>LNAC01000017.1:7077467-7190326 GCA_002007465.1 Ailurus styani
GTTGGCCAATCCCAGGTCCTTGGAAATTAAACCCATTCTTAACTGCTACCATTTACTGGGCTCTTAAAAAACAGCAGGCCCTGTGATTAAGACTATGCACACTATTGTTGAACATGAATATCTGGGAGTGATTGGAGGCCCTCACTGGGCTCTATCTCCAGCCCCAACAGCTGGCACACTGGCTCACAGAGCTAACATTTCCCCCGACTCCTTCTGACTGGCAGCAGTCGGAAATCTCCGGAGCAGTCCACCCCACTTTCCATTTGTGGCTTATGTGGGTGATGAAGTTTACTTCAGATAAACGTGTGTGTGTGTGTGTGTGTGTGTGTGTATACATATATATACACACACACACACGTTTTATATATATAAACATATGTATATATGTTTATATATGTATTAAACACCCACACATCAAAGCAAACTGTCAGAGTGAGATTACTATAGGGAAAGCTGTATTTGAGACTGCCTGGGCTTAGTTCACTTCCAGTTAAGAGGCAAGCCAAGCTTGTGGCAAGCTTATTCCGGGGGAGGGCCTTCTTTCTTCTTTGGTAGCCTTTACCTCGAGGGCTCATCAGGGTGGCATCCACGGCCTTCCCTCCGTCTCCACAGCGGGCTTCATCGAAGGGCAAGCATTGCTCTCCGGTCCCCGCCACCACCTCTGAATTCCCAGCCAGGTCTTTAGCTCCGCTCAGAGACTTGACTCGGTAGATTCGCCGACTGTTGGTGTCAGACACATAGAGAGAGCCGGACACGGGGTCTACTGCCAAATAGTACTTGTGTGCTGGGTTGTTGCTTTGGAAGAAGCACAAAGAGAGATGAGAAGGGGGCTAAGCAGCTGGTCTAGTGGATCAAAGAGATGACAAAAATGCTAGCAAGACTCTGGCCATTTCTAGTGTCTTTCCACTTTATTGAACTGGAAAGAATCTAACACAACAGCTTAGTGTTCTAACACGTCATGGCTCTTAGCTACTGACTTCTGATTGGACCTAAACTCCTCATGCTATGCAAAGAATTCATCGTTTCCCATTGTACTAAAATACCACTGTTTCATTTAGCTGATATGAAAGGTCCCACTCTGGTCCTGTTTTTGTGTTCATGTTTTGTGTGTATCAGTCTTCTTTACTTCCCCCTATAGGCTTGATATGTTTCTCAAGCGGGATTGAGGAACACTTCCATGAGATGAGGTTTTCTTTTTAGTCCGTGCTTTCTCTAATCCTCCAGGGTGATCATGAAGATGGAGGCAACCTAGAGTTTTCCGAACTTTGTGATGGGAGGCTCCCAGAGGGATCCCCGGTCCTCAGCCTCAGATCTTCCCTACTATTCTTTAGTGTGGATATGAATAAAGTTGGCTTTTTTTTTTTTTAAGAAGTTTGATGTCTTGCTGATATCACACCCAGAATCTGGATTACTCAGGGAGGAGATATAGTTTTTGTATTTTGGGTAATAGTGAGGCCACAGTTGTGGACCAAGATTTGCCAAGGCCCTGAGCTGCACTAGGATGGAAATACCCTTGTGTGTGAGAAATGTAATAGGAAGGCTCTAAGCCTCAGAGACCTGGACCTCTTTCTCTGCCATGCATCTAGCTGCTCTATATGTTGTGGATCAGGACAGGACTAAGGCACAGGAAACACTGACACAGCTGGTGACCTGAGGTAAGTCTATTGGCCGTGTTGGGTCCTAGATTTCTTGTTTGGATAATGAAGAAATCAGATCATTGCTCATGTCCCTTTTGGCTCAAAATCCTACAGTTTCTTCCCTTTGCAGTGCCTGTCACTTTTTGGAGGTTTAGACCAGAATAGGTGCTCATGCTATTCCTATACTGGTTATTAAATCACTGCCTCTAGGATACCTCTAGTGAATGCCTCTCCGCCTTAGTGTGGTAGATAAGGTTTTGATGCCATATGCTGAAAATGAGCACAAGCCTCTCGTTTTTCAGTTATTTTTCCATTGCAGTTTGGAATTATGGGAAGGAAAGGGATGGGAGAGGTGAAGGCAAGGTGAGGGTGATGATAGTGTTGGATGCATTTGTCTTGTAGACATTAGCTGGTAAATTACTAATTAAAACACCCCCATTTGGGTTCTTCCCTAATTTAAGGAAGAAAAGAACTAGGAAGCTATTTTTAGGAACAATTTAGGAATCGAGACCATCTTTAATTCCAGCTTCTCCTCAGGTTGCTATTAAGACACACAATTGAACTAGAAGTCAAGGTCTTTCTAAAATTCCAGCCTAGATAACTAGTTTAAAAGAGTAGGCTACCAGGGTTCCTTTTCTTTCCTTCCCTTCCTTCCTTCCTTCTTCTTCTTTTCTTTCTTTTTTTTTTCCTTTGGCTATTACGTCTTTAGAGAATATCCACATATGCAAAACAAATTAGGGCAGAAAGGGAAAACTTCATGCCATTTTTTAATTAGATGCTGTACTTTGTTACTGAATGAATAGTAGCTGGCGTGATCAACAGAAGGATCAGGGCACTGCACATCTGTGCCTATCTATGAGTAAGATAATTAATTCTGGACTTTCTAGGGAGCCCGATTCAAAGAGGCTTTTCAAAAACTCTGGCAGAAGAGCAGATGTATGAGGGTGTGGGGTCAGTTACTGCTGGGGTCTTATTCTTCCCCATGGTGTCATACCCATCCCAACCAAGATTCTTACAGAGACTCATGGGTACATGGACAGCCATGTTTCCACATCTGTAGCTATGGTGAAGGTCAAATGGGGTATGTAAATTTGAATCGGAAGTGTCCTTCCAGGGCATTTGCTTGTTTGTTTGTTTGTTTTTGTTTTGTTTTTTAAGTTGGCCCAGTTGGGATACCTATAAAACAGCCCAGTTTGGGAGTATGGAGGAGGAGGCCAAGGGTTTATATGCATGGCTTTTCCACTGATTTTGACGATCTTGTACAACCTGACTCCTCTGTATGTCTAATTCTCATGTAGCATCAGGAAGAAGCCCTTCCATGTTTCATTTCAAGAAGTAAGAAGAAGCATTCCCTTGAGTATTAAAATACATCGTTTTGCTTTTCTCTCTTCTTCCAAATAAAAAGGTCACTTTTCCTCCATTTCAGTACAACTTGGGACATTCCTGGCATTTTCCTAACTTTGTAATGGGTAGCTCCCTAGAGCCATATGCACATATACATGTGTTGTGCACTATATGTGTGAATTTTACCAATATTGTTTTAAATGATAACTTGGAGTTGAATGACAGTTGAACGACAAAGCTATTTAGACAAAAACTACTTGGTCTACACTGTTCCTACTACTTAAAACTGATTTAACTCCATGAAAATTCCCAATGCATCTGACCGTTGGATTCATTCTGACCAACAGATTGGCAATTAACTTGTTTTTTTTTTTTTAAATGACCATATATCCAGGGGAAAAAATCATTAATGAGTCGAAAATGAGTTTTTGACCCGTTTCCAGTTCATTAAAGCTTTTGTGAACCCAGTCCAGCATTTACAAAAGCCAGAAGTTTGCCTCAACTGTTTAGCCCAATTATGGACCGCACTGAGCAGTCGGGATAAAAGTTCGCTGAGGGTTCATTATCTTGCACTTGCATCTCCCGGAAATTCTAATTACTGTCAGCTTATTTGGTTGCTTTTTGACTGCATTTCATAATTGCTAAAGCTTATCATATCCACAACACACAATTAGCACATAAAAAAGTTACTATATTTGGTACATAAAAATACACAACATTACACAAGAAGCACAAAACAAAAAGCAAACACAAGGAAGCAAACGAACCATATCAAATTATACGGGAAAGAGTTCTTCGTCTTACCTATGTTTAAACTCTTTATTTCTTTATAGAAAGAAAACAGAAGGAAAAAGAACAAACAGTTAGCTGAAGAATTGATGATAAAGCAAACACAACATTTTCATTTCTTGTATAAAGGGGCCCAAAAAAAGCAGTCTTTTTCTTTCTTTTTTTTTTCCCTTCTAGCTGACAGCTCCTGGCTCAATCACTTGGGAGGCACCCCTGATTTTGGACTCCTCCTGGCCATTGAAAACTCTAGACAAGAATTTGCTGACCAGAATTCTCTGACCAGCAATGTGGCCGTCCATGACACAGGTGACAACAGGTCAAACAGGTCTTCTGGCTAACGAAAGGATGGCAAATAGGTTACCTCCTGAGTGCCAATACATATTGATTAGTAATGGCTGCCAGGAGGGCAGGAGTAGGGTTCTGAAGCCAAATGCAAGATCAGCTGTGAAGAGTGCTGTGACTCATTTGTAATGTCTGTCCTGGGTGTGGGAAGGAGCCTGGTGCCACCTGTGCCATCTGTTTGCCACTGGTGCATTACAGGGTGGAGTGTACCACCCAAGAAAGCCTCTTCCCAAATCCATCTGCAGTTTGGCAATCATTCTCTTGGACCCTGAGAGTCTCAACTATTTCCTCTCCCTGTTCCATGACACCTTCCTTCTCCCTATTTCATTTTGCATGTGTGGGACCCCAAGTATGCATTCTTTCTCACAGATAACACCCATACGTGAAATTCATGGGTATTAATATCCTCTCATAATTGGAGCCAAAGACTCCAGTTACTGTTCCTTTTCCGGAAAAGTGGTTACAGTTTTGCTGTTTTTTTGTTTTTGTTTTTTTTTTTAGAACAAAAATACATGTCATTTTCAACAGGAAAGTGGCTAGAAGTTAATAACATTAGGGTGAAGAGGAGAAGAGGCTAAGGCCTCAGTAAAGAGAACTGCTTCTCATTCCAGAGACCACAGTGGAAGGCGTCCCTAACCCCTCTTCCCTTCTGGTTGAGGAAGCGGGCTTCAGGGAAGGGACGAGAGGGTTTAATGCCCTGAGTCCTGCTTAGGTGTAGCCCGGGCCTCTGCGAGGGGCCATGATTAGTAGTGGGTTTGCACAGGGATTACATTTTTATATTTTATTCCAACATGTTAGTTTTCGTTAAAAAAAAAAAAGTTAATTAAATGATGCTGATAACTCCTGAGCTCTGACTGACATAGTGCAATTTAAGATTCATTCTGCAAAGCCTGGTGTGGCAGGGTGGCAGCCGGGAATTCTCGCGTCTATTTTATATTGCTTAATGAAAGTGAAATGTTATCTGCCACCAGTGGTAGTCATATTTGGCTCTTAATTATTGCAATATCAATTCCAGTTTTTTAGTCAAGATTTTGTGAAAAGACTGGATGGGATTTGGGTCTGCAGACCTGACCTACTTCTTTCCTAGGAACATCTGCTTTAAGTTGATTAATATAATATCTATTCTGGGGAAAGGAGAAGGGCAGGAGTGGGGGGACCAAGTCACTGAGGGTATAGTCCAAATGATAATATGGATATGAGCTTTGGAGAAAGGCTGAGGTCACTGCTATTCTAGTCCAGGGTCACTGGAAGGGTGGGTACTTAGCAGCCAACAACCCCAAATAGCAGCACTGAGTCAGCCTATGTAGATCAGCTCTGGTGCCTTCCTTACAAGGACAGGCCTAGGCTTTGTGTCCATGCCTCAATAATGCAAACCCTTTAGGCACAGCCTTCAAGGGCAAAGTGGTATCTTGGATTCAAGAATCGAGACGGCTTAGCTCTGCACACTGTGAGTCTCAATGAGTCCTCAGGGCTCTCCAAGCACATACAGTTTATCGTGCGGAGCCCTCATCAGCTGTCTTGTGATTTATGCATGTGTTTGTCTTCCTCACTTTGTTGTGAATGGAAGCAAGTCAATGTAGATATGGCATACTCATCTCCTTGTTGCTGATTCTTAGTAGGGAGCCTTTGGAGAGAGTAAGGAGTGGGAAAATGAGTTCTTGAGTGACAGAAGGAAGGAATGATGCTGCTTCCCTTAGTGCCGGGCAGACCATGCCTTGGGCTTGTTCCAGTCCCTCGTGTTCTGCTCAGAATCACAAAGCTGCAATCAGTTGAGACTATTGCCTCTTTCCTTTCCAACTCTCTCTGTGCCATAGAATAGAGTAAAATTGGAGTGGCCACAGTTTTATGTTTGTTTGAGTTCTAATGAAAGGGAAATTGGTTGGGATAAATTTAGTTTAGATTTGGGGGGGCATAGTTATGTGGCTCATATGGAGTTCATTCTCTAGCTAGTTAGATTATTGCTAGTGATTCTGGTATAGGAGTCGCTTTCAGGTACAGTCTCGCCTTAATCTGCAGATTCACCTAGCATTATTACTGGAAGTGTAATGCCCAATGTCACCAAATGGGTGTGGCTTGGCTTGCTCTCAGTGGGCCCCTAGCTCATTCCATTGATGTTAACGGCCTCCACAACTTGAGAGACATGGAACCAAGGACAAATTCCAACACAAGGCAGGACACAGGTCTGTGTCTCCTTTAATTCAAGCAATGGGTCTAGAACCCTTGGAGTGGACCAAATACTACTCTAGGCATCAAGGGGTGCCTGCTCTGCAGAAGCTTACACACTAGCACCCTAAAGACTTACACAGAATATTTCACTATTACCAGGACATCAATGACAAGTTGGTTCATGAGTGTCAACTCGAAGACTAGATTATTCACTGGACAAGGAAACCTAAAATGCCCAGAAATACTATGAAAGAAGCTTGATAAAGGTTTTCCCAAATTTTACAACTCTAACAATTTTCACGACATCACCAGTAATCAACTGTGAACATGAAACATTTACTAATTTACCAATAATCTGAAACACATTTTGACTGTCATCAAAATGTGAGGAAAGACAGAATATTGCTCTATTCTTTCTATAGACAATGACAGTATAAGATCATTGTCATATTAAAAGATGATCAAAGAGTATGCAGCCAAAAAGTGTAGGAAAACAAGTATGATGGAAGTGTAATAGTAGTTAATGAATAAAAAAATTTAGGTAATTTATATGAATTTTGTGATGTTTGTACTAAATTGTCGGCTTTTAAAAATGTGTAATTTGTTTTGGTTTCTTTTCTGATCCTGAATAATATTGTTTCATTCTGAAATTATGTAAGGTTCAGGCTCCATGAAACCTGGACCTGTCTTAGTAAAAAAGCTTTGAAAACAGTGCCAAGAATTGCCCAAAGTTTTAAGGGGACATTGTGATTATTGTTATTCTGGGGAGGGATGCTGTGTTAGATTCTGCTTCATGATCTGGGTGTTTATACTCTGACCACACAGGGAAAGCATTTCCATGGTAACTAGAACCATATATTCCTCCCTAACGTTCTATACTGGTATTAAGCAGGGTCTCTTGTTGAAATTCTCAGGCAAAGCTTATCTTTGGTGAAGGGTTCTTCCAATTTCTGTTGCCCTTGCCCTCGTTCCTGGGCTCCCAGTCTTTTGGGACTCTTCCCTCTCCAGCACCAACATGTCTGTCCTGGACGATTCCCATCCCTGAACCTTCCATGCACCTTCCATGATGCAGTGTTGCTGTAGCCTCACTTCAACAGCACTGTCAGAACCTCAGCATGGGGAAGCGTTTTAGTTGGGGGGGGGAAGCATATTTAATATCATAATGTAATTTTGCATTTAGAAAATAACTTTTTTTAAGATTTTATTCTAGAAAATAATTTTTTTTTAGAATTTCAAATATCATACAAAATGTGAGATTCTTATGTTTTAGCACAAGAGGCCAAGTTAAGAGAGTCACTGTCCCATACCTTATAATTTCTTGGGATCCAATCCCTGAAATAATCTCAAGTTGGGGAGGAAGGAAAGATTTTCCTACAACAGAAATTCACTCTAGGATGTTAGTGACTGACAAATGTACTCTATAAGCCTTGGGTCTTCCAAGGTTCACCTGGAAAGGGTGTAGCTGTAAGAAAGGAAATGGGCTGCTAAGGGTGGGATAACAGGTTTTTTTTGGGGAAGTGGATGTTGAAAATGTCTTGAATGCCAATGGAACTGAAGCGTACAAGTGATAACCACTTTACCTAAAAAAGGCAGCTCTTTTTAACATTAGAAGTTTTCCAAGTGTGTAGAACTCTGCCCCTGCGTGTTTTGGATAGGCAAAGGAAGGAGGAATAGAGAAGGATAGTGAAGGAACCGTGGGAACATTTATATACAATTTTGATTCAGAGGCTCATCTCTGGGGTGGGTAAGTGAGATTGGGATGGGCACCGACTTCTGAAACGAAATCATTCAGCTGCCAACTCACAATGGAGAAAAGACATAAGTAAGACAGGTCTCTTTCCCCTCCTCCCTCCCTCTGCTGGTTACTGTTTTGAAGAGAGGGGATTGACAGCTCTTTGTTTTCAGGTATGTAGTGGGAAGAAAAGAAAAATCAAGCCAGTGTTCTTGTAAAAGCTTAACTTCTAATCTTCTCTGGATACCTGGCTGATGAAAGCAAGAACAAGTCCAAAGGTGGTTAAAAGCTTAAAAATCAAACCAAACCAAACCAAACCACAGGGATGTTGAGGGAAATTGGTAGTTACACTCCCTCTAGCTGATCCCTGATGTCACCATGTGGGTGTGGCGTGGCTTGTTCCAAGTGGGCCTTTACCTCCTATCATTAATGTCGTGGCCTCTACAACTTGAGAGATCTGGAATCAAGGAGAAATTCCAACAAAAGGCAGGACACTGGTCTGTGTCTCCTTTAGAACTCAAGCAATGTGTCTTGAACCCCCGGTGTCCACGAGGCACTGCCCTAGGTATCTAGGGGCAAAGATGCCGAAGGTATCCAGGGGCAAAGATGCCAAAGGCATCTGTGTCATAGAAGTTCAAACACTAGGGTCCTAAAGACTTACATGGAAATAACTGAAAAACAAGGCAGTAAATAGAGTCAACTTTGGTGGAAAACTAGAGTTGAAGTGACCCAGCGGAAGGTGAGAATTATTTCTGCTAGGGAGGTCAGGCTTCGTGGAAGAGAGGACCTTCAAAATGAGCTTTAAAGATGGACACAATGAGGCAGATTATATAGAAAAAGTATTTAAGTAGAGCAAGTAGCATGAGTGGTTTGGAGCCAGGGATGTAGCGGGCAAGTGCAGATTTGGCTCTGATCACCTAGAGCCACAACAAAGAGGTAAGGGCCAGATGTGGAGGGTTGGTTACAACTGCCAGATTAAAAAAAAAAAAAATGCAACCCTCATGGAAAAGCAGAATGTTAACCTTCACCCCCTTCCCTGCCTCCTCCCCTGGCTTTCCACTGCTTACGGGATTCCTGAGAAGAGGACTCTCCTAGGGTAAAAAGGGAAATAAACATCTTGGGAAGGGGACCTAGCTGGAGAGCTCTAAGAAATGAGGTTTGTCTGACGGTCAATTTGACAGCTTGAGGATTATCTAGCCTTTTCTATTTTATCTCCTTCCTTCTCTCATTGTTCATCTTTTGGTTGTTATGCCCTCCTAGTCCACCCCATGGTCTCCCTTCTCTGTCTCCAGGATGGGCCGTTGGTTCGGAGTGTTCTTCAGAACACTCAGCCTGAATTCTCTCCTTGCCTGGTGCCCATCTGTGACCCTCACCTGGGTGCCCTTTGAGCCTGTCTCATCCCCTTCTAGACCTGTAGAGCCCAGCACGTGCTTGGCTCACATCATGCTCAGTAATGCCCACTGAATCACTGAGGCTGCAACCTTCTTGAGAGGAGTTTTCTCCTCTCCCTCTCCCCCTCTCTCTCTCCTTTAATCCCTCCCAGTGCTTGGCACAGCTGCAGCTCCCAGGAATACTCAGCAGCACTTGCTGATGCTCCAATCACTGATCTCTCTCCTAGACGGGGCCACTAAAAGGCAGGTGCAACCCATGACTTCCTCTAAGTCCTTCACGTGGTAGCTGAGGCTATTCAGTTGAAATCCTAGTTATCACCCTTGATTCTTTTTTTTCTTTTCTCCATTTCTTGCACCTGATCCATCAACAATTCCCATCACTTACTTTGAAAATATCTCCCAGTTGGAACACTCCCTTATTTCCCCTGCTACCCATCACCATCACCCAAATCCTGGTCAGCTGTTACAGTTCCCTATGGCCTTCTCTGCCTCCACACTTGTACCCTATAGTCCATTCGTTAACACAATGACCAAAATAACCTTTAAAAAAGGCAAATTAGGTCATGTCAACTCTACTCCATTTACTACTTCGACCTCTAATAACCATGTGTTGTAACAAGAATATAATTTACACTTGTCAACAAGGTCAGTAAGATGCTGAAGCATTGGTCCCCTTCTGACCTTTCTGACCTCCTCAGAGACCCTTTCTTCTGAGCTCACTACCCTCCAAGCCATATGGGACTTACATCAATCCATTAAATAAACCAGATTATTTGTTGATATTAGGGCTTTTGCACAACTTACGCTCTTCCTGGAATACTTTTCCCTAGATCTTCACATGGCTGACTTCATCATTCAGGTCCCATCTCAAATGTCACACAGTATGAAATGTTTCTCTGACTACTCTGTCTTATGTAGCTTCTTTATCCCTCCCAACCCCCACCATATTCCCTAATTTTTACCCTGTTAGGTTTCCCTTAAAGCATTATTTTTATTATTATTATTTTTAATTTGTCCACATAATTTGAAGTTCCCTGTCACCACAAATACAACAACTAGGGCTTTGCTTGTTCCCACCCCTCTCCTCCTCCCTTGGCAGATAGTCCCTGACACATATTACACATTCACCAAGAATTTTATCCCTTATTTATAGACTTCATTTCTCCCTCCACTTACAGATCTAGGTTTGAGAGCCTGGATTCAAATTTCCCAGGAAGAGAGTTTACAAGAAGTTTTGTCCAGCACGGAGGAGTCTGGACTTCACACTTAGTAGCAAGCAATGACCAGGAGGAATCTACCAGGTGTGTCCAGAAGTTACTTAGCAAGGCCTATGCAGTAATTCTAAGTCATATCCTAGTGAATGTGCAAAGATCCAGAGAATTTATAGAAAGGTAGTGCAGAGAGACACTCAATATAAACATGTGAATTAGTAAATGAACATTCGTGGTTCTCAAACTCTGATGCACATCACCAGCTTCTTCAGAGCTCGTCAAAGATAAAAGATGCCTTGGCTCTTCTCTAGACTTACTGAATCAGTGCTTCTGGGGTGGGCTCCAGCAATCTGTAGTTTTAAGAAGCATCACTTTTGAAACCACTGAAACAGACCCATAGGTCCTATTTCAAGCTCCTAAAGGCAACTCCAGAGAGTGCCTATCTCACACCTAAAGCTTTCACCCTTGTTTTTAAGTCTGGTGTTAACAATTGTATTAAATACGTGTGTGGTGTCTTATAGATTCAAAAAGCACTTCCCCAACCCTTATTTGATTCTGGGCCTAGGTTTTGAAGCTCAGCCCATTATGTGGAATATATATTATCTGGAGAACCCCCGATGTAGTCATCATTTACCCAGGGAAGCTTTGTAGCAACGGGAGCAAGAGAGCAAAGGAAGTGTGTGTGGCCACTTACCGTAACTCCAAAATGCTGGTCACGTTTCGAGAGGGAAAGATGCGCCGGATGTAATTGAAATCTCCGACGAAGAGGCTCCCATCAATTCCAACAGCCAGAGCTACTGGGGCCAGCAGCTTGTTGCCTTCAGCAAGGCCGTTGCAACTGGGACAGGAAATGCTTCGGCGGCGGCCATTGCCCATGATGCTGGTGATGATGGCAGGCTGCTGTGTCAGGAACTGGTTCTCCCCAGTGCCCTTGTGTAGGATTCCTGGGGGAAAGGAATTGGGGGAGGTTACTGCAGCCTTCCAGGGAGGATACTTCCATCGGCTTACGGAGGGTGAGGGGCTGTGTTAGAAGAGAAATAGTAGGAAACCTCGACCTGTAAGGAACTTCCTTATTACCTCACGATGCTGAGAGAGCTGTAATGGGGTGCTGACCCCCAAGCTTGATATCATTTGTAGGTGTAAGAATTGTACCTTAGTGTGAGGTACACTAAGGCCGATGGTTGGGGAAAAACAGTCCAATATTCTTTGACAGAAGGTGAAGGTGGAGGGGTGTGGGACGGCTCAGTTGGTTAAGCATCTTATGCTTTGTTTTGGCTCAGGTCATGATCTCCTGGGTTGTGAGACTGAGCCCCACGCCAGGCTCCCTCACTCAGTGCAGAGTCTGCTTGAGATTCTCCTTCTTTCCCTCTCCCCCTGCTTGCACGTGCTCTCTCAAACAAATCTTAAAAAAAATAAAAATAAAAGAAGGTGGAAAACCCTATGAGTATTTTGGACATTTGATGAAAACGCTGAGGGAAGAGGAGAGTGGACCACTATAAATGTCAAGGCTGCAGAGAAGGTTCTGGAGGAGCTGTATTTGGGAAAGAAAATGAGCCCACATACCACTTTTAACATTGAGAATGTGATGTTTGTCCAGAGACCAGCCACCGAGGTTGGAAGGGTCCAGCTCGAAACCTTGAAGGAGGGCTGTCCTTTTCTCCCACAGAATTAGACTGGGGCAGGTCTCGTACTCAAACCCAACAGACACTGAAAGATAAAAGTGGGTGGGGCAGAGTGGAGAAAAGAGTTTCCTTGATTACTCCTGAGCTTTCCAGCTGGAATGAGAAACACATGTTCATGGTAATACGGATTCCTTTCCAGAAACTCACTCAAGGAGGCGGGTTGATTGCTTTTCTCCTTGTGATTCCACACAATATTAAATTCAGATTTCAAGCTGAACTCAGCCTTGAAACTTTATACAGTAGTACTCTGAGGGGATAGAAAGACTTTTCCAATGAACAGGTGGCTTTCAAAAATGACCCTAGTGACGTAGAAGGAGGAGAAGAATCATTTAAAATTGAAATACAACTCTCCTTTAGAGATGGACAGGAGACTGTTTCCCTCAGGCTGCTGTTCACGGCATGCATTTATTATACTCAGTGTTATTTATTTTCACTCATGAGGAGGAAGGCCTGTGAAAGCAGAGTGGCTCATTTATAAGGAGATTCTGGAGGCAACAGCTTGTGTAAGTTAAGGCTCTTTGTATGATCACTCAGGATTCCAGGGAGTGCCAGGCAAGACAGGCACGGGACAAAGCCTGCCAATTATGTGACAATTCAGTGGGGAACAGAATCCAAAGACTGTAAAAATCCTGCATTTGCCACATGGACAAATGGGAGAGGGACGTGGGAGATGAAGGACTTTAGTTCTAACTCGGCTCCAGCTCACACTTCTCGGGGCTCTGTTTTCCCCGTGGGTAACACAGAGCAATGGAAGCCTCAGTTTCTCAGAGAGATGTGGTAAGGATAAATGAGACAAAAATGTCAAGATGCCCTTCATTTTTAAATGTAGCATTGTTTTAGAAAGATGAGGCATTGTTATTATTTGTATTCGTACTACATTACATTCTTAACTACTTGTGCCATCTTTGGGGATTCTCCACAGCTTTTTTTAAATCCTGGGTATAGGAACATTGATATGAATGGAAGATACATTTTATTAAAAACAGCAACAACAACCCACATATATTTCCTAACTTGTCCTCTGAAAATTCCAAGAAACAACAATCAACCCAGAAGCAAAGAGAATTGCTAGTGTCTGGCTTGTGGCTTTGAAATATTATTTCTCATTAAAAGGAAATCAGGCAGGGCTCCTTGAAGAAATGGCTGGAGCAAGAAATGTGTAAGATGAGACTAGGCCATTTTATCATACCGGATAGCAAGGAAGAAATCAAAATCTACTAGGGTTATGTCAAAAGAATCTGGGAGTCAGTCTGAAGAGCATCCCACTGACCAAAAATGGGACAACTTGACCATTAGTAGGGATAATAACTTCAATGGATTGAAACATATTAGATACATTTTATTCTATGAGTTCATAATGATATTAGAAAATTAATTTGCTACCACTAGAGGATGTTAGAGGACCAATTTATTATACTGAAAATAGTAAATAAAGGGAAACAATTGAACGTTTGTCTCTTCTTTCTTATTTGAACTTACACCTCACATGACCAAGTAGTTAATGAGAAAGTATCTCTATATAATAGTATTCCCCCTAATAAATGGAAAAGCAACGACAAAATTAAAATATGACTTTGCAATTCCTAATGACCTAATGGATCTAGGCAATGAGCATCACTAGCCACCGAAATCATGAAAGGATAAACAAGATGACATTTGGTGCCTCCTGGTGGAGGATGACAGTACCACTTATCCAGCTGTCCTGCTTAATAAAAAAAAAAAAAAATCAGAAAATAAGATACCTAGGAATAAATTTAACCAAAGAGGTGAAGGACCTATATGCTGAAAATTATAAGACATTGACAGAAGAAATTGAAGAAGACACAAATAAATGGAAAGATATTCTGTGTTCATGGATTAGGATTATTACCATCATTAAAATGTCCACACTACCCCAAACAATCTATGGACTCAGTGCAATCCCTAGCAAAATTCCAACGAAACTGCAAAAGACCCCAAGTAGCCAAAGCAATCTTGAGAAAGAACAAAGCTAGAGGCATTACCCTCCCTGATTTCAAACTATATTACAAAGCTATAGTAATCAAAACAGTATGGGATGGGCCTAGTAGAACAAAACAGCCCAGAAATAAACCCATGTATATGGTCAATTAATTTATAACAAAGGAGCCAAGAATATATCATGGGGGAAAAGACAGTTCCCTTAATAAATGGTGTTGGGAAAACTGGACAGCCACATGAAAAAGAATGAAACTGGACCACTATCTTACATCATACACAAAAATTAATGCAAAATGGATTAAAGACTTGAATGTAAGACCTGAAACCATAAAACTCCTAGACAAAAACATAGTTGGTAAGCCCCTTGATATCGGTCTTAGCGATGATTTTTTGATTTGACATCAAAAGCAAAAATAAGGGAGCCTGGGTGGCTCAGTGGGTTAAGCCTCTGCCTTCAGCTCAGGTCATGATCTCAGGGTCCTGGGATGGAGCCCTGCATCGGGCTGTCTGCTTAGCAGGGAGCTTGCTTCCTCCTCTTTCTCTGCCTGCCTCTCTGCCTACTTGTGATCTCTCTTTCTCTCTGTCAAATAAATAAATAAAATCTTTTAAAAAAAGCAAAAATAAATAAGCGGGACTATATCAAACTAAAAATCTTCTGTGCAACAAAGGAAACCATCAACAAAATGAAAAGGCAACTTACTGAATGGGGAAAAAGAGTTGCAAATCCTGTATCTGATGAGGGGTTAATATCTAAAACATAAAAAGAACTCATATAATTTGGTAGTGAAAAGGCAAACAACCCAAATAAAAAATGGGCAGAGGCTCTGAATAGACATTTTTCCACAGAAGACATACAGAAGGCCAACATCTTCATGAAAAGATGCTCAACATCACTCATCATCTGGAAAATGCAAATCAAAACCACAATAAGATACCACCTCACACCTGTTAGAATAGCTACTATCAAAAGACAAGAAATTACAAGTATTAGAGAGATGTGGACTAAAGGGAAGCCTCATGCACTGTTGGTGAGAATGTAAATTGATGCCACTATGGAACACAGTATAGAGGGTCCTCAAAAAAAATTACAAATAGAATTACCATATGACCCAGAAATTCCAGTTTAGTTATCTGTCCAAAGATAATGAAAATGAAAACTCGAAAAGGTACCTGCACCCCATGTTCACTGTAGCATCATTTACAATAGCCAAGATATGGGAACAAACTAATTGTCCATTAATGGCTGAATGGATAAAGAAGATGTGTGTGTGTGTGTGTGTGTGTGTGTGTGTGTGTGTGTGTGTGTAATATTATTCAGCCATAAAAAATGAAATTTTGCCATTTGCAACAACATGGTTAGACCTTGAAGGCATTATGTTAAGTAAATAAGCTAGAGAAAGACAAATACTGTATGATTTCACTTCCCGGTAGAATCTTTAAAAAAAAAAAACAAAAAACAAAGCTCATGGATATAGAGAAAGATTGGTTTGTTGCCCGAGGCAGGGTGTGGGAGGTGAAAGAAGTGGGTGAAGAGAGTTAAAGGTAAAAGCTTTCAGTTATAAAATAAACAAGTCTTGGGGATACAATGTATGGCACAGCAACTGTAGTTAACGATACTGTATTGCATATTGCAAGTTGCTAAGAGAGTAGGTCTTAAGAGTTCTTATCACAAGAAAAAAGTATTTGTAACTATGTGTGTGATGGATGTTAAAAGACTTGCTGTGATCACTGAACAATATATGTAAATATGGAATCATGTTTTATACCTGAAACTAATATCATGCTGCATATCAATTATACCTCAATAAAAACAGTTGATATAGACTTAAAAACCTGAACCTTAGAAAGCCTTAAGATTCCACTTTCAGTTTACAAGAGATCTAGAACAAAGCAATATATTAAGCAGCCACAGGGACACAATCAGAAAACAAACTAGACTATAGGAAAATCTACACACAAACCATACAGTTGATGCAAAATAAAATATAGAACTTAAAAAAAAGGAGCTGGAAATGAAAGGGAAAACCATAGATTAAAAAAAATTAAAAGAATTCAAAATTGCAAAAGGTGGGTCTTATTTGGATTCTGAGTCAAACAAAGCCCTGATATTTTATGATATTCATAAGAAAATCAAAATATTCAATAATGAGCTATTTGAAGATATTAAGAAAGAATCATTTTAACAATTGTGATAACTGTTGGCATGTTTTTGAAGAGTTT
This sequence comes from Ailurus styani, assembly GCA_002007465.1. NCBI lineage: Eukaryota > Metazoa > Chordata > Mammalia > Carnivora > Ailuridae > Ailurus > Ailurus styani. The sequence continues at coordinate 7,093,941 of LNAC01000017.1, forward strand.
TTTAGAGATACATTGCAAACTATTATGGATAAAATGATGTCATATCTGAGACTTGCTTCAGAAAAATATCGGGAGGGGTGCTTGGGTGGCTCAGTGGGTTAAGCCTCTGCCTTCGGCTCAGGTCATGATCTCAGGGTCCTGGGATCGAGGCCCGCATGGGGCTCTCTGCTCAGCAGGGAGCCTGCTTCCTCCTCTCTCTCTGCCTGCTTCTCTGCCTACTTGTGATCTCTCCCTCTCTGTCAAATAAATAAATAAAATCTTTAAAAAAAAAAAAGAAAGAAAAATATCGGGAGCAGGGCAGTGGATGAAAGAAAGGAAAAACCAGTATTCATCATGACTTGATAATGCCAGAAGCGAGATGCACGGGGATGCATTATAATATTCTAACTACTTTTTGATGTTGGATATTATTTTGATATTTTGATATTGGTAAAGACTGGTATAGTATTGGTTGACCACTTTATATTAAGTGCACTAGTTACTTCAGTAGCATATTACTATCTTTATTAAGAAATAACTCCACTTGCTGATCAAGCAGACTACTAGGGCCACATCCTGAGCAAGTGTAACCTGTAGGTACATGGACTTAGGTAACTCACTCACCCTCTCCATCCTGTCCCACTGGCACAATGGGGATTATGAGAGTGCCTCCTTGATACGGTTATTGAGAGGTTACCCACGATAAAGCATTTAGCACTGTGCTTCGCACAGAGGGAGTGTCTGATAAATATTGGCTGTCAATTACAGTGAGAATTTCCAAGTTTGCTGGTTTCTTATTTTGGTAACTTATAGTTCTTGAAAATTGCAAGCCTAGTGGTGAAGAAAATATAGGATTCTGGATTTTAATTAATCCCAGACAGCTTTCTACAAGTAGGAAAAGATACTGGGTAGGCTGGTATTCATCCACAGCTCACAGTTCTTCAGAAACTGATAACCAACAGACCCTTTTTTTACTGTGGTCTTTCATCAGTGGGCCATCATGTGATTCCCTCAAAGGCACAGCCTGAAACATAGCATGTGGCTTTCGCATCCCCTCTATCTCTGTTTTCTGATTCTTCTGGTGCATTTTGAGCTATTTGCAAGTGCTCTCTGGAAACACGATCTAGCCCCTGTTCCGCCTCTTTCCCCTGGAACGTTCTCCTGTCCATACATTCCAGCCACGCTGGCCTTCTCTTTCTCCTTCAAACACACCTTGCTCTTCTTGCTTTGTCTGCCAGGAAAAGAATGCTCTGTCCCTGAATTTCACATGGCTCCTTCTTGTCATTCAAGCCCCTGCTGAAGTGTCATCTGCCAGGTAGACTTCCCTGAATGCCCGCCCACCGTTGCTCTGCCCTCCTAGGAAATAAATATCACTTATTTTTACTTTCACATTAGCACTTGTCACTGCTTGACATTTTCTTGTCCAGTCTGTGGTTACTGTGTTGATCCCCCACTGGTGCAGAAGGTCCATGAAATAGGACTCTTGTCTTCCTTACTGACTACTGCATTCCTCTCTACTAGGATAGTGTCCGTGGAACTCATGGTAGGAACTCACTATTGATCAAATTAATGCATGACCCAATAAGGAGTTGAAACCAAAACATACCGACAGCATCAGAGAGTCCATATACCCTTTGGCCATATGCATCTGTCTTATCCCAGATGAAGGTGTAGGCCAGGTTGGGAGAGGCCTGGAATGACTTCTGGAAGAGGTGCCCCTCTACAGCTACCATCAGGTGAACCTTGATAAGGTTCAGGGGCACTGTGGACTGGGTCATGGTGATCTTCAACAGAGACTTATAGCCTGCGGTCCTGGAGCTCAGGTAGCGAAGCTTCACATTGGAACCAGGGAGCTCAATTTCTTCATGAAGAACCTGGAGAGGAGACACATGGTAGACATGCTGCAACCAGTGAGTTCTGGGCAAGTGGGCTGCTCGCAAACCTGAGGCTGCCTGTCTGGCGTCCCTCTCACCAAAGCGCCATGCCTTATGTGGGGTGCAAGAATCACTCCCCACGACTGACAGAAAAAAACAAAAACAAAACAACCAAACTTTATCCTACACCATGGAGTGAAGGGGCTGAGGTTGTGATTTTTGGATTAATAATTATTCCTGGTCACTGTTGTGTTTCTTTTCAAAGACCACACTGTTGGCAAAAGATGTAAATAAGAACAGCAGGCTTTGTTGCTATAGCTGCATGTTAGGGGGCCACAAGAGGCTGTGATTATATGAACCTGCAACTGCCAGTGACAATTGGTATGAAGCAACAGGGAGGCAATAATGTAATATGCCCTCTGTCCTAACACTGATGTAGATTAAAGTGCCTCTTATCATGTATCTCTGTGACTAACAGGAATAAAAAGCGATTTGCAGGTGGGTTGCACATATGTATATTGTTTTTATTTTATTAAAAGCTCCGGTGACTGCCAAAGCCTTGAACGACTATCCGAAAACATCTGGAATATCCAAGAGAGATTCAGTTTTCTCTCCAGTGACCAGAAATCCTATTGTGTTCCTACTTTTTGTCCCTCCCCTTTAATGTTAGTTTCTGGCCCACCCAGAGAGTGAGATGAGCTGAGGGGACGCCGGCCAGCCAGTCTGGGTGAGGGCAGCACGGAAGAGTCTGACCCTGGTACCCGCCATTCCTACCTGGGTCTCAGGCACGATGGGATTCTGCCCTGGGGCAGCGCTGAAGAAGGTGGACAGCGGGGAGGAGATGATGATGGGATCTGGTCGGACAAAGCCACTGAGGTCACAGCTGGGGATGGAGTTCTCCTCGGTCTTCATCACCAGGGTGTCCATGGCGTAAAAGCTATTCCACGGCAGCCACACGGTGCGCTCCTGGCTCATGAACGGGGCTCGCTCAAAGTGCAGGGTCAAGGAGGCACCCCCGTTGGCGATCAGGTCAAACCTGGACAGGGGGGACGTGGGCGCACTGAGCAGGATGCATTTACCTTCGGACAAGGCGGGGGCTCTGAACTCCGCCCCCGAGGGCAGTGGGAGGCACGGAGCTAGCAAGAGGAGAATGTGGGCTTTGGAGGCAGATGGGCTGAGTTAAGAACCCAGTCTCAGCACTTACTAGTTGTTGCGCAGCTGTGGGCACGTTACTAACCTTCTCTGAGCCCATTTCTGCATCTGTGAATTGGGAATAATTATACCAGCTTCCCAGTACGGCTGAGAGAATGGCATGCGAGGAGTACGGAGCAGAGGTCCGCGCACAAGGCCCCCCAAGCTAAATCCAACCCGCCACCTGTTTTGACAAACAAAACTTTTATTGGAGTACAGCCACGCGGATTTGTTTACTTATCCTCTCCTGCTGATTTTGTGCTACAAAGGCAGAGCTGAGCAGTTGTAACAGAAACCATATGGCATGCAAAGCCTAAAATATTTACTATCTGGCCCTTTACAGAAAACGTTCCCCCCACCCCTGCTGTAAAGCACTTAGCATTGGGCTGGGCTAACAGAAGTGTCCAATAAATAGTAGAGTTATAATGATCACTGCTAAGTCATGGGAGGGCCTCATTAAAGCTTTCTTCTCATCTACCCAGACTGTTATGAAATATATATTTGGTTTCACAGAACCTTACCATTTGAAATACAAGTGACATATCACGTTAGTTTCAGGTGTAGTATAACATAATGATTTGGTATTTGTGTATATTACAAAATGATGGCCACAAAGTCTAGTTAACATCTACCTACGCATAGTTACAAATTTTTTTGTGATGCAAACCTCTAAGATTTATTCTCTTAGCAATTTTCAATATGCAATACAGTGTTATTAACTATAGTCCCCATACTGAATATTACAACCCCAGCATTTATTTATTTTCTAACTGGGATTTTATACCTTTTGAACCCTTCATCCATCTTGCCCTGTTTCTGATATTTTTGATAATTGTTCTTAAGCCTTATTCCCGTTTGTTCCTCAAGAGTTGGACAAAAGTGTATTACTAGTAAAGTAAAACAAAGGTAGTTCTTTCCCACTTAACAGAAAAGGAGGTTAATGGAGAGTAGTCTCTCAGTTTTGTTTTATTTCTCCACCAGGATCTCAACTCTTCAAGGATGGTGGGGCTTTCTTGCTCACTTCAGAATTCCCAGCAATTAAGAGACTTCCTGGATCATAATAAAAACAGTGAAAATATACAGATCCACTGGGTTCACCCAATTTGGGTAATACTTCAGGTGGTTTTTTGTTGTTGCTGTTGTTCATTTGTTTACTTTTAGTTGTTTACTTCTGTTTTGTTTTTTTGCTTTTGGTGTTTTTTAACAGGCATAAAATGCATGAGCGAGGAGCACATGAATATTAAGGTAAATACCCAAGCATGCATAGTATAGCAGTTTATTACATTAGCTTGTTTGTCTATTTATTTTGGGGCATGCATACTGCCGGGGATGGTTTTGTACAGGACACAGGAGAGAGTCAAATGTCTTTGCTATGATAGAACCAAATCATCGATGTCTGTGGCACACATTACTACACAACAGATTGTGTGATTCCTCAGAGCATTCACAAATACATCCTGTTACTTCCAGGGCTTTGCAAACTGAATAGGCAGAAGAATCACCAATCCTGGAGGTTGGATAGATGATATGGGAAGTGGGTTTGGGCTGTAATTAGTCAGCAAGCAGCTGAGAGAGATGGGGCAGCATAAGGTAGAGGCAGGCAGCAGGCCAAGGACTTAGAAATGTCCTCTGTGTTGCTATCAGACTTTGCAGGGCGAGAACACTGGCTTCTAAGAATGAACAAGGGCTAGGATAGTTCTGCGTACTACACATTCACAGTCCTAGTGCTTTAAAAATAGATTTGGCTGCAGAAATGTATGAATGAGAGGCCATTTGGGTGGTGTAGTTGGTTAAGCATCCAACTCTTGGTCTCCACTCAGGTCATGATCTCAGGGTCCTGGGATCAAGCCCCATGTCGGGCTCCATGCTCAGTAGGGAGTCTGCTTGGGATTCTTTCTCCCCTTGTCCCCTGCTCCTCCCCCACCCAGCTCTCTCTCTCTCTCCCTCTAAAATAAATAAATAAATCTTAAAAAAAAAAAAAAGAAATGCACGAGGGAGATACCAGAAGCTTTGTGAATATTGAGATTTTGATGGAAGTCATCAGATGTCTTCTTGGGGTTTCACAGGTGGGAATATGAGGATAGGGTTAATGGGCTGGTCAATTTTGAAACTACCTGCAAGGGTACCTTAGGGTATTAGAGAGTAAGGCCAGACTCTTCACCAGAGAAAGGCAAGGCCATAGTTCTTTCCTACATGCTACATCCATGATTTTCCACAGACTCCAGTTTTATAGAAAAAAGTCTTGCATCAGATTTACAGTAACTGTCTTCATTTTCATTTGGAATAGAAGGCAATAGTTTGTGGGTTTTTTTAGCCCAGGATGGGTGAGTGACTTCCCCATCCCATAGATTCTTTTTCTTCTTCTTCTTTAAATTCAACTCCATGCCCAGTGGATTAAAGAAATAACATAGCTTTCATCTTGGTGGGGGCTGCACAGGCACATATTTCCAATCAGAAGATAATAGGAAAAGGTTGCCTTCTTCGCGCAGCAGGGTGACGGCTAAATGTATTTAATTAGACTTCTCTGATTACATCCCACCCCCTCAAAACAGGCATGAAAACAACACAGCTCCTAAAGCCACAGATGAGAGCAGAAGGGGTTCACCACAGGACACTATGTCATGTGGATCCTTGTCACCCTGCACTGCCTTTGATTTAAAACAGGAATGAGTTTCCAAGTGCTGCTTTGCCTTTTTCTTTCTAGAATCTGCCCTCCCCCAACTCCAACCCCAACACATGCACACACACAGAAAAGCACTTACCTGACATGGAAAAAAGGAGAATGATGGTTATCAGCAGCCCTAGATAGCCTGTCCCTTCTATTTGTTTTTCATTTCGGATACCATACCATAAAGCAACAAATATATTTGGGGCGATCCTCACTGGGGCTCTGGCCTGGTGGGCATCACAGTCCACAAGGGGAAGCCACGTGGTTCCAAGCCAGTAGCACCATCTGTCTCTTTGCTTGAACCCTAAGCCCTGAGCAGGTAGAGCTCACAAAGATACTTACGTGCCATCTTGGCGGGTAATGGTGTAGCCGTATTTTGGGTACTTGACAAAAGACACGTTCACTCCAACCAGAGGAGTCCCATCTGTAGTTACTACTTGGCCTCGTATGAGAGAAACCAAGCTGAGAGAAAAAGAAACACAAGTCTTGAGCTATACCGAGGAGAATAAGGAGACCAGGAGGTGGGTCAAGTTCCCCTTCCATATTGCCGCCGTCCCTGCCCACCCTCCTCTGGTTACTAAGGGAAGAAGGCTTTCAAACATTTATTTCTGGATTCACATGATCACACCTCATGGGGAGGTCTTAACGCTTGCTTTCCTTGAGAAGCAGAACCGGTGACATGTCGGAGTGAAGTCCATGGACAGCCTCCCCACTCACTTGGATGGGCAAAGGGGTCTCCTGTGCACATTCCCTCTACCCTTGGCCTTGCTCCATTTCTTGACATCATTTGGCTTTTGTTTGGCCTGAGCTTCAGGCTGCCCCTCGTCAGTCATGCCTGTGCCTTAGTCTGGCACAGAGAGTATTATATTCGGGTGAGAGCTTCCCCATCTGGCTACTCATTTCCTTTTTTGGCTTTGGAGAAAGGCAATGTTACTCTTCTCCTCCAGGCTGGGATGTCAGAAGGAGTGGAGGGAAGCACACAGAGGTTTTTTTAAAAAATGAGGCTGGGACATCTACATACGTTGTTTTTTGTTGCACTCTTAAGAGCAAAATTTCTCATAATCCATGAGAGCCTGAGGAAAAGAAAATGTGGGAGATATATTTTTCTGGATTCTACCTCGGATTCTGGATTCCACATAACTCTATCTCTCTTGGATCAAATTCCTGCTATTTGATGGGGCAGGGGCGGGGGTGGTTGAAATCCCACTCAACTTTTTTCCCACTGTCAGCGAAAGCTCTCCTCTCTCCAAATCACAGTAACTAGAACTTTCTCGAGGATACCAGTATCCAAAGAACAACTTCTGCAAAATCCCATAAAGCAACAGAGATGCCACAACAGTCCTGTCAAAAACCACAGAGGGAGAAGGCACATGCCTCCTCTTACCTAAATTTCTGATTTCACAGAGAAATGGGCTAATGAGAACTTCCATTTTTGCACTTAGCCCCCAGCCCACCAGGCAGGTCTACAGCTGTATTGTGAGCCTTCAAGCCACCGGGCATTTGGCAGAGGCAGACAGGGTCTCAGGTTGCCAGGTTCCTGGACATAGTCCCAATTTCTGGACTAGGTAATCAAGCTGACCTGTTCTTTGCCAGAATCTTGTCCAAGTCTGCTCGATTTTTGGAATGTACTTACTTCTGCCATCTCAGGTGACCCCAAGACTGGAGGGATGCTTTCTCCAGGCACCTCTCTTTTTATTAGCAATACCCCCAACTGTTCAACTCCAACCCTTTGATGATCTCAGGAGGGCTTAGACTGTTCCACTGACAGCTCTAATTGTCTGCTACTGGCTGCCTAACAAATGCATCCCATTTTTTGCCGGTTCCAACTATAATGTTAGAGTCTTTTGAAAGTGGAAAACTAAATTATGAAAATAATTCTTTTGTTCAATTCCATTTCCTTATCTTAGCACAGACTAAGATTTCTTTCATGCCTTCCGAGACACTATTTTAAAATCGATGTGTGTTGATGACCACAAGGTACAAAGCATTAGTGATGAGAAAACAAAATTGGGAGTATGTCTTGCAGTGGGGTTTTTTTCCCCTCCTTTTTTATACCACTGTTATTTCTTTTAAATCATTCCTATAGCATAAGATTTTGCAGAGCATCCCAGGAATAAAAGGGGCCTGGTTGCCTAGGCTTCCTCCCCTCTATTTTCCTAATTCTTCATTGTTGCTGGCTTCATATCGTTTCTAGGCAGACAATTCACAGAAAAGACTCAGCTAAGACATGCTATCAGTTCATTTCTATTTATGATTATTGATGTGTAACAATTATCACATTATCTAGATAGTGAGATCTGCTCTATAAATTATAGTGGTGGAGTCAAGGCATTTTAGAGATTTTTGTATGCCATTATCTCGGGGAAATGCCTTCTTAGAAGTCTTGAATTAACTTCTTTTTTTACTCCTAGCTTTCTCCTTCATTTTTCTGTCAGAGGATAATGCACTAAAATTCACACGCTTGGTGAACTTCAACCTATGCCTTGGAGTAACATTTTGTATTTCTGAATTATGTATCTGTGCCGACATGCTGGAATGTGGGCTCAGGCTCATGTGGGGAGTGCTATCTATTGCGACTTTCCAAGCTCCAGAGAAGCTTTCTGTAAAGCAAGTCTCTTTCTCCCAGATCTCTGGGGCTGACCTAGTCCACCGAATATTCTGGAGTCCCGGCCTCCTCTCCTGCATCTTGGCTGTAGCTCCAGGTGCCTTCTGGAAGTGGTCACTTGGATGAGGAGGAGAAGACTGAATTTTAAGGGACAGAAAGGAGAGCATCAGGAAATTACTGGATATAGGGTGGGAAAAATGAAATGTTAACAGGAAGCCGAACAGAGCAGGGGCCTTCGAAGATGCATTTGCTGCAGGAGCAAATTGCCTCCAAACCCTACTGAAATGCTTCCGGTCTGGTGCAAGGGCCGTTTGTGACTCGTTGGCAACAGGAATTATGTTAGTAATTAAAGGGAAACGTACCTATAGAATCCCTGTCCCAGAGCCAGGATTTGGCAAGCAAATGCTTCTGTGAACAGAGATTGATGGTTTCTTTTATTTTTGAGGGGTTCTTGTATTACGGTAGTAATATAAATGTGTGAGTATATTCTATAATATTATTCTAATTTTATCAATCAAGAAAATGAAGCTTATGAGGTTAAATAACTTGCCTAATGTGGCACAGTCTAGGGGATATCAGGGCTGAAATAGAAGAGGGCTGAGATTATTTTTTCTTTTCTGTTTTATTTTAGGAAAGCAAGAACAGGCGAGATGCTAAAGTTGCTGGCCCAAAGTGACCATGTTAAGAGCCTTCATATGCAAACTGCTGCCAGGAACTGGGGCTGCACAAGTTCGCAGAGAGTTCCTGGGGGCTGTGGAATTAATTAGCTGTATCATTACCTCCCATCTCCCCATCCCACCTTCACCAGACTCTCCCAAGGGGGAAGAGTAGAGTCTGAGTCATGGCCTGATGCTCTTTGCTCCCCAAGGCCTACTGTGGGGGGCACCAAGAGAATCATTTATAAATCTAGGGGCTCCCGTGAGAGGTGAAGTCTGGTATTTCCTTTGCTGGCTGGAAGGTTGCTTGAGCAGCACACTTCCTGAGTTGCTTCCGGGCCTCCCCAGAACTGAATGAGGATAAAGAGAAATAAGAGAAGGGTGGCATGAGGAGGATGGTGAGAGGGGTGAGGAGGCCAGGAGAACCCCATTCAAGTTCAAGTTTCCCAGAGTTTTCATGAAAGAGGACCCGGCCAGCAACTCTTCTTTCCCCATGGGAAGGAGCCCCGAGATGGGACAGACATCCCCAAGAAGACCACACCTGTCATCCTCTGCAGACACCGTTGACATCTGGACCCAGACCCACCAAGAGAGAGATCTGTGATATGCAGCCAGGTCCTGAGAAGACCCCTGCCTCTCTGTCCTTCCTCTCAGCCCTGGAATCACAAACAGTCCCTAGGAGGGAGAAGGGGATGGGACTCCTCAAAGCCAACTCTTCCCTCGCTCTCCTCTCCAGGGGTACAGTTCTAACTGGCCCTGGGAGGAAGGGAAGGGCCAAGCTGACTAGAAAATAAACCCAGAATTTGCCCCAGAATGGCTTCAGATTAGCTACTGAGAGCAAAAGTAAGCTCAAGAGGAACCCCATCATTTTGGAAAGAGAGGTAAAATGCCCCAGCATGACATCTTGCCCAAAGCAGGTCAGTAGCAGACACAATTGATGGGGTTGCTGGGAGGATCAGAGACAGTCGACATCAAGTCTCTGGCTTATCAGAGGTGCTCAATACATTCTAATTAATGCTATTCAGCTAATAACTGCTTTCAAAACCACCCTACTGAATGAAGTATTTCAGTGATGAACAGACAAAAGGTACTATCAGAGGTATTTTATAGAGAGATAAAATAATAACAATAATATCATAAAATAATAGATTAGGAAAATAATCTAAAAACCAGGCCATCCACAGATGTCTCCAGCAGCTTCTGGGTTGAAGGTGGCCAAACTGCACCGACAGGAAAGGGCCCTCTGTGAACCAGAGGAGCTCCCCTCATGGGGTAGTTTCTAGGCCAGCTGGGCCCACGGAAGAACCAGGAGCACTTCCTCCCGCTCTGCCAGGAAGGAACCCAGCCCCCTCGGCAGCCTGTATGGACGGAAGGGTGCCCACCTGCTGTTGAAGGGGTTGTCTCCAGGGATGATGTGGGTGCTGTCTTTGCCCGCCAAGAGCTTGATGCGGTCGTAGAAGGACTTCACGGCAGGCGAGTCTGTCTGGCCCTGCTGAATGATGTCCAGGGGGTCCCGGGACCCTCGGCAGAGCAGGCTGTTCTGACAGGCCGACTGCAGGCAGCAGTCAGGGTCCAGGCAATCCACCAGGCCATCTGGAAGGACAGACGGAGGGCCACAGTCAGTGCAGTTCATGGCACAATGCTGCGGAGAGATGCTCGCACCTTTGTCGGGAAGGGTGTCAGCCCTCCCCAAGGGCTTGAAGTGGCAGAAGTCACACAATGGGCCCACTTTAATTCCAGCACATACGCAGAGAAAAGCAAAGGCCAAGAGGAAATAATCGAAAATGTGGATGAATGATTATCCCCAGGTAGTAGATGAGTGTGTGTCTCCTCTGTGTTAGACTTTTTTAGGATTTCTACTTTTTCGGTCATGAGCCAGTATTATTTGAGTGGTTGGAAAAAAAATTTAAACATTTTGCTTCTGGACAGCACAGCACAAAAAATTATCCATAGCCGGTTCTTGGGGGCCTTTGGTAATATGTGCAGCAATAATCAAAATGGGCGGGATCTCTTAAGTCTTGCTTGAATGGAGAAAAATGTTCCATCCCCGCCCCCTCTCAGACAGGGAGGCTACTGCTGAGCAGTTTGACCGCTGGGCGGGGTGAGTTCTACATTTTCCGAGAAATGTGGAGAAACGGCTTTAGTTGGAGCGCTCGGAAATTAAGCTATCGGTTCACCCAATTACTTCTGGTGTTACCTCGCCGCACACCTGTAGCACTTTGAACACCCTCATTTACTTGCCAGATCCCTGCCCCTCCATCCCTTTCCTGGGCTGATTCCTATCATTCATCTACAATACAACAAGTATTTGAGTGTCATCCATGTTTTGGAAATGAAACGTGTGACAAAGGATGAAGTGTGATGGTGTTCTGAAGGAGCTGACAGTACAGTGGGGGGAAACAGATATGACTCATCCTCTAAGACCCAGACTAGATATGGCCGCCTCTTCTAGGAAGCCTTCCTGGTGATGCTTCTGGGTAAGTTAGGGTATCCCTGCTCTGTGTATCCCTCAATCAGAGTTTCTCAGAGAATGGTTCCACATCAAAATCCCATGGGGGAGAACCAAAGGTCTACCACAGAGCTTCCCAGGGAGAGCCTCCAGAAGCAGGTCCTGGCACCTGCCTTTTATACATGCTTCTCAGCTGATTTTAATGCACAATTAGTTTTAGAAACCCCTGTGAATGCCAACTTCCTTGTGCTAGAATTATCTCTGAGTGCTTGCCTTCCTGCCTGGAGAATGAGCTCTTTGAAGAGACTAACAGTGTCTTATTCATTTCTATATTCGCATCTTACTCAATGCCAACCACGGAATTGGGCACTCAACAAAGGTTTGTTGAATGAATAAATGAATGTTTCCCCTCCTTCACCTGTGTGTTAAGGCTGAGCATGGGAATGTTTTGGGCAGTCTTCGCTTCTTGGAATTAATCCCCTATTAGAATGGATTAGTTGGCCAACCCTTATTCACTCTGCTGGGAATTGAACATGCAGTAGAGAGAAAGGCTTGGAGAATAACTTGTTTGCATCTCCCAGATTTGATAGCAAGGTACTCTGGGCCATAATTAACATCACAGAAACATGTACTCAAATCCTGGGCTGTGACTTGACAAACATGTGTACTGAAGCACTGAATCAGAGGCCTGCCTGCGTGCTTTAAATTTACTACAACATAATTTTTTGGCATTACTCTTTTCGTTGGGTTCTGCTAATGAAATTGAAATATGTAATTTCACCAAAGTTCCACTGTAATTTAGCAATTAATGTACAATTATTTTAATGCATTACTTTCTTTTTAGCAAACAAACAAATTAGGAGGTTGTGTATTTTGCTTGGCTTTAAATTACTAAAACTAGCCTCTCATTTTCCACATGGGCAAATGTTGCTTCTGTGCCTCGTAACGCATTTAGATTTACAGAATTTCCTAGAAATGCAGACACAGGAGGGTGAGCAGGCACACACACTTTAAATTTAGAGACTTTCCAAGTCAGGGCTCTGAACACCTCTGCCTGATGGGCTGGCTGAATCGGGTTCTCCCCAGAGGCTCACAAATCTCAGACCTAAGAAACAAGGCCAGAGACTTGTATCTTAGCAGCAGGATGATGCTGGGGCACGGTCTCAGATCTATGTTCAGACTGTAGAGTGGATCCCAGAGCCCGAGAATAAGAAAAAGACAAGAAAAAAAACCCCATAGCATGCTGCCTTTAACATCACCTTCCGTGGACCGCCTTCACCAGACACAAGGAATCTACCGTGGAAGGCCTGCTTTGGATTTAAAATTATCCTGCTGAGATCTGTTGGTGGTGCTCCCTTTAGCAGATGCGGAAACTTCTCAGATGAGAAGAAACACATTGCTGTTAGCACCGTAGATTTCTTTAAGGCCGCTGGCCTCTTCCCATTAGAAGTTCCATCTGTCTCTGGTGGCCTTTCCCTCCTGAAGCTGGTACATCCCCTACCCCCCACCCGATTTACCACCCCCTCCACGTAACCAGCTTGAGAACCTCATTGGGCTCAAAGAGGAACTCAGGACAGTTCTCCTATTAAGCTCTCAACACCTTCCTCCCCAATCCCTGCTTGTCTGCTACTCATTCTGGACTTGTGACTTCTTCGAAAATGTGGACCTCAAATTTCCCCACTGTTTTGTCGATTCTAGAGCTTTTCACTTAAGGGCCTGTCTGGCAGGAGATGTCCTATAAACACATCAGCAACAGCAGATGGCAAATGCTAAAAAAAGGAAAAAAAAAGTATAGAAATGATTTCCTCCCCCATATTTACATTTACCTGCTCCGGATATGGCGCATTTGGGGTTCTATCGGTTATTAAGTGTGAGCATACGTTATGCCTGTAATGACCTCATCATGTTGCATGATTATGGGCTGCTGCTGCTGAACGCTTTCCGACGACACCGTGAACTTTAAATTGGCACTCCAATCTCCCAGTGGCCTGTCAGTCATGAGAGCCGCATCTTTATGCCAGCAAGCCCCTCGCATGGAGTCTGACATGGCAATCTTCAGTAAATTACCCTGTCACTGACAATCTTGCAGTTATCTCGCAAACAATCAAGCAGGCAATCAAACTGTTCTGAATTGCCAGTTCAGGACCTGAGAGGCTGTCGGCGTCTCTATTCAACAGGGGCCGAGAGAGCAGCACAGCCCTCCCCTGACACCGGACGGTTTCTTCCTTTATTTATCTACCTCCTTGTCTGTCTGGTGGGCTTTTTCCCAGGGAGGGTGGGAGAGAGGTATGCAGAGTCCTCGAAAAGGACCCGATTCTGACTCAGCGTTTGGGGAGCGTGACCCAGGCCTTCCAGGCTGGGCCCCGTAGCAGTGAGTCGCGCTTGCTCCACGTGCCCTCCTGTACTTCACTCTGTGAGATGCGGCCGTGGAGAATTATCTAGACACTGTCAGAAGGTAGGCTGAACCACAGCTCTGGCTGCCTGCCCCACGCATATGTCACACGCTAATTGTAATGGCCATTTCAGAGAAATATGGACGTGGTGAAACTTTCTGGGAATAATATGTGTGATACTCTTTACTGCTTTTGATAAAGAAAATCAGAGAGAATCTTCTGTAACAGGTCTAGCAACACGAGGCAGAAATCAGGGTGATGCTGAATTGAATCTTTTGAATGAGAATTCCTAAGGTGAAATTTTACACAAAAAGCCTATACAGCGTCCGAGGGAAGAGCCTGGCCTCTGGAATAGGATAGATTTGAGTTTGAGGCTCATGTTCTCCAGTCTCTGGCTACGTAAGCTCAGAAAGATAACCAACCTTGCTGAACCTCAACTTCTTTGCTTTTAAAACTGAGTTATAATAGTGTGTATGTCATAGGGTTCTGTGATGAGGAACAAATGAATTGAGATATCTATCTCTCTAATGTCAGTCTGGCATTACAGTATGTGTTCAGTGAACCGTAGGTATTACTATAATCAAAAACTCGGCAAAGTTTTCAGCTTTTTCAGTTTATAAAAACTGGACATGGATATTAGTGAAATTAACATCCCCTATTGGAGTCATTCCCTGCTGGGTGCTATGGGTAGGTTGAATCTTGGCAAGAATGTAATGTTTCCACACAATGATAAGTTAATTGGCAGTAGTAATAAATGCTATAGATTGAACAAGATTTAGACATATTCTTGATTTCAGTCCTCACGACAACACTGCAAGCAGACTAGAACCCTTAAGCCGCACAGTCCAGATTAGGGGGTCTGGGTTTGAATCTCAGATCACGTGCTACCCATCTGCTGACCCTGGACAATTTACTGCTCTGCATCTCAGTTTCCTTATGTACAAAATGAAGATGATGATGATGTTAGAAAGTGCTGTTTGGAGGACTAAAGCAGTTATTCCACATACAGCATTAGGAACAGTGCCTGGTCCAGTGAACAGTCAGCTAACTATGTGTTATGCCCATTATCACGCCATCACCCACCCTATAGAGCTGGAAACTGAGGCTCAGAGAAGCTAAGTAAGTTATCCAAGTGGCTAAGCAGCAGCTCTGGATAAAAAGTAGGAAAAGGCAACCAATGAGATCATTACCCTCTGTCTTCTTCATTATCCGAAGGAGAAGACATTTATTTCCCAGAGGGAGTCTGAAGACAGGGCAGTGGTCACCCAGCAACTGGGGAAGTATGGGTGGCCATGATATTTAATTACTTTTGCAGGCCTACCTACATCGACAGCTGGGAAAGAATCAGGCTGGTTGAAACAAACTTCTAGAAAGGAATCAACGGGAGAAACAAGATGCCTGGGAATTCAGTCCCGCACGGCAGGCTGCAGAGGACCACACTATTTACCTGGGAGATTCAGACTCCCGTTCAGCTGTTTACCATTGGCACAAGGTGGCACTTGCCTTCCGGGCTGGCTACAAGTTTGTGCCAGCTGTTTCCAGCCCCTGCCTAGTTCGAGCTATTGGAGTTTTAAAGGAGCTCCTAAATAGGCAAAAGATAGAACCTCAAAGCCTTTACTGAACACATACCAGTGAAGCTCTGCTCAGTGGGGAGGAGGCCACGGGTCAGTGGAGAGGCTGCAGAGAGCCATGGAGGGTGCTGGGTGTTTCAGAGTTGGCTGAGACACGCGTATCCTTTCTGTTCGGGAAAGGCTGCCTGAGTCCGCACATCACTCTTACAGAGAAGGGAGGTCTCTAGGACCTCTAGGAATGAGAGGGTGTTTATTGCATTCATTTCATTTACTTTCCTCTTTGATCTTTGTAAACTGGGCAGCTTATGGAGAATCCGGATGGAAGCATTTTCTTCAATTTTGGTGCCTTTTATTCCCTGTAGCTTGGTACGCAAGTGATTCCCTTTATAACCCGCCTGAACTCTCCAGCTTTCTTGGGTATTAAAGGCTTCAGGAAAACATCTAAATGTACTTTTCTTAGTTTCATTTTGTGACAGTGGCACAAATCGACTCCATCAATTCACTTCAGGGGCCACGAATGGCTCTGCTGGCGTCTGCATGTAGGACCTGACTGGGAACTGGTCAGCATCTCAGATTTTATTTTATTTTTTTATTTATTTTTTTTTATTTTTTTAAAGATTTTATTTATTCATTTGACACAGAGAGAGAGATTACAAGTAAGCAGAGAGGCAGGCAGAGAGAGAGGAGAGAGGAGGAAGCAGGCTCCCTGCTGAGCAGAGAGCCCGATGTGGGCCTCGATCCCAGGACCCTGGGATCATGACCTGAGCCGAAGGCAGCGGCTTTAACCCACTGAGCCACCCAGGCGCCAGCATCTCAGATTTTAAAAATGAGCTCCACTCTTTCCAATTCACGGTTTGATGAAAGGTATCACCAACCACCGAAATCTACCTTCCCTATTCATCTGGTCAAGAGGCTGGTTAAAACTAGGAAGAGTACACATGGTTCCATGTATAGGATATTCAAGAACAGGCAAAGTTAATCAATTATGGTAAAAAGTTAGAAATTGTAGTTACCTTAATGGGGAGATACTGGCTGGGAACTTTCTGGGAGCTAGATCTTCATCTTATTCACCTGGCTACAAACACATCAAGGTGTGTATTTAAGATTATGCAATTCATGTAGTTGCTAACAGGCTGACTTTAGGCAAGATACCAACCTCTTTGTGTTCTGTCTTCCTTATTTGCAGAGCGGGCATGATGATGATCCCTCACAGGAGCAATGAGAGGACGAAGATAATCCATGCGAGGTAGATGCATAGCTGTGAGCACCTAGCAACCTAGTACGGGTTTCTGAATCTTTTCTACTTCTTTTCTGGGCATCATATAGGTTCGTTTAGCATACAGAGTGAGGTATTGCCAAGTTCTCATTTCCCCAAGGAAAATAGAGGGAATCCAGGTGGTGGACCCAATAATCACAGGGCCCTTCCTGAGATCAGTTAATGATGGGGAAGTAGAGAATTAACAAAGAATGGAGAAAAGAGGGGAGGGAATGAGTTGGGGCAAGAAGGAAGAAGCCTGTGCTGTTTGCTCTTTGTGATTGAAATAAAGGAGTGGTGGTGGGTAGCTGGCAAAGGCCTAAGGCACCTGAATGGCCAGTTACATAAAGAGGTTCTTGAATAAAAAGAAATATGGCCACCCTAGGATTCTTTTTGCCTTAGGGGTTATTTATTTGTTTATTTTTTTCAGGTGAGCTCCTTCAGGACCATGTCTAAAGTGTGTGGGGTCCCTAGCAAATAATCTTTTCCAGGTCCCTGTCTATATAAACAATTCGAGTTACCTGAATTGACATATCAGCACCATTTTCTTGCTGATTTCACAAGATCTTGCAAAACACTCCTCCAGTCAACAGGAGCAATCTACTTGCCACTATGTCCACTGGAATTAAGATTGGGCATTGGGCCCTAAGATATCTCATAAAAGCAAATCCCCAAACATCTCTGAAAATCTGATCAATCTCACATGCAAGGTTGTAGGGTAAAGGATGGTAGAGGGTCAGAGAACACCCTGAAAGGGAAAAGTAGGGACCAGGGCTCAGCTGGGTCCTAGTCTGGGCTGGTGTGCTCCTCCCAGACAGCATTGCTGACCCTGGCCAGTCCCTGCCACTGGGGGACCACTTAGAAAATTTCAAGGAGAGGGGGCACTCCATAGCTCAAGGACTCACCCAGAGTAGCACTGGATTCTTGGCCCAGTTAGACGTACAGCAAAAGAATATGGGCTTCAAAGTCAGCATGGCTAAAACCTGTTCTATCATTCATTAGCTATGTAAACTTGGCAAGTGACTGGCCTACTGTGACACAGTTTTCCAAGCAATAGAATGGACTCAGTAACACCTACTTCACCGAAGAGCATGGAATAACACCTATGTCACCAAAAATGCTATAAGATGGTGCATATGAAATGAGATGGTGAAGGTATTGCACTGAATACAGAGCAAGAGCTCAACCAGTGGAGGCTATTCTTCTTATTTTCTGCTCTACACCAGAGAAGGCACTGTTCCATTTGCATTTTACCCAATGCCTGCTGACAAATTG
Organism: Ailurus styani; assembly: GCA_002007465.1. Lineage (NCBI taxonomy): Eukaryota > Metazoa > Chordata > Mammalia > Carnivora > Ailuridae > Ailurus > Ailurus styani. The sequence continues at coordinate 7,111,857 of LNAC01000017.1, forward strand.
GAAGGGAGGGATAATTGAAAGTATTCTGGCTTGATGTAACTAAAAAGTGAAAGGAGCAGGCAAGGCTGACTTGATTTAACCTGGCAATATGAGATTAGTTCTTCATTGCCTCTGTTAGGCTCCTGCATTGCCAACCTTTTAAAGCAATAGATTGGCTGACAGGGTGCTCATTTGGAAGGTTTCACCTGCCATTAATACCCTGGTGCCTGATGGACCATTGTTACACAGGCATCCCCCCACCCTCCTGACCAGACCAACCGCCATTCTTTTTTTTTTTTTTTTTCCAACCGCCATTCTTAAATATTGCAAGAAGTGAAATTGTATTTGCGCTCTTTCTGGAAGATCTGTTGGAAGATTTCCTCTTGCTTTGTGCCAACTCTTTTTTGACATTCTCTGAATTCCAAGGCCAGAGAACCTTGCTCCAAAGCACCTTCGGCTTTTCTTATGATTTAGCAATGAAGATCAATCATGTCTGACCAGAGATCTCACAGAGTGGAGGCCCCACTGAGAACTGCTTTTTCTGGGTTTCCTATGCTTCAGGATGGATGTGGGAAAGAAAGCAAAGGCTGCTTAGGAAACCTCAGGCACTGTTACTGAAGACAGGGATATAATCTAGGTGAGATTACTTCTTAATAGGACTTTGGCTTACCTTGAAGCTACTGGAACATCTGGTCAACCCTTCATTATTGGGGTGGGGGTGAGGGTTGGTGAGAATTTTAGGACTGTGAGCTTGCAGTGTGTATCCATTTTTTTTTTAGCTTATTAAAACTAAGCAAATGGAAAAAAAAAAAAACCCAGAATACTATCAATAAAAACCTTTAAAACCAATGCTTCCTAAAATCTAACCAGCATTGGAATCACCTGGGACCTTGTTAAAATACAGATTCTAATTCTCTGGTCCCATTGTGGTCTGCATTTCTTACAAGTTTCTAGGTGTTGCTGATGCTGCTGTTCTGAGCACTGTATTTCCAGAAGTCAGACACTAAATCGCTGTTGGTCAAGGTGTGCTCCCTGATCTCTGGCCCTGGAACCACCTTAGTGATTTTAAAATGCTGATTCTTGCTGTCACCCGGGGCTACTGAATTTCTGAGTGTGAAAACCGAGAATGTGCATTTTTAAAGGATTTATTTACAGAGAGACACAGAGCACGTGCACGTGAGTGCAACTGTGGGGGAGGGGCAGACGGAGAGGGAGAGAGAAAATCTCAAACAGATTCCTTGCTGAGCATGGAGACTGCTGACATGGGGTTTGATCCCAGGACCCTAATATCATGACCTGAGCCAAACCAAGAGTCGGATAATTAACTGATTGAGCCACTCCAGTGCCCCGAGAGTGTGTATTTTAAAGAAGATTCCCAGGTGATTTTTTTTGCCTACTAATCCTCAAGGGCCCCTGTTCTGAATTATTGAAAACATCCCTCAAATATCCATAGCAGTACATATGACTCGGAGAGACTAAAGGAGCTTTCCCAAACTATGTCACCTGGGGGATGTTAATAGGGGTTCCCTGAAACATAGAAGTGGGGGTGGCACTGGAGGATCTGTGGTCAGAAACAACTTGAGAGATGTTGGTTAAACAGTTAAACTATTTTCTTTACAGCAGGACTTCTCAGAGCCTTTGATGGGTAAATGTGCATTATGAATCTTTAATGTTTCAGTGGAGCACGCAGCATTTCCTGACCACAGACCCCCCCCCTTGGCCCAAAGCATCTCCCCACAATAGTCTAGTGCAATACAAGTTGGGAGGCACTTTGTGAGAACAGAGCTCTAGGCTTGGGAACTCTATCTTTGGAAGCACCAGCTACAACTTCATCTACGCAACAGCCCTCATGCTTGATTGATCTCATAAAATGCACGCTCTGGGGTGATTAAATGCAACACAAACCACATCATCACTACTAGCACATAAGCTCAGAGCCCCTGTCCTTGGGTCCCAGTGCCTCCCAAAGCCAGCGTATTTCTGCACAGAGACCCTACGTCCTGGGAGTCAGTAGGATGATGAAGCATCAATGGCAACCATGTCTAATCAGAGCTAATGGTTGGCACTTATGAAAAGCTTACTAGGTGTCAGGCACCGTGCTAAGTACTTTACTTGCATCCCTTTGTTAAATCACCACCAGAATTCCAGGGATCCTTAGCCCCATTGTTTACAAGGGAGGAACTGGAGCTTTTGAAGGAGAGTAAATAACTTGCCTAAGACCACACAGCTTCTACATGTTGGGGCTGTCTTTTGACCCAGTTTGCTGCACTCTGAAGCCAAATCCTACATGAAGCTGCCCTGTGAGGGCGGGTAGAGTAGAACATTCCAGATGGCACATAGGAGCTGCTGTGCCCGCCGCCGTGACATGGTATTGCCTGCACTGAGCTCTTTTCCTGAAGGCAGGACCATGTCAAACAGAAGAGGAACAGTTTAAATAATATTGGAGGGAGATTTATTTTTGGAAAAGCTGGGATGCAGAATGTTTTAGCCGGCCCTCTACCCCAGCTCCCACTTGGGACAGGTGGACTGCCATAGGGCTGTCCCTCTGCCAGCGCTGAAGCTCGTCTGTGCTTCTGCTGACTGCACTTTGTCCCCTTACCCAGTCCTCACCCCGTATGCTCACGTGGACACTTGGAGGAGGCGTCTATAATCTCAATTTTGCAGAGGAAGAAACAGGCTCAGAGAGGTTGAGAGCCTTGCCCACAATCACCCAGCTCGTAAATAATGGAGGAGGGAGGTACCCTTTGGCTGTCCAGCTCCAAAGCCTACGTTTGGCTTCTATCCTCAATTCTTCACAGGAGGCTGTGAGTAGTCACGGCCGTATAAAGGTATCCTGTGAATGGTGTAGGATGTGGGGAAGGAAAGGCTGAGGCTTCACAAAACATCTTCATTCTCTAGTTGTTCTCTCAGCCTCTCTCTTTCTTCTTTCCCCCCTTTCCCCTCCTCCCTCTGTTGCCTCTCCTCAACCTGGACAGAATCTCCAGGAATAATGATCTCACTTGATGAGAGTTTGCCCACCTTGGACATTCCCTGACAGGCCTCTCTGGCATAGCCTCACCCTTGTTAGCCTAGGGCCATGTTTTTTATACCTGGGGGATTTCTATCCTGGCTGCTGCCGTCTCCCCGCGGTTCTGTTACAAAAACTACTGGCAACAGAGAGCGAGGGTCTCTGATCTCAGCCACCGATATCCCCAAATGCTCACCCTCTGCCTGCTGTTCCCGGCCCCTCCCCTCTGCCCCCATCAACCTCCCTTTCAAAGAGCCCACTGACAGGTCAGATAGAAGCCAGCCCAGCAGGGGGTGGCAGGCCAGTGGGGCGCCAGACAGTGACCTGCTGGGCCCCTCAGAAAGAAAAGGGGCTGTCACCACCGACACCTCGACATCTCAGGGCAACAGACTGGAACAGTGACTTTCTGCCTGAAGGCAGACCCTGTCTCCCGGGGGCAGGTGGAAGGACTGGCCCCCAAGCTGAGAGAATTAGCAGAGGGCACGATGCCTGTCCTCCTGGTGCAGAAAGAAGTACCCCTAGACTGCCGAGTGGGAGGAGGGACCAGACTCAGTTATCAGGCAAGCTTCCGGTGGATCAGGGAAATCAGAAGTACTCATTCCTAAACATGGCCTTTGCCAGGCTTCAAGTACAGTGCTTAGCATGCCCTGGACATCTCATTTCATCTTCGTACTCACTCTGTAGCTAGGAGCCAGTATGGGACTGCCAATTAATGTCACAGGATCTGTTTTTGCAACGTATTGGCTGTGTGGCCTTGGACTAGTTAGCTTACCTCTCTGAGCCACGGTTTTCTCATCGGTAAAGTGGAAATAATAATAATGCTAGTTTAATAGGGCCTTTGTGAGAGATTAAATAAGCCTTGTGCAAAAGCATTGTGCAAAAGAGTGGTTACGTTATTTGACAAGGTCGGGCAACTGCTCATGAGCGAAGGAGCTGGGATTCACACACAGCCGGCTCGGCCTTAGATTTGCTGACCTCTCTTGCTACTCTGGGCCTCACGAGGCCGGCTATGGTTTGGTGGTCCGGATTCACTCAACGTGATTCTCGGCAGCCCCTGCCTTTCCTCTCGTCTCAGAGGAGGACAACGGAGCTTGCATACCTACTGCCACCAGCCCATGGGAAGTCCATATGCAGGGTGTGCCACGTTGACAATAGAGATGAAGAGCTGTTTTAACCATGTGTTCATGTCTTACTGAAAAGAAATAATATATCTTACCTTTAGATTTTCTTTGCATTAATAAAAGGGTGCGAATGGTATGTAGTGACTTGGGTGTCATTGTATGGATATGTTGTTTTAATCCTAAAATGAAATGTATTCATACTAAAATAATAAAAGACAACTGCTTTCTGTCCTAGAGACTTCTCATTAAAACTTCCATTTATTCAGTTCATTTAATAATGAGCTGACCAAGACAGAGAGGGACCCTGCAGTTAGGAACCTAGATTCTAGAGGGGAAACAGACAATTAACAAAGAAATGTATAATAGACTTTGAGAAGGTGACAGTGTTCTAAAGAAAAGTAAGGCAGGGCGAAGAGCTGGGAGAGTGACGGAGGAGGGGGGTTGCTGCTTTAGATGGGGGTGGGGCAGGGAAGGCTGCCTGGAAGTGATGTTTGGGAGAAACCTGAAAGAGATGAGGAAACGAGTCCTGCAAACCTCTGCAAGAAGAACATTCTGGGCAGAGGGAATGGCAGGCGCAGAGGTCCAGGGCGGGAAGGTATCTTGAGAGTAGGAACAAGACGGTGGAGGTGGGGCTGGATGACGGAGACGGGTAGAGGACGACGTAAGTGCTGAGTGGAAGAGCCCACTAATGCGGAGTGACGGTTGTGACCCAGATGAGAGTCTGGGAAATGTGATGCCCAGGGAACGTGTGCACAGGGGCATCATATGACCTGACTTTTGAAAGGATTCTTCTTTTTTCACGCAGCCGGGGGAGATGTGGACATACAGACTGAGCGTGCCTACCAAAAGCAGCCGACCATCTTTCAGAATAAGAAGAGGGGTGCACTAGGAGACACTGGCGAGGAGAAGTTCCTGCGATACTACAAACACAGGGGTCTAGGCTTCAGGACACACAAGCAGGCCCCTGAGAACACCTATACTGACAAGAAATGCCCCTTTACTGGTCACGTGTCCATCGGAGGGCGGATTGTGTCTGAGGTGGTGACCAGGATGAGGATGTAGAAGCCCACTGTCACCCACTGAGACCACCTCCCCTCCCCTGAAAGTATAGCCGAGTCAAGAAACGCCGCCAGAACATGCGTGTGCCCCTGTCCTCCTGCTTCTGGGATGTCCAGATCCCTGACACTGTCACAGTGGGTGAGTGCCAGTCCTTGAGCCACTCCGTGCGCTTCAACATGCACAAAGTCACCAAGGCCATCGACACCAGGACGCAATTCCAGGTGATCTGAGGCTCTACGCCTGCTCACACCGCAAGAGAATAGTTATTTTCCCAGTCACGGATGGGTCCAGCTAAAAAAACCCAAAAACAAAAATAAAAATGAAAGGATTCTTCCGACTGCTTTGTGTGGAACAGACTGGAAGCTGGAGGACCAGCGGCCCAGTCCAGTGAAACGGGTGGCATCATCCAGGTGGAGGTGGAACGATATTGAGGAAACCATGGCTTACATGGTTTGCAAGAAATGGAGGGGCCAGACAAGGGTGCACTCGCAAATCAGAGTGACGACACTCGCTAAGGGGGCGCGTGGGAGATGCGGGAATGCCCACGGCGGCGGACTGCGTGGTGGTTGGGAAGTGACAACACTGATGTTTTGCATCAAAGGGTGCTTTGGGTGCTGGGCCCCGGTGGGCTGGAGGCTTCCTCCTGGACCTGCTTCCCCTGAGCCATGTGCACAGCAGAAGTAAGAGTAGGAGAAGCTTGTTCCGGTGACTGCAGTGCCCCTTTCTCTACAGCTTCCCCTTTCCCTTCCCTGTCCCAGGCCCCAGCAGCTTCAGACTCTCTGGCGAACCTGATACAGAGCCCATTTCAGAACGTGGGTCTGGGAGGAGAACAAGCAAGACATTTAGAATGAGGAGAGCCCGGCTCCGATCGCAGCACTTCACTGTTGACTTTGGACAAACTACTGTCCAGCTTCTCAGTTTTTCAAGTGGTCAAATGGAAACCTCTATTGTTACCTGTCAGCAGCTGATTCAGAGACTTTTTTTAACCCTATGCAGACCAGACGATATGCTCGGAAACCATCCAGATCCCTAGGTTGGGGTCTCTGAGGGAAAATACACTCATTCCAGCATGAGTGGGTAAGATTGAGGGGGATTATACGTTAGAAGAGGGACCGAAAGATGGATTTCTGATTTTAAAATGTTGTGCATTACTTGATATGATGAGATTTCGATTGGGAACAGTGTGTGTGTTCAGAGTCTCTGAAGTCACATTACACAGGGAGATACTAGTAATTAGACCTGTCATTTAAATAAGGCGGTATTCAGCCGCTTTCTGTAAACTTGCTAGTCAAACCTCTCAAAGGTGTTCTTGTTCCCAGTTTACAGATGAGGAAACGGAGACTTGGACAGGTCAGGTGCTTTGCTCAAGGAAGTAGAGCCAGTAAGAACTGGAGTCAGAACTAACACAAGTCAGCCTGACCCAAGAGCCTAGAGACCCCGGCCGGAAAGGGCACAGAATCAACTTCGGGCCTGAGGGGGTTGGGAGAAGGCCGAGGAAGGGACAAGGGGGGCGACCAGGGACAGCTACCATGTACTCCTTTCCAGCATGCTCTTCCCAGAGCTGCGCTTTACTCCAGTGCTCTTGAAAGGGGGGAGGGGAACAGACCCCGTGAAATTGGGGCCCCGAGCCCCTCTCCGTAGCCACAGCTCTGGGGCAGGGGCTTCAGTGAGTGCAGGGACACACCTGGGGTCTGTATGCCAATCAAGCTGCCATGGCCTGGGACACAGAGCTTTTTGACCTGTCCTCCCCCTCAGGCAGCCCAGGGATGCCACACTTGGAGGAATCACTCCCCGCCGGCACTTGAGTTCCCCCCAAACGGTACCTATTGCATCCAGTCAGTGGTTCCCAAAGTGTCAGCATCCCCTGGGTACTTGTTAGAAATGCATATCCCTTGGTCCCGCACCAGCCCTACTGTACCAGAAACTCTGAGTCGGGCGATCTGTGCATTATGCCTTCCAGGTGATTCTGATGCCCAGTGACCTAAGAGAAACTTTGTACTAAGTATTTTCCATGTGGTAATTCATCTGAGCTCACAGTATCCTGAGGTGACAACTAGCATTAGTCCCACTTTACAGAGGACAAAACTGAGGCTTACAGAGATTGGTCAACTCGCTCGCATCAGCGGTGGAGCCAGGATGGCAACCCAGAGCTCCCTGAACTGAAGCCTCTTTATCACCCTGCCAGGCTATCTGCTCCCCTAGCAGTGAAAGGATGCACACGTGCAATGGAAGAAACAGAGAGAAAGGCCACTCCTTCTCTGCTGTGAGCATATGTATTTAGGAATCACCCAAACAGATACATCAACCTTCTGTCTGAGGGAGGAGGTGTGGTTGCACCGTAGAGACCAACAAGCTAAACGCAGGAAGGCAAAGCAAATCCTTGGGGTAAACTTCACCCTGCTCGGTGTGGCAGCACGGCCCGGCTCTCTCCGTCCAGACCCGCCGCCCCCCCAGCCTCACTCCTCCACTCCCCATCAGTCTTCTCAGAGGTCCCCAGATACGCACTGCTGTCCCTTGCCTCTGTACCTTTGCCATTTCTTTGACCACAGTGCTTTCCCTAGATTCCTGTCCTAAGTCCTCTGTAGCTTTCAAAATTCAAGTTTTACCTGCTCTGGAAACCTCTGATGCCCCTTCTCTGGGCTGTCCTAGCCTCTTGGCCTCATTCTAGCCCGGACTCTTAGTATATGGCTCTGTTGCGGCTGGTTTCACGTATGCTTCACACCCCAGCTGACCTTAGATTCTTTGTGGCGGAGTCTGAGTCCCATTCGCTCATGTGGCCTGGTTGGGTGTGTGCTCATCTGGCATGGGGGGAGGTGTTTGCTCTCACCACCGGTCCATGACGAGAGGTGCGAATGGGGCTGGGACTAGGGAAAGGCGAGGGAGGCTGGCCTAGGGGCACAATTAGAGGAAGGGCTCACTCTCAGGTGCACAGTTGCTTCAGCTCATCCTAGTCTAGTTTCTAGGTCTCAGACTGATCTTACAAGGCCAGCCATACCATCTCTTGAGGGTGACCGGGTCCCTTTGGGGGCCACATGGCATAGAGAAAAGAGTACTGGACCTACAGCCAGGAAGCCCGGCCTCTGGCCCGGATCTGCCCTACCCTGCTATTTGGCCTTGAAGAAGTTACTTCCCCTCTCTGGGTTTTATACCTGCCGGGGACTTCATATTTTAGTCTTTGTGCATCTGACATTCGCGGACCCCACGATTCCTGTGAATCAAAGCGGTCGCATCCCTCAGCGTGCGCGGCCATGCAGTTCCAGGAAACAGGGCTGGCAGATCAATGATGAAGTACTTCGAGCTCAGGCAAAGGGAGGGAATTCCCCTGGAAAGGGTTAGTTGTTGCGGTGCCGGGGAGGGAGGCAAGCATGGCGCACACAGCTTTGGGGCACACCTTGCAGTTTTCTTTGGATCCACACTTGGCCACAGAGTTCTTGGCCCCTCTCCAATCCCCCAGAGCTCTTGGCTGAGAAGATGGAAAGTCAAAGAAAAGAGCACAGACCTTGGGCAGCTGCTCTTGCTGTGCTACAGAGAGCGTCTAGCTATTTAAAGTCCAACTGCTCTACTTTCCCCGGCTTGTACCCTGGCATTCCAGTGCATAAGCACTTTGTGGCAAAAATGCATTCCAAATCCAAAACGGGGGGAAAAAAGCTAACACCAATGCTATTTTTCAGAATGTTGCAGAATTCATGTTTCTGAGGGGCTGAGGGCATTAAGCACTCACAGATAGCCCTGCTCACATCCCAGGTGCAATGGTCAGCAGCTGCAAGGGCTCCAGGAGGAAGGCTCCTGACTTGGGTTCTGAGTCCTGGCATGGCAGCATTGTAGCTGTGGGGCCTGGGTCAGCCACTCCGCTGGTCTGGGCCTCGGTATCTGCCTCCATGTAAAGGATGCTAAGAGGCTCGTAGGGCTCTTGTGGGCTATTATCATGATTTATTTGGGCAATATGGGTAAAGTATTTTTATTTTTTAGAAGATTTTATTTATTTATTTGACAGAGAGAGAGAGATCACAAGTAGGCAGAGAGGCAGGCAGAGAGAGAGGGAGAAGCAGGCTCCCCACTGAGCAGGGAGCCCGATGTGGTGCTTGATCCCAGGACCCTGAGATCATGACCCGAGCCAAAGGCAGAGGCTCAGCCACTGAGCCACCCAGGCGCCCCGTGGGTAAAGTCTTAGTAAGTGCTCAATGCGTCAGGCCCCTGACATCAAGCCAAAGACACTACCTGCTCTGGAACTGTCTGGACCCCGCAGATATGTCCCTAGGAGATGTTAATCCCTGCACCTGATTTCTCGATCTTGGCATTATTGACATTTTTGGCCTAGTCGTTCTTTTTTGTGGGGCCTGTCCTGTGTATATGAAATTTTTAGCAGCATCCTGAGCCTCTACCCACTAGATGCCAGTAACCCCTGCTTTTTTCCTCCTTGCTGTGACTCATAAAATGTCTCCTGATGTTGCTAAATGTCCCTCTTGGAGAGTAGAGTTGTCCCTGGTAGAGAACCACTGGTCTGGACTGAGGGGTGGGCTGTGGGAGCAAAAGAGCTAATCCTGGCACCAGGGCCCTTGAACCTTTATTCAAATGCTAGTCACAGGAACCAAGAGGGTACTTGCTACAATCTAGGCAGCTTCTCTGGCCAATGCAAAAATGCGGGAAGCCAACATAAGGAAATAAATATTACCTCTTTGCCACCAGATAAATCTGTGTTTTGATCTTTAATTCCCTAAAATAAGTCCACAGTGACTTAAATTATTAACATTGTTTTGGAAATTATTCATTTTATTTTTTTTATTTTTATTTTTTAAAAGATTTTATTTATTCATTGGACACAGAGAGAGAGATTACAAGTAGGCAGAGAGGCAGGCAGAGAGAGAGAGGAGAGAGGAGGAAGCAGGCTCCCCGCCGAGCAGAGAGCCCGATGTGGGCCTCGATCCCAGGACCCTGGGATCATGACCTGAGCCGAAGGCAGCGGCTTTAACCCACTGAGCCACCCAGGCGCCCGAAATTATTCATTTTAATCACAATTTATGATGAATATTTGATTTGCCATCTAATCAGGGAAAAATATAATCCCTTAAGAGACACTTAATAATCATTTAAACTACTAAAAACTTGATTAGGAAAGGCTGAAGGTGTGATGTTAGGTAAACTCATGAACTTTAAACACCCCCCCGCCCCGCCCCCAGTGAATTTCATGGTCAAATACTTTTACTGTGAGAAAGTCTTCGGTGGGCAAGTTCTACGTTTGAGGTGACTTTTCCTGAGGCCTCTTTATAACAACAAAAATTCTGTACTTGTTTGAACTTTTTTCAGAAACAGTCTCCAAATTTTGTTTCTGTTTGAGAAGAAATGAGCTTCTGCCTTTAAAGTAGCCAAGAGGTCTATCATACTGATTAGCTGAAAGCCTATTTCGAATATTACCTTCTCTACTCTCTGTATCCTTATCTGTGACATGGAAGAACTATGAAGAGACAGATTCATAGAACTTCTGTGTCTCCTGTGACAACACAGACAACAGACCAGGAAGCTACAGATGGGATAATTTAGGAGTGCAACATTTGCTATGAAAGAAACACCACACGATGATGGGGAAGACACAGAGGTAGGTCAAGACAGCTGAGAACAGAAAATGGCTGCAAGGAGGCCGTCATGCCAAATGCCCAGGTCAGAGCATTTCTGGTCATGGACCAGCAAAGGCCCTGTGGTACAACTAAGCTCAGGTGTGAGGACAAGGAGCTGGCAGGAGTGGATGCAGCAGAGCTGCTGTGGAGGGCGGTGGGGGAACGGGCAAGAGAAGAGGAAGGGGTACATCATAGAAGGCGCTCTAGGCTAAGGTGAAACATTTGATTTTGATGTTAACTACATGAGAAGCCCTCTGAGGGCATGACATGGTCTGATTTACCGTTCAGAACTCTCTCTCATGCTGCCGTGTGGAGCAACAGAAAGCACGGTGCAGGGGCGGCAGCAGAGATGCCCACCCGTTGGTTGCCAATCCATTACCCAGATGCATACAAAGCTCAGAACAGGGCTCCGTGTGTGTAAGCTCTCAAAAATCTCACTGATTATAGTTTTTATACACGATAAAGAATGAATTCTACTTTTTTTAAACCTCAAAAGAAAATGATCCCCAACCCTCAGTTTCCTAAACAGAAGAGACTTGAGTCAAATACACTGGAAGATCCAGAATAATTTCAGCCCCCTGTTGCCATGTGGTCCTCGGTTGGGGTTAGTTCTGCTTCCCTCCCAAAGAAGAGAGACCCAGCGCCTGGCCAGCTGGCACTGGCCTCAAGGCCACATTTCCCTCGTAAGCATTAGATATATTGCTTTCCTCTCTGGGAGCTAATTGGGGACTCTGTTTATGGCTCCAGCTACATTTGCCACAAGGTCTTTGGACTGCAAGGGGAATCCTCATCCAACCCAATTAATAGAGCAATGTTGCACTTCTAAGCTGTCCCCCACCCAACCAATCCATCAACATGATTTGCACACATTAATCAAGGCATTTACAATGGGTTCACCAAGCTTTATCTCTCATTGGATGAAGAAATGGGACTGTTTGGACTTGAGAACTATAACTCTTCCAGAGTCCCTGAAGTCCTGAGCTTGGCTCTGCTAAATGCACAGACAAGGTGTTATTAATTAACAATTGAGATAAATGCCGGAATAGCATCCCTGAATCATGTCAAACCAATTTGGATGGTTATGGGATGGGGAAAGGGGGAGGAGGCTGTGGGCAAGGGGTGGGCTTCATCTGTTCCAAGTGCTTTGGACAGACTCCAGTGTTATTTCTCCTCATTTAGACCTGGCTGGAGTGCCTGGAACTCAGGCCAGGATCCACATCTCTTAAACCAAGGCAGCCTCCTTTGGAGCAAAACAAGGAACCGAACTTCGCAGATGGAGGTGGGCTGGGAAATACTGTCACGGAGGCCTTAATTTAGGGAGAGGAGTGTAGAAGCTGCTGGTGGGTGGAAGAGGCCCCATCCCGGGTTACTGACCACACAGATCGGTGGCTTTGAGTACTCTCCCAGGAAAGGTACTGAAGATGTTGGGCTCAACGTGGTGCTGGGCTTTCTTTCCTGTCCTGTGGCCGACATCCACACTCCATGACAGTCACCTCTCTATACTCCCGTGGAAGGACAGTCTTCCACCCTGTCAGCTCTGTCTGTAATAATTACAGTAACGTGTTCTACATCTGATCTCTTCAGATGGGTGTGAGCTCTTTGCAGACGGGCATCATATTTGTCCTAGTATTTCCAAAGGCCTATTTCCAATGTCTAACATTTAGCAAACCTGCAATGAACCTTTGTTAAACCATCCAGGGAGGTTATGCAGTGCTGAAGTTGGATAAGCGCTAGTTAGAAGCTCAGTGGCTATGGACTGTGGGAAAACTACAGGGTGGACTCCATCTCTGTGGACTCAGCATCTGTTCTAGAAATAACAGCAACCTTACCACCAATAACGTGAAAACTGGCAGCAAGCAGCATGTGAGGGCGCCTCATGAACCAGGCACCTAGTAAAACATCCCTGCATACGTTCTGTCAGTGCTCACGGAGCTGGCAGTATCATGCCTACTTCACAGACAAGAAAACGGAGACTTTGAGGAGTCAGGTTACTCGCCGAGGTGGGACACAAAGACTGCTTCCTGAGCCCAGGCTCTTAACCAGCATGATGTGACAGCGCCACCTGAGCAAGCAGAGAAGTGACAGGAGAAGGAGCAAGAGTCTAGCTTCCGGGGCCGTGTGACCGCCACGAGGGAGACACAGACAGCTCGCTACTGCAGTAAGGCAGGACGGGACGCACCGTTGACGGAGGACAAGCTCAGCGTACCAGGGCTCTTCCCTACCCCCTCCGCTCCGGCCTCCACCCGCACGCAGGACAGAGCGTGTCCGATAGGGTTCCATGGACACTTCAGCCAGACCCCCAGGCCGGCTTGAGACAATGAGAGCCAGGCTTTGTACAGACAGACGGCTGGGGCTCCTGACTCTAAGTTCGGGGGGATAGAGGCGTGTGGGGAGGGAGTAAGGCCTGTCTTTCCGGGCCAGACGGTCTAACAATGCTTCCTCACCTCAGGGTTCCCACTTTTAGAGGAAATCTACACCCTTTCTCCTACCCCTGGCTGTGATGAACTGAATCTCACACCTCTGTCTTGGTGGTGATAATTAAATATTATCTGCCTGTCACCTGATGCACATGTTGTGTGTATTCTCAGACTTTAATGAGCTGGTATTTGTCTTCTGGAAGCAAAAATATTTCTTTGAGTCTCTTCTTTTTCAAACTGGGGTGAGCAGTTCAAGTGAAGATCTTTCACTATTAAACAGACAGTCTGTTTGCTGGCAGGTCTGTCGGAACTGATTCTACTTCTCAGGGGCAATGGCAGGGAGAACTTGTCCCTTCAGCATTAGCCAGTGCTTCCTGAGGTTAAGTTGGCCGTCCCGTGACTGCGGGGTGTTGGGAGACTTTCAAAGGGATGAAAAGGGATGAGAAGGTAGGGAACTGGCATGAACTGTTTCTTGGGAGATATTCCTAGGCAGCTTTTTCCAACAGGGCTTCTCAGCTAGGCACCCCAGAATACAGAAAACGTTTGAGTGAGAAGTTTCTCAGGTCTCCTAAGGAAGGCACTTTGCTAGTACTGTTTTAGATGCGCAGGAGACAAGTCAACTCATTCCAGAGAATGAATGTCTCAGGACAATGGCTCTCAAAGAGAACCTGCCTCAACATTACCTGGAAATTTCCTCAAAATTAAAATTCTTGCACCCCGCCCCACACCTGCAGAATCCGAAATTTTGGGGAAAAGGTTTGGCAATCTGTGTTTAATCAAGCCCTCCAAGTGGTTTTGCTGTAAGCTAGTTTCTGAACTACTAGTGGGGATAAAGCACCAGGGATTAATTCTCTCCCAAAGGAATCCAAGTTGAAAAAGGCTGATAAGGGCTTCAAATATCTGTATCCTTATTTGTATCTATATCTATCTCAGTTTAGAATAAAAAATATCTATCACTTTCAACCGAGATTTTTTTTTTTTAAACATAGAGTGTTCCCAGATGAAAAAATGATTTGCCTCTTCCAGCTCACTTTGGAAGAGCGCTCTATTATTTCCTCATTCATGAGGCTCATAACAAATGTGTTCATTGCAGCTGCTCCCTGGGCCGACATCCATGCACACTGCCTGGGTGCCTCCTCTGACCTACTGTCAGGTTCAGAAAGCACACAGCCCTGCCTGAGAACTCCCAGAGCAGGAAAGAGCCTGGGGCAGAACTCCTACCCCCACCAAAACAAACACAAAAGTGATATAATTAGTGTGCTGCAGGATTGGATCTGGAGTTGATGAGGAGCAACTTTAATATTTATCAATAAACAGCAAAGTGCTTAGCACACCTCCTAGGGAAGTAATTAACCATAAAAAGGATACTCTGCACCGAGGAATCTCCTCCAAAAAAAGAACTCAGTTAATTGTGAATTGCTTACACCAGGTGAGAGACAATCCGTGTCTACCTCTCTCACCTGACATAAGCAACTCTGAATTAACTGGGAGTTTCTTTTTATAAACACTGCGCAGAGCCTTTTTTTTTTTTTTCCTGGTGGCTAATTACTTCCTTGGGAGGTTCGCTTTAATAGTTCCCATAACAAGGCCATTATTGTCTTTAGCATAATCACTGCCTCATTTGCTTCTGTGCCTTGCCTTCCTGATGCTCTTACTCTGCCCACCAGGAGGGACCCTGAGCTGCATGTGCCTGCAGAGCAGTCCTCAGGCCTGGACCATCCAGCACCTCTCACACCTCCTTCAGTTCAACCATGCCAGGAATTCGGATTTCTCCCGAAAGGAGCTGCCATCAGCGATAGCGCAGGTGGAGAGAGATGGCGATGGTGCAGGGCGTATCAGGGAGACTGAGTCAGTCCCCCTCCCCTACCTGCAGCATTTGCTAGGCTTTCAGCTGCTGACACCTGCAGTGGGGAAGGGAGCCAGGACAGCAGCTCCTTTCTGGAAGAGGAAGGGAGCTGATCTGTAAGCAACTGCTTTGCTAGGTGAAATCACCAGGGACCAGAGGCAAAGACAGAACCTTATCAGGAGAAGTAATGCGATTTTGACTGTCTCTCTTAGAAAAAAAATGTATGGAAATATGCAGTTATGGCTCACTTCATTCAAAAATGAATTTCAGTGGCTTCTATTTTGGCTCTGTTTCAGGAAGCTAAATGAATGAATGGGAGCTCTGTAAATTACATCAGGTCTATAAACTTTTTTTTGATTGGTGTACTCCTATCATTGTATGTACATTTGCTTATTTACACATTATGTACAAGTATAACAGCAATAATAGATTATGGAAATTGCAAGTGTCTATTAAGAGGATGAGGAAAAATAAAAATAGAATATCTAGTACTTTCATCCATCACCCTGATGGATTTTGCTCCCCTTTCTGGACACTACCTATGCTGATTGCCTGGGGCCATGAGGGCAGGAGTTGATATTCTCAGAACCCAGAAATTGACAGAGTGGGACTAGATGTATTTTTATTAAATCAAATAGTTGGATGCGTGGATCCTCTTACACCCTGAAACAACTTCTGCTCTGAGGGAATTCTGATCAGTTAGTAATTCTGGCAGGAGTAGGTCACACACCTGTACTAATGTTAAGGGAGCATTGCTCCATATTCTCAGGAAATCACACAGCCCGTGTGCTACCACAACCCCATTTAGCCTCAGGATTTTAGCACTACATCAGGGAATAACACAGGAAAATCCAGTTCAGAGGTTCAGAACAGGGATTGGCAAATTTCCTATAAAGGGTCCAAGAGTAAATATTTTAGGCTTTACCAGCCATGTGGTCTCAGTCCAACCCCTCAGTGCTGTCTTTGAGGGTGAAACGTAAATCGACAGGCATTGTTATGGTCCAATAAAACTTTATAAATATACGCTAAAATTTGAATTCCACACAGTTTGCACATCTCTTGAAACACTGTTCTTTAGATCCCTCCTCCCCCAAACTTTAGAAACGTAGAAATGACTTTGCAGCTCCTAAAACCAGGCAGTGGACAGGATGTGGCCAGCAGGCTGTAGTTTGCCAGCCACTGGTCAGAACATGGGCTTGAGTCAGATCTGGGTTTGGGTCCCCATTTTACTACTGGTGGTTGACTTATCTTAAAACAGTTACTTAACTACGGTCTAAGCCTCAGTCTCCTCATTGGTAAAGAAACATCTCAAAGGATCGTAAGGGCGAGGGGATTGCCTGAGATGTCTGAGTATAGCAGGAAGCACACACTGTGACCACTACCATCGATTCATTCATAACTCCCAGCCCCAAAGGCTCAGGCAGGAGCAGGCACCCAACCAAGCCAGGGCCCAGCCACCTTTCTGTGGCGGTGTGTACTTGAGAATCCAAAGCCAGCTTTAAACCCCAGTAGCCCCAGCCCTCGTCCCCAGAAACCAACCCCCCGCCCCCCAACTGGCCCAACGACAACCGTCCTCTGCTGCATTTGCTTCAAAAGAAATGTTACAACAGCATTTGACAATAGTATGGGGGAGGTCTTTCAGGAAAAATGACTCATGACGGAAGGATACACAATACTCTGCTCTTGAGGGGCTGGGAATGAGAAGACACTTGCTCACCTCCCTCATTATCCTTGTTATCAGCACAGGAGGTTTCCATGGCAACGTTGCATCCGGGCCCTCTCCAGCCGGTCTGGCAGACACACTGCCAGCTGTTCTGACCCAGTGTGCATCTCCCGTTGCCGTTGCACAAATCGGGGCAGCCATCTGGTTGGAGAAATGGAGAGGGTGAGAAGAAGGGGCGTGAGGCTGCGCTGGGGCAGCAGGGGAGCCATGCAAAGGGGGAGCAAGGCCGCAGGGCAGCCACTGGGCCAGCCTCAGAGTGGGGCCCGTGCCTGCCTTCGAAAGAGTAGGGGAAGCAGGCAATGCATGCAGTCGCAAGACACAGTGGGGTCCCAGATGCAGGGGCTCCCCAATGACACTGACCTGTGTGAAGGGGTCTGAGGCAACCTTCCCAAAGTGGGGAATATTCCAGAAAACTAAACCAGCTCTGAGCTTACAAGCCTAGGTAGGCTGTAATTTCCAGCCAGTAGCTCAAGATTGAGGCTACCTCAAAAAAAAAAAAAAAAACCTTTTCTCTTTCTCCCTTTCTTTCTTTCTTTCTTTCTTTCTTTCTTTCTTTCATTCATTCATTCTTTTTTTGGAAGTACTTACTGCAGAAGACAGGAAATTCCCTATCAACCTAGGACAGAGGCAAAGTGCCTTCCATCTTTCAGAATTTTCAAGATATATTTACATGTGATTATCACAAGCTTCTTAGGACAAAGAACTGGATAGTTCTCCTGGGCTATTCTCATATTTTTGTAATATTTAGTTTTAAGGGGCACCTGAAAATGTTGACTGTTTATCATTCAACATATTTATGGCATAATTTAAAAATACTGCTGAGTCTGAGGGCCGTGGGAGGAGTAGGTACTCAGTGTCAAGAATGGGGAAAAGAGAAAAATATGTATGTGTATGAGGAATGAGTGGCATTTGAGTAATTCTTATTTTGTGGTAAACTTTTCTTTCTTTCCTCTTTTTTGGGGGTGGGGAGAAGTATGAAATCAGCAGCCTGCCTAATTCCCTAATTGCTCCAGCACCTGAAACAACTGTGGCTACCACCCTTCTGACCTGAGCGGGGGCCCCTGGAACGTCGGTGTGGGAAGACAAGAAAGGATGGCGGGCGGTGGGGCACTAAAGCGGGGTGAGGAAGTCTTCCCAGCAGAGCCTCTGTCACCCTCTAGAAGATGCAGAGAGCAGCACAGAATTGGTAGGATGTCGCCATCCTCACAAAACCTACTTGTTGGCAAGAATTCCTGGATATGTTTTCATTTTTCCTTTAGCAGCTTTATTGAGCCATAATTTACATACCATAAAATTTACCTGTTTTAAGTGCACAATGCAGTGACTTGTAGCAAATTCACAGAATTGTGCAATCTAGGTATGTTTTCTTACTTCATTTAAATAGACCCCAAATGACCATTAATGTCATTGTCCCCAGAAAGTAACTTCCCTGAATATCTAGATACCTTTTATTCTGTCTCCCCCTCTGTCACCATGTCTATCTCCAGCTCTTTCTGTGTATTTTTTTTAAACCACACGAAGTGCAGGGTGGACTGGGCTGTAGTGGGGGGAAGAAGAGCTTTGCAGTGAGGGAGGTAATTGACTTGAAACCATACTGGCCCAAATCTTCTGAATCAAAAGCGTTAATCTCCCCTAACTTCTCCCTCCAGTGTTTCAGAGGCCTTCACCTGCCGTCTTTCCTCTCTTCTCTCGAGTACCCCTTATGAGATTGCCAATACACCTAATTTTTGCATGTGGCAGTGGTGGGAATTTTAAGGACGCTTCCTCAGAAGGAAGGTCCCGCGGGTGTGAAAGTGAGCTGAAATGTACCTATTATGGTATCTTACTTTTGAATGCTTGTTCCCTCCCATCCTTTCCAGACTGGGGTATGGGTTAGGCCCTGAGAGAAGAGGGTGAGTGAAAGAGGAGACGTTCTCTGTGGGGAAGTCTCTGTCAGAAAGCTGAGCTGTCTTGAGAGGAGAAAGCAGGAGACTGTTGCCAGAGAACGCCTTTTCCTTGGCTGAGTAGCCCAGCAGTAAATCCAGGACGTGAAAACGAAGCCTAAGTGTTTGCATACCTCAAGACAGACTTGCTGGTATTCACACCTATTCTTACACAGCCCAGATGCCCAGATTCACATTTCCATTCTTTTCCTTACCAAGGAGGTGATACCGCCACCCCCCCACCCCACCCCGGCCCTTCCTGGAGAACCAGTGACATCCCTCTTTTTCATACTGTGAGAGTGTTCAGGGAGTAGAAGCCATCCCCAATTTCAGAGAAATACCATAAACATTTCTACAGGAGCAAAATGAAACTCAGTAGGAGAAGCCCAAGGGACATTTCAGAGGTTCTCAAGGAAAAGAGTCTATCTCCAACCTCCAGCCACCTCCAGCTTTACAATTTCTTCCAGAAGAGTTTTGGTTGAAAGGATCACACGGAATACACTAAATGACAGACCTAGCAACATTTGCTCAGCACGCCATCTATTATATGTGCTTTGTTATTTAGCCACTTTGAGGTCTCATGTTTGACTAAAATCACGCCCAAAGTCTCAACAGAAGCCTCATTGTGTAGGAAATCCACGTCTACTACATAAAATTCAAATTTGCAAAGAACACTAGCATGTCAGTCAGAGACACGCACTCAAAATATCTGTGCTTTTAGATTGAAATGAAGCTTTTCCTGCCCCCTGCTCTCTCTCTCTTGATTTTTTTCTCCCCCAACCAACTGAAGTGAGATAAACAGACCACAGTAGCAGGTTTTCTCCACATCATATGAGGAAGATGAAAACATGAACAGTGGGAAGCTGGCAAATCTCTGAGAAGTTTCGTGGTGGCTGGGAATTAATGGACAGGACGTTGCTTTTAGCTTCAAGAGGAAGAAAGTAGCCTTGGCAGGTGCGTGGTGTTGCTAGGCAACCCTAAGCTACCCCCAGCACAAGTTCGTTCTGCTGGTGGCCTTCTGAGGAGGTGATTTGCTGCGTTTGTAAAGTGCAAAGCCAGCTTCTGCTTAAGGAAAAACAGAATGTAGGAAGTAATTAGTCTGGAGGGCAAATGGGTATCAGGTGGCAACTTTCTCTGGAGAGGATCCTGTAACTTAAGTTGGATTGGGCTGATGGGCTCATACTTGGGGCTCCAAGAAGTCTCCTCTGTGGAGTCTTCTGGATCTCAGGCTAGCACTGCTGATTTCCTTGAGTGTCCATCTTTGAGATCACTGATACAGAAAGTGATAAGGCACAGTTTCTGATTCTTTGCACAGCTAGACAGCTGGCTATCTGGAGACTTCAGGTTCTACCATGACCCTAGACTAGGGATTTTCAATTGAGGCTAGTTATTTCCCTTTTCTTATTCTAGGGGACATTTGTCAAGTCTGGAGACATTTTTGACGATCACAACTTGGGGACAATGCTACTGGCATCTGGTGCATAGATGTCAGGGGTACTGCTCAACATCCCACAGTGCAGTGCACTGGACAGTCCCCACACCAATGATACGGCCCCAGATGTCAATAGTGCCAAGACTCAGAAATCTTGCCCTAGACCCCAAACTCCATGAAACCTGAGAGTTCCTTGTTGTTGGATCACAGAGCCTGGCCTTGTGTCAGGCACATTGTAGATGCTTGAATGAATGTTCAGTCAGGTTGTGCTAGATCATTTCAGCCTGCCTTATCTACAAACTCTCCTGAGAGGCATGAGAAGATAGTGGGGCCTCCTTCTCAAAAATCAAAAGAGAACTTTCAAGGGCATCAGCGATGTCTTGGGCTGGTTCTATTAGACTTCCAATGCCTTTGGCAGGATGGAAATGGTATAATTTCTAAGACTTCTACACGCAGAATTTCAACCACTAAAATAAATAAATAAATAAACAAACAAACAAACAAATAAACAAATAAATAATAAAAAAATCCATGAACACGGTTACTAGGTAGGCAGGCTTTTTGCCTTGACAAAAATTAGACTTGAAGCAGAAATTTGGGATTGAAAAAACCCAACCCAAATATATCCTTATATTCCAATGACTCCTGAATCTTCATCTCCAGACCTCTGATGCCTAGACCTGGACTCCAACTTGCATCTCAACGTCTCCATCTGTTTGCTAACAAGCATCTCAAACTCAAGACAATTGAGCCTTTTTACTCCCTCTCCCCCAAACTCTGATCCCTTGATCAAGAAATGGCACCTCAATATACTTTAATGCACAAGACTAAAACCCAGCAGTTATTTTTAATACCTTCCCCTGCCCTCCACCACCTCTCTCTATCTCTTGTATTTAGTCAACAAAAAATTCCTGCCTGATTTTTCTCTTAATGATAAGAAGTCCTACCTGTCCTTCCTCCTAAATATCTCTGGAATCAGCCCTCTGCTCCCACCCCCTGTACCACTGCATTAACTCAAGACTCCCCATCTTTGGCCTGGACTCCTGTGAAAACCTCCTAACGGGCCTCCCTGCCTCCAGTCTTGTAGCATCATCCATTTCTCTCTGTTCAAGACACTGCTCAAAACACTTCCCTATCTTTCCATGGGCCCCAGGGGAGAGCATGAAGTCTTTAATCTGGCTTACAGACCTTCTGTGGACTGGTTCTCATGTTAGCCCATCTCAATACCACTTCAGGCTTTGGCCAGATCAAAGCTGTTCAGTCTTTCCTTTTCTCTTTCCTCATCTGCCTAACTTCAACACATCCTTTAGATCCCCACTCAGAAGTCATCTCCAGGAAGCCTTTCCGAAGCTCCCAGATCCACGCTAGCTACACCTGTCATGGTGCCTTTATCCTATCCCATTCTCCCCTCCCTACCCTATTCTGCCCTAGCCTATCCTACCCTAGCATATCCTACCTTACCCTTTCATGCCCTATTCTATCTTAGCCTCACCTACCCTATCCTACCCTACCCTAGCCTACCCCACCCTATCCTAGCCTACCCTGTCCACTACAGGGTATCGCAACTGTCTAGCATCTTGCTAGTCCATGTAGCAGCCATTCCTTAAGACATTTTACGTCACCTGCTGGAAAATTATTGTAATAAATGGGCACATAAATCAACTATAATTTGAATGGTGCCCCTAGAATTGTGCAGTGTACAACTGAACAGCTGCCCTGGGCACTCCTGTTATGAAGTAAATCCATCAGGGCAGGTGCCATGTCAATCTCGTTTACTCCTGGACTGCTAATACTCAATAAATAGGGAAATGAACGAATGACTTTTGACTGAACCCAGAATCTCCAACATCTTTGGCAGAGTGAAAATGGGATCACCTCCAAGACTTTCTATACATAAAATTCCAAACAGTAAAAAAGGCCAAAAACCAAACAACAACAACAACAACAACAAACCCTCTGATGACACAGTTACCAGGTAGGCAGGCTTTTTGCCTTAACAAAAACTAGGCATGAGGAAAATAATGTCTAAAGCACAGTAAAATGGGGAGCATAAATGTGCTTGAAGAAAGCTATAATTACCATAAAAGGCTTTTCTAAAAAAGCATCAAGGAATGTTCTGCCATGTGCAGCAATTTAGAGGTAGAAATAAGTGGCTAATCGTATACAAGGGGTGGAAGGGGTATGTAGTGTATAAGGGTATATGGAAAGAGAAGTAGGATCTTAATATTCAACATTGAGCACACTTTCGGAAAGCAGAGAGGACAAAGCCCCACCCAGATAGAAATGCAAGTGAAAACACAAAACAGGCTGCATGTAAATGCAGACAGATGACAAAGAAAGCTGGAGAAGAGAGACATCCCTGCTTGGCTCCAGAGACTACTAGGAGAGCTGCTGCATCCTGGAATAGACCCTTGTGGAAAGTCTTCTGTCCAGGGAAAACCATGCTCTGGTTTGGGGTCAGATAATTCTGGGATTAAAACCTAGATTTAATTCACCCTTGTTGTCTGTGTGACCTTGAGCTGGTAGTGTCACCTGGTCCTCCTGTCTGTACAACTATATATCTTCCAAATTAATCTTATTTACTGTCTTTCCCAACAGAATATAACATGCAGGAAGGCTGGGATTTTTGTCTCTTTGTTCATTGAAATATCTTCAGGGTCTAGAAAAACAGTCGGCATATAACAGACACTCGGTAAATGTTTGTTGAATGAACAACTTAACAGAGATGACGATATTTTATACAGGTGCCAGAGGGGTTAAGTGAAATGATAAAGGTAAAGATTTGAGCATCGAACTTGGTATGTTGTAAATGTTCAATAGGTAGTAGCTCTTCTTGTTTGTGTAGATACAGTTGCTATTACAAACACTGTAATTAGTGGTAGGCTTTGCCCTGGGGCAGTCTTAAGTGCAGGCTATTCCTCTTTGTCTCACCTTCAGATCAGGAAAAAACCCCCACAAGCCTATCCTCTTTCAAGTTAAAAACAAAAACAAAAACCAAACAAAAACCAAAAACAAAACTCTGGTATCCTCAGTGTATGACAGCACTACATCCTAGGAAAGAAACCCTTACTCCCCCTATGACCACCATCCAAGAGCCTAGCAATGCCAGGTTGGTCTATGTAAGTGAGGAGAAACCCACTGAAGCTAAGGGCAATTCTGAGAGCCAGGAGAGTTGAAGGTAGAGTTGAAGGTGGCTTCTTCTCTTGGGCAGAAATGTACTTTTGCATGTTAATTAGGGAACCTCTCTCCCCCAACTCTTTTAAATATCACTGTTTTCTGACTGAGAGCTGTGCATTGTTGAAATTGAGAAGCAGACACACACTGAAGTATGGAATAGAGTTCTTCCATTGCATTCCAGAACTCTTTAGAATTGAAGACAGCTGAGGTACTGGAGACGGGGGATCGCTAGGGGTTCAGTGGCCATTTATACTAAACAGCAGTGGCAGACACTCAGAAAATTAATTTGGTGCTTCAAGACACTCTGGGGAAAGCTCCAACTAATTTTAGAAGACCGTCTGCCGGAGCAGCACTTTGGTCCCCGGAAAATGGAAGGGCTTGTCCCTCTTGCTCACCTGGGCAAGGAGAAGGGAGCTGTGTAGGGACTCTGTTTCTAGGTACAAGTTGGCGTGGAAACTCAGCCATGAACCTGTGCTTGAATGGCTGCCCCTGCTTTGTTAGAAAAGACAGAAAATCCAGAGGCAGATGTTTTTCTCGGTTTCAACAGCTTCTGTATGTCTTAAAGGGTTTGCATAGGGGAGCGGATGTGGGATGTTGGGGAAGGATGCCTGGGAAGGCCAGTGATCCTTTCCGTGGTCCGCTGCTTGTCTTTTGCTCCTAAGGCAGAAATCACAGCAAGAGAAGCAGCAGAGCCTCCATGAGGTGATATAAATTTGGATCCAGCTGTCTATGCTACACGTTTCCTGGATGCACCTGGATTCTCACTGATCAGCATCCTCTCTTTCTGTCGGGGAAAAGGAAGGCAGTAGGCTTAGCCTTGGCCTCAGAGAAAACGATGAACTTTAAAAAACACAAAAAAGAGAGGCATCCCTTGTTTTTTACTGTTTCAATGTTCTAAGTTCTTATTAACACATTTGATTTTTTCAAAACAGTAGATTATGGGGGGGAAGAAAACAGAGTTTAGGCCGACAGTAACTGGAGATAGCTCTTCTTGGGAGGGGGGAAGCTCATGTCAATTACTTAGTGAATTGCAGACTGAATCATTACTACCCAGCAGAACCAGGGTCTCATATACGCTTGTGCTTCCCTTGGGGGAGCCTGTTTTCTTCCTCTGGAACGTCCCCTTTCTTTTTTTACACTTCCTCTACCACGGGAGGATGTAGGGTGCCAGTGCTAGGAAAATCTCACCACGTTGTTAAGGCAAACACCAACTGGTACCACGCTGAAACCTGCTGAAAATCCACCGGGGGTTTCTCCCTTGGTTTAGATCGGAACAGTGCTTCTTAAAGTGTGGTCCTGGAGCCAGCAGCAACAATGTCATCTGGGAACTTGTTAGAAATGCACATTCTGGGGCTCCATCTCAGACCTATGAATCAGAACCTCTGGGGGTGGGTCCTGGAAATCCGCATTTTGACCAGCCCTCTGGGGGATTCAGATGTTCGCTCTGTGTGAGAACCACTACTTTAGGATTAAGTCCTGAACCCCTAAAAGGGCCTTGAGTACATTATCTGGATTATCTGGCCCTGCTCATTTCTCCCTCTCAACTCATGTCACTCAAAGCTCTGCTCGCTCAGCTTCAGCCGACCTGCCTCGCTGGGTTCTAGAATGGAGTCTGGATCTTCCTTTTGGAATTTTGCCCACATCTGTCCCTAAGCAACACTCCCTGCACTCTGGCTAAAGCCATTTGTGCTGGGATTAGCCAGCACTTGCTCAGAAGGCTTTTTTTTTTTTTTTTTAAGATTTTATTTATTTATTTGACACAGAGAGAGAGAGAGATCACAAGTAGGAAGAGAGGCAGGCAGAGGGAGAAGGAAGCAGGCTCCCTGCTGAGCAGAGAGCCCGATGCGATGCGGGGCTAGACCCCAGGACCCTGAGATCATGACCTGAGCGGAAGGCAGAGGCTTTAACCCACTGAGCCACCCAGGCGCCCTCAGAAGGCGTTTTGACTTGCGGCCCAGGGCTGCTCCTTGGGAGTGATGTCATAGTACCTCCCACTCCCCCTCCTATAGCTCCCACCTCCATTCTAATTCATCCTTTGTTTCTGAGCAGTGGGTCTCAACCTGGCTGCACAGTAGAATGGAATTGGCTGAGAGTTCTGATGCTAGGCTGTACCCCAATTAAATCAAAATCTCCGAGGAGGAGACTCCAGCATCAGTATTTTTATTTTTTGAGCTCCCTCAGGTGGTTCCTGTGTGCGGCTGAGACTGAGAACCTGCGGTTTAACGCCCATCATCCTGGAAGCCTCTGAGCCTCCCCGGCGCAAGGACTCCGACTCTGCACGTACGGCTGTTTTCCCAGGGCCCGACCCAGTGCCTAGCATTAACGATATTTGTTGAATGAATGCATACGTAAACTGCCTGTGAGGTGTTTCTACTGCTTCACTGTGCCCTTGATTCAGCAGCCAGGCAAAAGTAAAGCTTCCTGCCGTCCATACCCCAAGCCCCTGGATGGATGGCACGTCCCAAGCAAAAGAAACAGCTGGTTGCAGTACAGGGTCCAAAACCGAGCTGACGACAGCGGCTGTTGAGGAGTGCTGGAGTAGGTCCGTGCCTTTCAACTTGGAAGAAGCTGATACCTCCCGACTGAAAGAGACAGAATAGAGTACCCGGAGGGGTAGAAGAGAGCACGTTGGTAGATTAAGAGGGTGACAAGAGTCGCACAAAGGCAGGGATGACAATAATAAGAAAGTCCAATGGTTTAATTTCGTTCTTGGAGGATAATCAAGTTGTTGTACCTCGTGTTGCCTATTCCCACAGCTGTCCAGCGAATAATGAATGTGGTGCCTAGCCGGTATGGAAATAGGGACCAAGCGCGACTTTGATTTCTTATTTGTTATTTTTAACCATCCAATTTCTACACCCACTGAGCATCCTTATAACCACAGGAGGGTCATAAAAATACAAATAACATCTAGGAGGCCTGTGGGCACGGACTCGTTACTTACTGCAGGGCTGATGGCTTTCTTTTAACTAGTGTAAAATCAGGCCAGTGATAAATCGCCATATATTTTGTTGTTGTAGCTGTTTGCAGCACAACTTTAGGAATTGTAAGGAAATCACTAAATGTTTGTTTCTAAGAGATGTTAAAAGAGTTGGGCCAAGAACCTACCCCAGGACTATGGGTTTTAAATTCTGGATTTTAGGATGCTTTTAATACAATACACCCCTTGGCTGCATGATCTTGGGCAAAAATTATAAACTCCTTATTCCTTACTTCATCTGTAAAACCAGGGCAATAAAAGTACCTATTCCAGAGGGTTGTTAGTGTTTAAAAAAGAGAAAATACCTATCACATGCTTAGCATGATGTACAAATAAATGTAAATGCATCTAGTAATATGCAAGATGTATAAATTGTAAGTAAATGCATATAGTAAATGTTTCAGAACTGATAGCTATTATTGTTGTTTAAAATAACGTCAAATGATAGCAGAAGGGTCTATGCAGCTTAGGGGAGTCTTTGCTTTACACTTGGCAATGAGGGGGGTACTGTACGCTATGGCTAAAAACATGATCAGTATCATTAGTACAGTAAAGACCCCAGGAAGATGCCCTCCAAAGACTGAAATGGAAATAAGAAAAATAAGGTAATTTCCTGAGAGTTCCATGAGTAAGATCAGCACATAACGGATGTGACATGTTCCGTAAAGAAGTCCCCCTAAATCATAAGAGGCATGTGAGGTGCAAGTGTAAACCAGGCTCAGAAAAGTATGTGAGCAAAAAGGGCTGGTCTGCCTGGGGTGTGGAAAGAGGGCGATCGAGGGGGTTTGGGGCAGAGGAGTGGCTTGATCGGACTTGAATTTCTAAAGCATTCCTTCGTGCTGGGAGCAGAGACTGAGGATGGGGCAAGGACAGAGCCTGGGCTGCTGTCCAGGAGGAGGTCACGTGGATAATTTTGGTAAGCCATGGTGGTGGCGTGGGTCGTGTATGCGGGTGCCCCGCTACTGTGACTCCCCAAGGCAGGGCTAGTTCTGTATGTGTTTAGGCTTCCCTACGCATCCTTCCAAAAGGAAAGACTTGTGGGACAGATGCTGATCAAAGGATAAAACACACTGTGCATAAATAGCACTCCGGTTGACACAAACTTCATTGGGGAATTGGTGAATAACCAAGGTTGAAGAGGCTGGATTTTGTGGTGCTTCTACCCCTCCCTCTATGTTGCTTTTTCCTATTAAAGGCAACATGGTAGACATGAAGGGAAAGGGTACACAGGTGGAGGAGCACAGAGAACAGCGGGGTCACCCAGGCTCTCTCCCCAGGTTGAGGGCTGACAACGTAACAAGGAACAGCTCCAGCAAAGGACCACGCTGACCTTCTTGATGTTGTGACTTTACACCAAGAGTCTGCATCGAATCTCCCAGCTTCATCTAGTTCTTCTTGGCAATAGAGCTTCCTTGGGGCCAGCCCCAAACGCCCTCTCAGGTTATTACTCCTGGACTTTAAAACCCTTTGCAATCTATTTATCCCTATAGGTCAACTTGACCTGTCTGAATTGTGGCACTCAAACACACTTAAACTCTATCTATGCATCTACGAATCTATCTACCCATCCTCCATCTATCCATCATCAATCCATCTGTCCATCCATCATCTACCTCTGTGTATACATAAATATACACATATATTTATATTTATTAATCTGTCAAGACTTCCTTACCAACAAATCCCTCCAAATCCTCTGAAGACTTGTTCTCAAAACACTACGTATCAGATGACCTCATACACTAGCTGTATTTTATCTTGTTTTATGTTACTTTCTGCCTGTACAGAGACAATAAAAACATTTCAATCTCTCCTTTGCTTCTCCACCCTCTTTTCTTTCCTCTGGCTGAAATGGCGGCTCCTGGCAGCCCCCGCCTTGTTCATTAATCCAGCACCCTCTGTCATTCATTCCTTCCCATCCTTGTGACCCACATAACCCTGAGTCATGAATTTATCCTGTTCTTTGAAACTCTATCTGCATGTATTGTTCTAGTCCTTTTCTTCACACGGTTTTTAGCTGATCAAGGACTTGAGGGGAAGTTACGGGATCTTTATAAAATTTGTGATAAATTTCAATCAGGAGGAGTATGAGGAATAAAGAGATGTTTGTTTTCTGAAAGCATATAGAATAGGAGTAAGAATCCCAACAATCTGGCCTATGCTATTGTTAGATGCTATTGTTCAATTCTGCATAATGAATGTGCCTTTAGGAAGGCGAGAACTTCCTCTTCGAAATCCTCTCATTTACAGAGAAACAAAAATCCCTTCTTTCAAATATATTTTAAACATGCAAAACAGCAGTGTGTTTCTGTTAAGTCACATTTTAGCTAAATGAATAATTGAATGGTGAATGGGAGCTGCTACTCAGCTGCTAACCTGCAGAGTTTACACACACACACACACACACACACACACACACACACACTCCCAAATTGCAGCAGAGCAATCCCCAGGAGGCAGAAAGCATGACTGATTTTTCCAATAAAGCTGAAAAATCGATAATCCTTGTAGATGGAACACTCACATCTCTAACCACCTCAGAGTTTCGTCTCCCTCTGCTATCCCTCCCAAACAAGCTTCCATCTTTACCCTGGTACCTGTCACCAATTCCGTACCACCAGGATTTACCCTGAGTTCTATTCCAGTTCTACTGAACGTACCTCTTAGAGAGGCCCTGCAGTGCGTCTTGATTTAGAGATGCTTGGGTTTTATGTGGCTCTGGGAAATGTTGTTTAGCTTTTCGGGAGCTCCAATACGTTCTGAGGTATGGCCGTGCATGCCTGCATGATTAATGGCACAGGCAAGGACTTGGAGCCTTCAGAGGTCACCCTGTGTGTACTGAATAATACAATGTGATCCAAAAATACCCTTGGATGAGAATCCTGGCTCCTCACAAATTCAATGGCATTGCTTGCTTTCACTGACATTGCCTCAGCCTTGGTGCCTCTCACTGACCGTGCTTCTGAGGAAAGTCACCTCCCCCAGACAGACATTTCCGAGATATAAACGCGGAACTGTTTGGGTTTGTTGGCTATTTCTCTCTCCAGGGTCAGAGATATCAGGATGAGGAGGAGAGCTGGGCGCACTAGCAGGCTGATCTGCCAGACTCTGACAGGACTTCCGGGTTCAGGGTAGCCAGGGTGTGAAGCCAATGAAGCATCCGTGCAAAATATGCTACGGTGTGCAAGGCTGTGGCTGAGAATTTCAATGCACCAAAGTCGAGAGATTCGAAATGATGGTTCCCACAGCAACTATAACTCAGTTCTCTGGTGAATATAAAATTAACTTTATTGCAAAACATGCTGTTCAATTTACGCCTTAATATAGTCGTGGCAGAGTTACAGTTGCTGTGAGAACGCTAACTCTGAATTGTTTTGAATAATTAATTTAATGAAAAGTTGGTGGAAATGTGAACTCTGATAGAAAGTCAACTTAAATTTAGGGAAGTTGGCCAATTATGCCTATGCTGAGGAGTGATGATTCATTTTGGGAATCTGAAATAACTTGGTGCACTTTTTGGCCTGGGGTGCTGGTAAAGCAGAGAACCCCAAAATATACTAACTCCATCACTGAAGAAACATTCCTGCAGGTGGTGACTTTACCAGTAAAGGAGGGTGCCCCCCGGGTGCCCACATACTCTGATTTCATTGCTGGCCGCCAAAGGAAGCTTCTTGCCACAGCTAGCCTGGGTCAAAGCGGGCGATCAAAATAGTCTATGGTAACACCTGGTCTCTGTCAAATAAACCGAGGTTTAGAGCTCACCTCCCCCTGTCACTGACAGCTCAGACTTACACCAAGTGCTTTACCTCTCTGAGCCAGTTTTCTCACCTGTATGATGAGGAGGACAATTTCCACCTCACAAAACTGATATGAGGATCAGATGTGAGAAGGTGTGTTAAGAATTTAGCACCGGGGCTGGCAAGTTTTATAGCCAGTACTCAATAACTGCTAGCTGCTATTATCTGAAGAGGGAATTCAGTAGATGAGTAAATTCAAAACATATGCAAAACCAACTCTTCGGTCTGTTATTGTAGTCTAAATGGATTTGGTACAGACCTAGAGCAGCAGGCATTGGGGGGTGAGAAAGACAGAAACATGACTTGGCAGAAAGTTTTGCAAGCAGGAGCCTGTCTTCAGTAAAGATACTCGAGGCCACTTCTGTTGAAGTTCTGGAAACAAACCAATATACCATCTCTTCTACCAGATGAATATTTCTCCCCCCGCCACATTGTCTCCTTCCCCATGAACCATTTGAGATCTTTCCCTCCTAATTCCTCTTCTCATCATGAAATTTTAATACCACAGATATACTCTCTATTGTTTATTCATTGCATATATATTTGTGTTTTATGCATAAAAAGGGTAAGATTTTTTGACTTGCTCAAAGAACCACTTGTCATTCTGTTTGTGGTGATACTGCACTCATTCTGAAGGTAGGCACTGGATTATAGGCCAACACGTCCCTTGTTCAAGTCCTCATGCTCCAAAATTCAGGAAAAACACTCCATTTATTTGGTTATTCCCTTCACTATTTCTTCTTCAAATCTAGCTTTTGATTTTTCACAAATGGGCTATTTTGGCAGCTAAGAAACACAGTACTTTTGAAGTTAATTCACGGTGGCTTCTCACTATATCCCTCTTCACTATCCTTCTCAGATATAATGTGGCTTTTCTTTCCCTTAACTTTTTCGGGAGGGTCATGCCCAGGGAATCTCAAGCCAGCCAGCATTTACTGAGCACCCGATGTATTCCCGCTCTAAGGCAGAGGGTAAGTTAGGTTCCTTCTGGATACTATGTCTTGCTGCCCAATGCCAGGCTTGGCCAAACCAAAGGGTTTGTCCCTGCCAGAGATCACCTTTCTTGGGAGGCATTGTCAAGATTTTAACAGAAAGGGGCAAAGCCACAGCCTGGGAGGAAAAACAAATTAAAAGGAAAACCCCCAGCAATGTGCATTTCTCACTTCGGAATCCGCTCCCAGCTTGGCTTTAACTACTTTCTTATGTATTAGCCTCGTGCTGTTTTCAGGGCCTCCACCTCCTTCCCCTCAAAGTCTTGGCTTGTGGCTTTTTACCTCACTGTGATCAGTATCAGTCAGATTTTAATGTCTCCTGAAAGACATGATTTTACAGCACTGCAATCTTTTGCTCTTACTGCTCAGAATGTATTGTAAAGCTGCATTCCTTAGCCTAACCCCATCTCACTGGGGCTGGAAGCAGAAACGTACCCGTCAAGGTGGAGTTGTCCCAGCATGTGGAGATCATTCAGATGCAACTGTAAGGGGACTTGTTGGTTTGGCCTGGTTCTTAGCTAAACCTGGAGCTTCACCTTGGCTTCTGTAACCTGTGCACAGCTGAGCGCCGCAACACAGTGGCTGATGTCCCTGCCGACCAGTGAGTCTGTTTGCTTGAGCATCCCTGAGCTGCACTGTTGGCCCACAGGAGTCAGTTAAACCCAAAGGCCAGTTCAGCCAGGCCTGCTAGAATGCACTGGCAGACCCACCATGAGGGTCACCTGCACGGGCATTCTGTACACCGTACAACAGCTTGACTCAATTTGGCAGCACTGAGAATGCTGGTGGCTTCCCTATTTTCAGCTTCTAGAATGTCACCCTGAGGCTATTATGATAGAGATGTCCCCCACATGGTGCCCCTTCAACTCCCAAGAATGGATGTTTGTGTATGCATGTGAAAAATACAAATTATGATTTGTCTGTGTGATACTTTGAGAGGCATGATGAAGGTAAAGAAAAGCCTTGGTTGACCTTTGGTAGCTTCCATTCTGAACAAATGAATAGCATGAGTTGATTTCTCCCAAGGCAGCCCAAAAGCTACCTTTTTATATACTCAGGTATAAAGAAATACATGCCTGAGGATCTAAAGAGATGGCTTTTTAAAGCTACATACTTGAAAAAATTTTCAGTATTGATTTCAGTCTTCTGAGACGAGCTAAGACAGAATGGCTGATTCTGGATGCTTAATCAATTACACTTCCAATTAGATCGAGAAGGGATTTCCAATGCTCTTCTGTGGAATCCTTAAAATTCTCATTCCCAGAAAAGGCAGTTTCATTGGACTCTGCTCTAAAGAAGAGCATCCTGATTTGTGGGATCAGACAGGAAGCTGGTGGGTATGGCAGGCTTTGCAGTCCCAAGTGTCACTAAGTCTAGTCCTCTCTCCCACACATGCACTTAGAATGGCCAGGTGTCACTCTGGTTTTGCATCTTTCTCTGAAGGATGTCCATGGCATGCTCGCATGCAGAGAATGTGAATGGCTGTAATAGAATATCATGCTGGGAACGTTCCCAGGAATCAGTAGCCTGATCTGAGACAATCTGGAAGGAAGAGCAAGGCAATCTAGAAAACGGGGGATACTTGTGTTCTGCTGTCCTGGGAAAAAGACCAACAGGTTTACACTGCCGTCCTGCAGTCTTCTCTCTGGGTCATGCCTGCAAAGCCCAACGAACTTCCCTGAGTAGAGCAGGACAGAGAGCTTATGTGCCCATAAACCAGAGGAGTAGGGGGAAGGACAGAGGGATGGTGTAGCAAAACCCTTGCACCCAGTCTAGAGGGGAAATGACTGTGGTGGAGGTCAAATCACTGCTGGCCAATGGGAATTTCTTGGCTTTTCTACGCAAGGCAATTCAGATAAGATCTTTGTTCCTGGCCTTCCACTGCACTGCTCTGGCCCTTATCCTGGCTTTCCATGGCCACTCCTATTAATCACTGTGGCCAAGGAGAGGGTGCTTATGTCAGCTCTGTAAGGGAAAGGTTTCTCCTTCATAGTTGTAATTCTATCTGCTTAAGGAAGAGAAGGGAGAGAGGGGCCCCAAGGGGCACAAATTAATTGGGCACTGTTAGTAAATACAGATATCCAGAATCCTGCAGATACCTAGTTGGCGTTTCTAGGTCTTGAGCATTTGCCAAAGTAGAATTTCAGAGCATGGCATCACACCAATGACCAATGCAGAGACGAGTTGTAATGGGTGCAGATGAACCATGCTAGGCCTGCCGAGAAGTCAGATGGGCACACATACATGCATGCACACACAGACGTGTACACACTCACACGCACGACAGGAATTAGTCCCTGGCTCAGTTTGCTTGTATATATTGTTGAGATCTGGGGCTTAGCTGTCAACTGGAGCAGATGGAAGGAAGATAAGCCAAAAGGGCAGCAGAGGAGGCAGTAATGGGAAACCCTGCCTGTGCTTCTCGAATGCTGTAATTTGCCAATTGTGTAGACCATGGATTTAGACCAATGAGTCCACCTAGCTGCCTGTTTAAAATCCTTAATGCTGCTCCCTGTGTGTCTTGGGGCAATAGCTACCTGCCTGCCTCACAGGCCTGTTGTGAGGTTGACTGAGGCAACACAAAGTCTTTTGAGCTCCTTGGAGAAAATTCACTTTGTAAGTGCAAAGTATCACCATTATACCCTGGCAATGAGACTC
This sequence comes from Ailurus styani, assembly GCA_002007465.1. Classification (NCBI taxonomy): domain Eukaryota; kingdom Metazoa; phylum Chordata; class Mammalia; order Carnivora; family Ailuridae; genus Ailurus; species Ailurus styani. Next base: position 7,145,579 of record LNAC01000017.1, read on the forward strand.
CCACCAGCAAAAACCAGTCACCAGGAGAGTTGGGGTATCAAAAAAAAAAAAAAAAAAAAAAAAAAACCAAAGCTGTCCCAGTCTCAATCCAGGCAAGTGATGTTCCCTAACTCCATACTAATCGTCTTGCACTGGAGCTTAGTGTCGGTGGCTGCAGATGGGCGATCCATTTGGCCCCCAGTCCTATTTGAACGGCTTGTAGAGCATTTCCACAAATTTTGAATTGCTTGCCAACATTTGAAAACTGGGAGAGTATGCATAACAATCCTGATACCTGGCTTTCTACTGAAAAATCAGAAATTTTGGTAAATCTAGGTTTGCGTTACTACATGGCAACATTCAGCAGGAGGTGGGCCATGTCTGCTCTCCATAGAAGGGGCATCACTCTCTGGGGTATTACCACTCCCTACTGTCTTCCACCCTTTCCAGTGTACTCATGTACATTGTTCCTGCCTCTTCCATACAGGGGTGTTTGAGTTTATAACTCTTTCTATCGGTTCTTCCCTCCCTTCCCTTCCCACAGTCAACAAGATACTGAATTCTTAGTGCTCTCATTATCCAAATCTCGGCCAACTCCCCTAACAGAGGAAAGGCCTGCCCAACCACGTCCTGCCAGGCGGAGACAGAAAGAGAACTTGGTTTATCCCACTCCCTCCCTTGCCAGTAATTCCATTTTAAACCTTAAGGTTTTCTTACTTAGAGATGTCCAAGCAATAATCCAACTAAATTAGATTACAAGCATCAGAAGGTTTTTGCAATAAATAAAAATATAGATATAGCTAAGAGAAGATGAGATTTAATTAATGAGTGTTATTTAACAGAACAAGTTGTGCCATATACGGAGGATTAAAAGATAAAAAAGGATAGGAGGGAAAATCAAATTTTAATGAGTTGCCATCTTCATTTGATTTAACTAAATTTCTTCCGCTGTTGAAAATATTAACACTTATGAGGGAGTCATTTGTGTGTATCCACGCAGTTTGATACCTGACTGCTTTTTTAATATAATTATATTGTGTTACAAATGAATTTAAACCACCATTGGAAGTTTAAGGCTTCTATCCTTCCATTGATCTTCTTGGGAAGCTGTTAGCAAGAAACAATGTTGAAAAAGAAGCCAAAAAGGATTGGCAGAAATACTGGGAAGGGTGTCTTGGTTAGAAAACAGCAAAGTCTCATGTGGGCAAGAAGACAGCTGAGGTCTGCAGTTCCTCAGACTATCACCAGTCCCCGTGCCAACCACTTCTCTTTTACTCCTGCAACTCAGGGACTCACCCAGGGGAAGCTTATGCAGCACCCAGCACACATTAGATGCTCAATGAATATTGCATGAATGAATGAATGAATGAACGAATGGATGAATGAATGAATGAATGAATGAATGAATATAGTTCTCAGTGCTCAGCTGGAACCCATGGAGGAGGTGTGGACCTCACACATGGCATGGGATTATACCCACGTAAATTTCTTCTTTATGTTTGTAACACCCATGTTCCTCCAACTGGCAAACAGATCCTCACTGGGCCATTTCTAGATTTCTCCCTGTTTTGCTCTTGCTCCCTGTGTTCTCTCTTCTTGCAGGCATGGCATCCAGGTGCCCCAGTGAGCTTCTCCTGCTGGAGTGGAGTAGGCGGTGGGCCCAGACACCAGGGTTACCATGGGAGGATTAGCATCCTGGCCTCCCTTTGGGGAGTTCTGGGCCCCGTGCGTGGTTGTGCGCCACTTCTACTGCTAACTGCCTACTCCACAAAGTTGCATTTGGGCAACTCCAGCCAGGGCCTGGAGGTGTGGTGTTCATGATTTGTAAGCTAATATTTATGGAGTATCAAGCACTGTGTTAAATGCTTCACTGATCAGTGAGGTGCTCCCAAAAGTAAGACATGAGTATTATTATTCCCAATTTACAGATGGGAAAAATGGAGGTAATGAAGATACCCAACTTGCCAAATATCACCCAACTTGCAGGTGATGGAGGCTGGATTTGAAACCAAGCCTGACTGATTCTAAATCTCATGCACCGAACCCCTCTGCTGAATACTTCCTCTCACCAGCCCCACGCTGTGAATGCACAATAACTACACTAGTAAAGCACTGACGATGAGTGTTAATAGCAAGGGAGGAAGATGTTACATGCTACAAGCATAATGCAGGAGATATTGGGAGTTTGGAGTGGGTGTTGATGTGTATTATGTATTTCAAACTGTTTAATTCTGGGTAGACTAGTTTCTCTGCTAGGCTTCTGTACAACATGGTAACATTTCCTCTATCAGACCCCCAGAGAACAGGTCTGTAAGTGAATGCGTACGGATCTTTCTTGGTCCCATTAAATGGAAATAAAAAGTTAAATTAGTTCATATTCAAAGTGTGGTGAGAAGCAGATAGCAGCATGCTTAAGGGACCCAACTCAACTTGCCTGCATTCCCTGGATTAATAGGAAAAAGCTTGTTTCTCTCACCACCTCTAATATCTTCTTCAATCTCTCTCCCTATTCAAGGGAATTGCTATCATCAATGACATTTGGGCTTCCTGGGCTCACATACACCTAATGTGGAGAAACAGGCTCACTGCCTGTTGCCAGGATGCTCTCTGCCAAGCAGAAGCCACTGCCTTGAGTTTCATGTCATTAGAGAGAGCGTGTTTCAGTGCAGTAGCGTGACCAGTGATTGACAGCTTGCTAACTTGTTGGGATGAAATCAGGTACAAATGTTTCCTCTGTGCCTGTGAGGTGCTTATTTTATAATCTCTGGGAGCCCCCACCCCCTGGCATTGTTTCTAGACAACTAGACAGGGCTGTCTGGCAATCCCTCTTGAAGTTAAAGCATAATTTTAAAAATAAAGAAATGCAATTCACACTTATCAGAGCCCATCACTCTGCTTAGAGCTTTGGACAGATGACCCTTCTGAGCCAAGTTCTAACCAACTTCACTGCTAATTTGACCAGGTGCTGCTGCAGCTAAATTTGGAATCCGTGGGCCAGGAGTCTCAGCAATTTAAATCCCTCTGGACAGCAATTCCGTGGGACTTTTTGTCTCTGGAACTTCAGTTAACCCTTCCTTTCCCTGAAAGGAAAATTCTGGCAGGATATAGTTTTTGTAATGGATAGTTTGTGCTGTGTGGTGCTGGATGTCACACACGATTAGAGTGAGACGCCTCAAAGAGTCATGCCAGAAGCTGCTGGAAACCTGGAGTCTAAGGAATATGGAAACATTTGCCTCTCCACTCCTTTTGTGACACAATTAGCAAGAGGATGGGAGATCACAGGGGTTCCTTCACTTGCAGTTGAGCTGGCTGAAAATGGAAGCAACCCTTAACCAAAATAAGAAGGAAGAAGGAGATTTTTCTCTAAGGGCTGGTTGTGTAGACGATAGGGGTCCTGACTCACCTGAATTGGAATTTAGAGCCTGAGTGTGTCTGAAGAACATGTGAACATCCCCCACCACTCCTGAGTCTATGGAAGGTGTCTGAGGGTGAGGGAAGGTGAGGAAACCAAAAGGATCTGGTGTTGCCTATTCTATAGCCCGATCCTGGGACAAAACCTTGATGGATGAGAGAGGTCCTAGAGGCAAAAAAAAATAAACAGATGTTTTCTTAAAGGAATGCAGAACCAGCTGATAAAGATTGCTAGGCGAGTGTGGTGGTCTCTCCTTCATGTGGAAACACAGCAGGACTTGGGTTGAGTGGGCACTGAGGGTGCTGGTTGGCATACTTCCAGCAGTAGGAGGAATACTGTAGGGCTCCTCTGAAGTGAATTTTGTAAACAGCAGGCCTCCGTGAGGGGACCAAGCTTGGAGAATCTGAATGGGCTGACCATGAGCATGTGAGAAAGCCCTGGAAACTTCTAGGAATGTTTAGGATGCAAATGGGGAGTGAGATTTGTGGTTGGGGTGAGCCATGAAATTAGAGAGGTGATGTCAATGATTCCTTACTTGTGAGACTGATTTTTAGAGCTTGGGGTGATGTGGGTTCTGTCAGTCTTGGAATAGAACCTATGAAGGGTTAGAATGTGTTCCCATTTTATTTTATGAATGTCTCGTGCCACCTACCCATCTTGTTTTGACAGTCATCCCAGCTCACTTGGAAAAGTATAAAAACCTCTGCTACATTAATCTCCTCACTTGACACTTGTTGGCCAGGAGGAGTTGACCACATCTTGACTGATCTGGGAATAGAAAGAAAGGTATACCACCATGGACCACAGAATGAGGCCATTTGTGGGGAATCCGATGGCGAAAGCTACAGGAAAAGATCGAGTAGGCTTCTTAAGGATCTTAATAATCAAAAAAACACTGGCTAGTAGCTTTTAATTACTTTGCAGCTGTTGCCTTCTATCACTGAGGACCAAAGAGGCTTCCCCCTTACTGATTACAATGAAAATATGTTTCTAAAAACAAACGCTTTATTTAAAACTAGGGATATTTCTTTAATTAGAGGAAAGATTAACTAAATGCATTTTATCTTATAATTTAATCCATTCTAATTATCCTGAGAACGGTTATGATGAAATACTTAGCTTTCTCCTAGTTGCTATTTCACGGGGTTTCCTTCTTTATTACCCATGAAGGGAAAAGCTGAGAGATGGTCAATGACATGGTAGCCCTCTGCGAGTCTGCTTATAATGATGCGTCCAATGCATGATGAAAAGGATGAGAAGAAAATCAATAAACCCTGACTGTGGTGGGTTTTCAAAATGATGGTACCCTGTTTTCCAAAGGCAATAAAGACAAGACTTTAAAAAAGAGCTTGTGAAATAGAGTTGCTATGAAGGAAGTGGTTGGCGTAAGATTGAACCCCATTAGGAAGGCAACTTGGGAAGACATGCAAAATCTGTTTCTTACATGAACATCTGGAATACCCTGTGTGGCTCCTGATAACCCAGGAGATGAGTGAAGGAATTGCAAAGAACCCCCAGATGTTACCCATGGGCGTTGCTCCAAGGAGTAATGCAGTTGCAGCATGGGAGGAATGAGGATAATTGTGCAGTTCATTGGGCTGAGTAGGGACAATCAGTGCAATTCTTGAGTCTCCAAAAGTCATGTGTGACTCAACTGAGTTCGGTTGAGCCTCCTGGGTTATTCCTTGTTGTACAGAGCAAGTACAAATATAATATTGGAGCCCAAAGTCAGAAAAGGAGAGACCAGGACAAGGTATTCTAAGAGACACTGAACTGGCAGCATCTTCAATGGGAGAAATGCCAGGTTCCTTCTTAAAGGAAGCAGTGTCCTTCCAGACTGCTCTAGAGTATGTCTGTGGTCCCTAGTCTGAGAAATGCTGGCTTAAAAGAATTGAAGTTGTATTCTATTCAATAGTAACATAATTCCAAGCCAATACTTCAAAGGAAAAGACTTTTCTTTTGAACTATACTTATTATAAAAATGAAACCCAGAATTAAAAAAAAATTCTCACAGACCTCTTGGCTTCTCTGGAATATGTCCAAGAAGTCTAGTTGGATAAATTTTGGTTGAAAGTAGCAAACCCTAATTTTACAATAAGTTTCCATTAACATGAGGATATTCAGATGTTTAATTCCATGTATAATGGGGCTGTTTGGTAAAATAAGCAGGTTCCATTCCAGGTAAGAGAGCCGGTTTATATTTCTCTGTAAGAAGCAGGTGCCAGCGAGTTACAGAACAAAACTTTGCGTGGGAAATTGATAGAGGGTAGGGGTTACTTTTGAAACACTGCTAACTGCTTGATAGGTTGGAGGCCGATATACAAAAGGGGGGCTGAAAGTAGCAGAAATGTCTCAATGAGAAATTTACTTTGATGATCTTTCCTTGCTTTTATCTTACAGTGGTAAGAGATGATGGTGGTGGTGACGGGGCTAGGGGATGATGATGATGGTGATGATGATGATGATGGTGATGATGACATCAGCTCACATTTGTTTGGCTCTTACTTTATGGTAGGCACTTTGCCCATACTTCACATATAATGCTTGCATTGCCCTGAATCCAAGTAAAGTGGATATAGATGGATGAGCCTCTACTTAACACCATTTTTTAAATCAACAAACATAAAGGAATAAAGTGGACTCTGATTATTCAGACTATGGAAGTTTCGCAATGCAGAGAAAAAACATTTCCTAGGAAAAACAAATATAAATTGGACCAGAGATGAACAGATGGAGAAACTAACAAAAAAGTACCACTGACTATCCTCAACCATTCAAAAAACCATCATCAGCTGAGCCAACACTACATTGTACCTAGTCCTTTAATGTAAAGTGTGTATTATGGGATCTTACTTGGAAGTCCTCCCCGTGCTTTACAGAAAAGAGAAAGGTTTGATTGTGCTAGAGTGGCCCATTCATACAATTTTGCATCAAAGAAATAAAATTCAGGAGTTGGACAAGTCCTTAGAGATCATCTCATCCAAGTGTGTTCTAAATTCAGTCGATCACATATTGCATTCATGGTATTTGCAATATCTGCACTGTTATTTACTTAATATGTTTCTTTAAATTTATTCAGGCCTAATATTGCTACTCACTTTTGCCACATCCCTAAGCAATACCAGTATAATCATGAGTTTGATGAGCTAGTCATAGTTTTCCCAAACACTTATTTTTAAAAACCCTATGTAATCAACCATTCGATAAAATCTATTTCCACACCAACAAAAAGCATTTCATGTTTGGGACTACACTGTGGAAAGCAGTTATGTGGTCCAATCCCCTCATTTGCCGCAGAAAGAAACTGGGCTGGGAAAGTGGGTGACTACTCCAAGAGCACCCTGAATGTTTATGGCAGAGTCAAGCCTAGAACACAGATATCCCCCGTCCTCCATCAATCTACTCTTCATGACACCATGACAAATCAGACAGTGAGTGATGGGAAAATACCCATCATGAATACCTACAGGAGCTCAGATCTCTAGAGCCCTCTTCGTGTTCCTTTCCTTTTAATGTTAAGTCTTGAGGGCATTTTGTGGGACCCGAGAATCCCAAACTTGGAAGGAACTGGTTCTTAATAAACTGAACAGTTGATTCTTTGCCAAAGCTCAAGTGATAGAGCACTCACTACTTACACTAGAGTAGAGCATCTCCCCCCTCCTTTTTTTTTTCAACAGCTTATTCCTCTATGTTTTCCTTTGAGTGTAGAATCTTTTCCATGCTTACCCTCACCCATGGGTTTCTGTCCTGAGAGTTCCAAACTGTTTTAGTTCTGTGCTGTTGAGAAGTCAGTAACACTTCATATTAAGCTATTTACTTGTTGGGTCTGGCCCCAGCAGGCTAGTATATCAGTAGGATCCTCCAAAACAGTAAGGGTGTAGTACATGAATGCTCTGTCTCCCCACAGAGCTAAAACATCGAGGCTCTGTTCCCTCTTTTTTTTCACCACCCCCCCTTTTTTCAAGTAGGTTCCAAGCCCAGCATGGAACCCAACATAGGGCTTGAACTCACGACCCTGAGATCAAGACCTGAGCTGAGATCAAGAGTCAGATGCTTAACTGACTGAGCCACCCAGGCACACCACCCCCCTTTTCTTTTTTGATGGGAGCTCCTTACATGGGCACATATTACTAAATCACATAGGAGACAATACCAAAAAAAATTTCCATTTAAACTATGGAATGGTCAAGCCATTAAGTGAGGGTGAGCCTTATGTCTGTCTCTGTGGTCTATTTTCCAACAGATGCTTAAAGCCCTTCTTCAACACCCAGGCCAAGAGAGTCAACACATTGAGTGATGAGAATCTGATTACTTGTAAGGCACTTTTCTCTTTTCATTTTATTTTACTTTCTGGAACGAGTTGCAAAGGTGTTCCTATAACTTCTACCTTCTGGTCCTCATTCTGAGTCTGGGTAGGAAAGTTGGATAGACTGCCTGACCCAGACTCAAAGAGAACTTCTGGGCATGTGGCCATTTTGGCCAAATTGTGGGGGAAAAAATCAGAAGTGTAACTCCACTACAAGTCTGTCCACAATCTCTAACAGCGAAAGACCATCCCTTCCAGTTTTTACTTCAAAAAAGAATGGAGCTCCTAGTGTAGGTTCTAATGAGAGCCCCCAGGGGAATAGGTTAATTGACCAATCAGAGAATTAGCTGCTCCCACAGATCTGGTGGTAAGGATGGCTCCACAGTGGCTAATTTCATCTCAACTTGATCTCATTGTGGAGTCATGACAGCTCGAATGTTCAAGGATAATAGCTACAAGAAAAATGTTTCCATAACTCAGAATGAAGCTGGAATGAGATGCAGAAGCAGCTGTACTCAGTCTGAAGTTGGTTAATTTTGATAGTCAGTTCTTTCCCATCTTGTTCCCTGTAGCTCTCAAGCTCTCTCCCTCTTGGACTGTGACCCTGTCTACTTCTGATGACAATCACTTAATCGGCATATCAGATTGTCGCACGGCTGGTTTTACCTTGGGTAAAGATTCATTTTCCTTATTAACATCACAAGAACCTATTTCTTTCCCCAACCAATTAAAGAGGAAAAATAGAAGGGCCCTAGGGCAATAGAGGAAGAAGAAAACTGTTCTGACTTGTGGCACATGGCTGGTCACTCAGCCCCACATGGTCCTAGAAATCAAGTCCTCATGATTCCGAAATGCAACTGGAGGCCAAAACCACACAGACAAAATAAACAAGTTGCATTCACCGTTACCAGCATTGCTCACTACCCAGATATCAAACAATTCACCGAGGGTGGGCACCTGGTGTTGGTGGATTTATTCTGTGGGTGCGTTTGTTTATGTTATTCAGAGCGGATGTCTGCAGAGCCCACACTCAGGAGACAATAGCAACAATCCTCAATTAGCATTTAGTTTCCCTCCTTGCTTCTCTGGCAAAATGTTATTTCTCCCTGTACTTGGCTCAACTATTCTGCTCGCAGAGCACATGAGCAATTACTCTACAACGGATGCTTAGCTGCGGATACTACAGTTCACAGTGATTTTTGACCTATTCTGATAGTCCCTTTATCCCTCGGGGGTATGGTCTCTGGACGGCCTTCTGAAGTTCAATCCCCAGTTCAGTAAGGGGTGGTGGGTGACAGAAACGACAACCCATTTTAGGGTTATGTTTAAAGAATAAAGCGAATCTAACCACACAAGGAGCTTTCTGATTTATTCGTAAGAGTAAACTTCAGCCTATCCAAATAATACTAATATATTCCAAAGATAAACATGAATTGTGGTTTATTTGGATTCAAAGCATACTTCTTATCTATGAAATTCTGTAGGTTTTAGCCATACCTTACATTTAACTCGTTAGAACAATGTAACATAAGAATTACTGCTTGGTAGAATCCAGTCTACCAAGATGTTAACTCTAACAGTTAATACTGAAATGTTATACTTCATATTTAAATCTTTAGCAATACGTACTAAATTTCCAAACACAAAAAGATAATAATTCGGTTGAAAATTCCAGAAATGCATTTGACTAAACGTGGATAGATCCTACTCAATTGAGTTTTAGAAGTCCGTCTTTTTACCCTCATTCCCGCCTCCACACCCCCCGCGTCCCCTCCCCGCATCTGTCTTCCTGCCTCCTTCAGCACAATTAATACAATCCACCAGTACTGATGTCAATTGTTCACCTGACGATTTGCGACGATCCTAAGAAAACCATTTCTCACCACAACCTTTTGAAAATAGGCTGCCGACAACCCTAGTACCCCAACACAAACCACTCAGGCTCAGTCTCACCCCAAATCGCCTAATGCACTGTTTGCAGACTCGGTGCCATTTCATTCTTATTTATTTTCTATTTTCAAAATACAGCATTTGAGGCTCTGCTTAGAAAGGACCAAAAAGCCTCTCTTTCCTTTCTGTCGGTATCCCTGAGGAGAAGGACCAATTCTGGGCTTGTAAATTGTGGCATTTACTTAAAATGAATTGACAGGAGTGTCTGCTCAAAATAAAAGTCTAAAACTCCACACCGCAGCTTCGGGGCCAGAGGTTGAAAAGCAAAAGAAGCAATTATGTGCGTCCAAACATCTCGAGATTCTGAATAGCAAATCTCACCAGCCAAGGTATTGTTTGGCTTCTTGAGAGCAAGTCCCAGTGAACGTAACTATGAGGATATAGCACCTACCCTGCAAATAAAACCAGGGAGCCTCAATTGCTCAAAAGAAAAGACTTTGGTGATAAATATCTTTATAACTTACATAGCGTGAACTCGTACGGTTGCGAGAGATTATAGTTCTGAACAAGAGACTTTCCTGGACCTGAAACTCCCTTCATTTTGGTAGCTTTACCTGATACGTGAGTTTGCACACTCTCTAGGTCTCCCGAGAGTTCATGTGTGTTAGTGCATGCACATGTGAAACTCAAACCAGGCATTTCAAGCAGCAGAAACACCTTTCCCCAGTTCATCTCACCCACAGGGCTGCTAAAAGGAAATGTCTCCTCTGTTCTCTCGCTGGCCATATCCTCACCATCTCCTACCCAAACTAGAGGGGCCATCATCCCATTTCATCTTCAAAGCCTCTGGAGACAGGTCCACTCAATTGTTATTTTCTCCCCGCTCCCACACTGGACCTTGTCCTTTCCTCTGACAGCCTTCAAACCACAGCTGGGGGCCTGTTCCTAAAGTGGGTACGGACCAGCCGCCTTCTTCTCTTCTTTTTCCATCAAGATCTGTGCAACTCTCTAAATCAGGGGAGGGCCGATTGTTCCCGTAAAGGGCCGGGTAACGCAGGGCTCTGAGGACCATGCGGTCTCTGCGGCAGGGACTTGACACCAAGATGGAGCATGTCGGCTGACAACCTACCAATGAATGGGAGGGGCCGTCCTCAAAAACACTTTATCTAATGGATGCTGAAATTTGAATTCAAGTGCCATGCATCAGAAAATACCTCTTATAACTTTTTAAATACTTCATCAGTATCAAGATGATTCTTAGCTTGTGAGCCGTAGAAAAATAGTCAGCAGATCAGCTATGGCCCTCTCCACTACAGTTTTCCAAACTGTCCCAATCTGTCTGGGCTGTGCTCTTGTGAGCTATTCCCAGAGTGAGGATGAGTTGTAGGTGGGGGAGAGCCAGTGGGCATCACTGTGGGGGCAGCAAAACTTCACTGGGTGGGGGAAGGGAGCACAAAGGGGAGAGGCTGGATGGTGTGAATTGGAAGAAAGGAGGATTTTCTACCTAAAGGTTGTTGGTTGGCAAGAGCTCTTTTTTTTTTTTTTTTTTTTTTTTTTTNCTGGGGCGATGGAGGAAAGGGATTGGGGGAAAGTCTTTAAATCACACCGGGCGGGCGCCTGGGTGGCTCAGTGGGTTAAAGCCTCTGCCTTCGGCTTGGGTCGTGATCTCAGGGTCCTGGGATCGGGGCCCGCATCGGGCTCTCTGCTCGGCAGGGAGCCTGCTTCCTCCTCTCTCTCTGCCTACTTGTAATCTCTCTCTGACAAATAAATAAATAAAATCTTTAAAAAATAAATAAATCACACCGGGCATCCAAAAGCCCATCAAGAGGAACACCTCGGAAGAGCGGAAGCTATTGGTACGAACTGTAAACTGGCTCAGTAGAGGGCTGTGCACATCCCTCCCTTGAGAGTTTTCTGAATTATCCCCCAGACTCTGCAGGGAACAGAAGATGAAAGCAGCTGCAGGGAGCGGGATCTGGAACATCATTGAGAGATTGCAAAAACAATTCACTGCCAACGGACTGTCCCGGCAGGGTCCCAGTGCTCTGGTCGTGGCCCGGATTGGCACGCTGCCCTTCAGATGCCCAATTAGATGGAACTGGGGTAAATCTGCTGCAGAGCACACTCGATCTCTGCTTCACTACTCAAATGAACAGCATGGGAAATTGAGTCTGACCTCGTGAGTCAGCCCTGGACAAACTCCTAACCCCGCCTCTCCCTCCGGGTAGCTAGTCTGTCGACTGGGGTGTTAGGGCTAGGACAGAGGGAAGGGATACAAACATGATGGCTAGCTTCAAAGGCAACTGCAAGCGGGCAAGTCAGTAGTTTGCTTGGAAACATCTCTGAGGATTTCCTTGCAAGTGAGCAGATTAGCCAGCTCCAGGATGAACTCAAACAAGCAAAAGCAAAAATCACACGTAAAAAAATGATACTCAAGTGGACAACTTTGTCACTCTGTTTGAGGGATATGGAAAACCGAAGAGTAGTTGGTTCCCATCCTCAAAGGGATAACTGGATACATTCAATCCAGTATCATCCTACACTGAACCACAATATTGACAGCAATCAAAAGCAAAACTGAAGAAACCTGGAAAATATTACTTCTCAAGAGAGGAAACAACCTTAAAAAAAAATCTTATCCGAGGAACTTAGGCAGAAAGGTGACTGAGTGAGAATGACAGGGGACCAACTGAATGATGGTGGCGGTGATGGGGAGGATCAGGGCCCAAGCACGATGCCTTGTCTTGGGACTGCAAGAGGGTACGTAAACCTCTTCCAGTGGTCCCTGGCTACCCAGGAAACTTGGGAGTCTTGCCTACATGTAACCCGGTCTAAAGTAAGTGAGTTCAACTGTTGCCAGCAAGCAGGGATCCAGTGATCCAGCCAGCGGGGAGAATATTAAAAAAGGGGAGACTTGCAGACCACGGTCACGGCTGGCGGTGGTGGGGGGGTGTTGTTTGAAACCACCAGGTCCTGACAATTTCCCATGCGTGTGCATTTTTCCCTCCCCGAATCAGTCATGTGAATGGATTTTATCTGGTTTTGTTCTTTGCTTCCCAATCTGGAACTCTGGAAAGAAGGGAAAGCGTTTTCTAGTTGGGGACTTTGCTTTTCCCTTCCCTGGCCCCCCGAAGGTTTGGAGAGGCAGCAGGAATGTTGTAGAGCACTCTCGTCCCTGAAGGAACAGCCAGTTGCAATGCACGACCATCACTATAGATCTACGATTTATGAAAATAAAGCAATATGTGCCTGTTTCGGTGCCTGCCGTTTGCCTACCAATGGTGCAGTGTTCACCATTCCAGCCCTCTCGGCATTCACATTTGCCATCTTTACAGGTCCCGTGCTCAATGCAGCGGGGGTGGCACACGCGCTGGTCACAAGCTGCGCCTGTCCAGCCCTCTTCACAGCGGCAGGCTCCCCCGATGCAGACGCCGTGAGTGCCACAGTCTACTGAGCACACTTCTGGAAGAAAAACAATGATTACAGCTCAACACCACAGCTGGCAAAACCCTCCACTGGAGGCCAGACCACACACATGGCCTGGGTCCCTGGAGCAGGCCCCAAGGCCCAGCAGGTGGGTCCCCTGGGGAGGCCTGTTCCTCCACCGGGCTGGGTATGAACTGTTTTGTAGTTTCTAGAGCAGCGGTTCTCACGGCGGGGTCCCTCGACCGGCAGCATCGCTGTCACCTGGGGCCTTGGTAGAAATGCAAATTCTTGTGCCTTGCTTGGATCTCCTCAGAAATTTGTTTTCTCAAGTCCTCCAGGTGGTTTTGATGTGCACTACAGGGGGAGAACCACTGTGCTAGGGTTCGAGGCCACCCCAGGTGGAGGTCAGACCCCGGCCATCCAGTTTGGCAAAGCTATGTGGGAGGTACCACCTGAAAACATGTATGTGGATCCTGACTCCCTGGCCAGCTGGGATTTTTACCCTGTCGAGACCCCGAACTGACCAAAGGCCACTCGGGAACACTGCAGCTCCAGCCCCGTGATGATTGCAAGCCCACCTGTCAGCCCATCGGCACCTTGTGCAATAAGGACTTCTCAAATTGTGCTGCATTTACACAGCCTCTTTCTCAAAGGAGCTCAAAGTCTTTTGTGCTTGGGGAGAAGACAGACAGACAGATATACACTCTCTGGCGTTCCAGACCTCTCACTCGGGGACAAGCACGTGCCAGACACTCATCCTTACGACAGACTGCTGAGGGAGGCATGGCTCATCGTGCCAGGGGAGGGAAAACCCAATCCGGAGGGGCAGTGACTCACTCCAAGTCCCACAGCATATCGGCAGCACGGCTGGGCCTTGGATCTAGGGCTCCCCGCCCCCCCCCCTCCGCAGAGCTCGGCCTGGACCACCAGCATCAGCGTGGAAGCCAGAGGCAAGTGGGCTGCGAAGATGTCTCAAAATAGCCCATTTTAACTGACTCTCTTTTTTTCTTTTGGAATGAAATATTCATTTCTTTCCCATTGTAGGCAAAGCTTCACATATATTCCCTTCCTGATTGCCATGGCAATCTGACAGCTGTCTCACTACCCAGAGGAAGGGGGCGGAATGATGATCGCTTGCTTGGATAGGCACTTGTCCCTGTGAACGGAACCATTCTCGGGTAGGCTGGGACTGGCTTGAACTGTTGAACCGTTCCGTTTTAGGGTCACTCGGGAGGTAAGACACATACTCTTAATTTTAGGAAAATAAAGTGTACAGCGCAACTTCATTATTTTCCTGTCACTGGAGTATTGCAGAGCTTTATAACATGTTCACACGGCACCCCGAGGGAGCCTCTTTTCTGCTTTATAGGACGTTCCATTCAGTTTGTCTGGGACTGAATTGTTCTGTTTTGTTTTCTGGTACCTTGAGGGAGTGCACATAAGAAAACCTATAATGCAAATGGAAGCATCCCTCCCAGGCCCCTCATCCATTTGTAGTGATGGAACAAACGAGGCACAAGAACCTGCGGTGTTTTTGTTTGTTTGTTTGTTTCCCAGGATCACAGACTCCATGACTAAGGAAGAGAGAGTAAGAAAGGCACTATGCGATTAGCCTACATTCTTTCATCCCAAGCTAAGTGTGAAGGGTAGATTCCCATCCATTTGGGCTCACAGAAGGAACACAGGGCATGAGTGTTGGGAAAAGCGAGGAGGCAACCTCTTGGCTTACCAACAGAGCAATCGGGACCCATCCAGTTGGGATCACAGCTGCAGAGGCCCGTGTCGGGGACATAAGTGCCATGTCCACTGCACTGGTCTGGGCACTGGACCCTTGCCAGCTCACAGTTTAGACCACCCCAGCCAGGGCTGCAGAGGCATTCTCCATTTATGCAGACCCCATGGCTGGAGCAGGTGGGATCCAAGCAATCAACTGGAAAAAAGAAAAAAAAAAAACAAAGGAAGAGTATCAATCACTCATGGGGAATGGGCCACAAGATGCCAGCTTGCTGCTGAAGAAACAGGTAATTCACTAACTCCTATCCCCTGGCAAGCAAGCGGAGCAGCCCAGGTAATACTTACGTGGTCTTTTGAAGAGCAACCTATAAAAAATTCAAGACTTTTTTAATTTGCCAAAACACCAAATCTCAAACTCGAAGAGAAGGTAAGAGAAAGAGGGGCTTTCTCAAGCAGAGTTAGGAGGAACCAGATCTAGAGGTGTGCCATTCAATGCTGAGAACCTTGTACTTACAAACGTTAGTAACTTCATTAAATCATATCAGAGCTTCTGAGCCTGGGACATGAATACTGGTGATATCTCTGCATGTATCCCCAAGCCCAATTATCCCTCACTATCAGAGAGGAAAAGAAGGCTCATTCTAACTTCACTAATACTTGCCTTCAGAAGGTAACAAAGGATTACAAAGAAAACCAGTGAAACTCATAAATGAGTCACTTTCCTAATTAAATGTCACTTAGGCTAAGTCTAAAATTAGGTTTCATTTTCCGAACACACATCTACTGCAGGAGTTAGCAAAAGAGCAGGATAGAAGTGGTGAAGCTGGGTGTGGAAGTGATCCCAAAGTGGCAGCGGCCCTATACATAATCAGGGGGGGCCTAGATGGGTGAGCCTCTGGCCGTGGTGCTGACACCCTCTCAGACTGTCAGGCAGATGAGTTAATTCTGGTCACTGTCATTCTTGGCAGTTTCATGGTCGGATTGTTTGGCCATCTTAATACTCCGAGTGGATATGCATCCCGTAGATAACATGAAGATTATCACTGTAGAATCAACTAAGAATGAGGAGAGTTGTGAGCTGCAAAGGTAAATTCTCAAGGACGGGACTTTTTGCATGGGAATGTGATCCCAAATTTTGGACATCCATCCAGGCTCAGAGTTGGGCAAACAGGCCTTCGTAGAGGAGGACCAACTTCCTCAGGTATTCGTAGAAAATGAGGCAGTGATGTTTGGAGAAGAGGGCATTGCACACTGTGGGGTCTGAATGGCCAATGGTGGTCCTGCAGATGGCTCAGATATTGTCTTGTGGATCAGGGAAATAGGCAGGTCTCACCACCTTATTTAACTAAGACACACATTTTCCTTATTTTAACAGCTTGGAAATCAGGCCTCTTGGCCTAGAATAAAGCATTTGCTTCTGCCATCATCTGGGGGCAAAGCCAGCTTGAGACCACTTTAAATTCCTTTCTTGAGGTTTCTTGGACCACACTGCTGGTGTAATCGAGTCCCTCATGTGCATGCATGCCATCTTGTAGTTCCAATCCTCAGAGATTTTGATTTCTCTCTCTGCCCAATGCCAAGATTGAAGCATGCAAGATTTTTGGCGTCTACATAGTTCACCATGACACCGAGATGGCAGCCCTTTGGGGTCCCAGCTTTTTGTAGCATAGTCTCAATTTTTTTTTCTTCTTATGGCAAACAAAATAATGGTAGATTTTAAAATTGATGATATCTTGGCCCTAAGTAGGACAAAATTCAGATTACCCATGCCACAAACTATTTCATTCTGGGCGACATCAGACCTCAGGAATTTGGATTTATTAAGACATCCAAATGGCCAACAGACACATGAGAAAGTGCTCAACATCACTCGGCATCAGAGAAATACAAATTAAAACCACAGCGAGATACCACCTTACACCAGTCAGAATGGCTAAAATCAACAAGTCAGGAAATGACAGATGTTGGCGAGGTTGCGGAGAAAGGGGAACCCTCCTACACTGTTGGTGGGAATGCAAACTGGTGCAGCCACTCTGGAAAACAGTATGGAGATTCCTCAAAAAGTTGAAAATGGAGCTACCCTACGACCCAGCAATCGCACTACTGGGTATTTATCCTAAAGACACAAAGGTAGTGTTCCTCAGGGGCACGTGCACCCGAATGTTTATAGCAGCAATGTCCACAATAGCCAAACTATGGAAAGAACCTAGATGTCCATCAACAGATGAATGGATAAAGAAGATGTGGTATATATATACAATGGAATATTATGCAGCTATCAAAAGAAACGAAATCTTGCCATTCGCAACGACATGGATGGAACTGGAGGGTATTATGCTGAGCGAAATAAGTCAATCAGAGAAAGACAATTATCATATGATCTCTCTGATATGAGGAACTTGAGGGGCAGGGTGGGGGGTTGTGGGGGGTAGGGAGGGAAAAATAATGAAACAAGATGGGATGGGGAAGGAGACAAACCATAAGAGACTTCTAATCTCATAAAACAAACTGAGGGTTACTGGGGGGTGGGAGGGTAGGGATAGGGTGGATGGGTTATGGACATTGGGGAGGGTTTGTGCTTTGGTGAATGCTGTGAAAGATGTAAGCCTGATGATTCACAGACCTGTACCCCTTGGGCAAATAATAAAAATAAAATTAAAAAAAAAAAAAAAGAAATCATAGTATTCCACGAAGTTTCCAAAGAGCACTGCTCTCTTGAGGCAACAATAAGAATTTTCAGTGTAAAGAGATGTTTCTGAGCTGATCTATGCAAATCTTCTCAGGAAGATATTATTTATGAAAACCAGCTCAAAACTATTTGAGCCATGGGGAAACAGAACCTGCCACTGATTTAACAGAAATCAAACATACACTCTCAGAAAGAGGAATTTCAGTGATTTATTATTAGTTGGAGATGTTTATGACAATGCTAGTTGCTCTGGTTGCAATCACTTTAAGGTTATATTCATTGTCTTGGGGACTATAACTTCTGATGATATGAACCCTTTTTGATACCTTCAGATTTGCCCAAGATGGTGGAGCACATCTGGAGGTAAATGAATCGAAAGTTTCAGACACATAGAAGACATTTACAAAGAGGCTGTGTGACACTTTTGGTGTCTGTCTCATGTTCAGCATGGCTAACAAAATATAGTATGTGTTCAATACACAGTTGATAGAGAAATGAATGGCAGACTTTGCTATAAGCCTTTGTCGTTAGTGAGACAAACATCCATGAAAACTGACAAGAAAGAAATGGTGCTAACAACTTGCTTTTGGGAGGAATGCTATGTAGTTTGGGATCTGCACAGTATGAACCAATTCATTCAGAATCAATCTTGTCCATATTCTTCTAACAGAAGAAAATCCCAAGGTTGTAGATTTTTCTCTGTCCCTTTTTCTAATACAGCAAAATCAAAATGGACACAAAGATATCTCAGGCGCTATGAGTCCCAAAAGTTACCCTCCGTCTATAATTGGCTATTTAAAATGTTTGGTAAGGTGCCAATGGCTAGGAGCTTCCAAAAATTTAAAAAATATATCATAATCTTTTTCTTAAAAGGATGAAATAAAAAGTAATACATCCCACCTCCCCCCAAAAAAGCAAAAAAAAAAAAAATCACTTTTCTTCCAGATAAATTAGCTTTCTCTTCTCTATCTTAAATTATGATATGAAGAAAGGAGGGAAATCCACTGGGATTTATTAGCCCAGGAGTGGAATGTCATCCAAAGAATCATTTATTGTATCTAGAAATATGAGCTAACCCTTTCAGTTATGTCAGTAAATATGCCCTTTGTGCTATATAATTACAGCAGCTGATGGCATAACTAAATCCAGACTTTAAGAAGAACAGTTTCACTATGAATTTTAAATTTGCTTCCAATTTCGTAAGATGGTCTTGTGGCCACGTCCTTAGAGTCTTTAACAAGCAGGAGGGACTATGGCATTTTACGAAGCTTTATAAATAGAAACAGTGTTATACTTAAAAGGGGGACAGTGGCCTTTACCAGCTAAGTACCATGTGCCTTACAACACCAGCCCCCTGGCAGCTGAAATCATTAGAACTCATTTAGTCTTGGGCTCTCTGTAGGTTTGACAAAAAAGGGTTGTGAATGCAATTTCTATCCCTAAGGATAAAAAAAGAGGTCAAGGAGTTTTACAAACAATATGTACTATAAACCCCTGAAGAACCATGAATTACATTTATGAAGTTAAATGTCATTGAAAAATGACTCAACCATGAAACTGACATGAAAACATGGCTGACTTAAACTAATATGTCAGTTCTTCGCTCATCACCTTCCCACTCCCCCAGACATCACTGAATGAAACCTCGGGAATCTGTCCTTTCATTTTCTTGTACAAATTTGTTAATAGTACAACAATGTTTATGCAGCAAAAATGGAGGTTGGCAACTATTGATTTCGTTGCCATGGTCATTTCAGGTAAATTGTTTGAACATTATGACTATGATGAATATCAGAAATAAAAAAGCTAAATGGAAGAAAAAGTGCTGATCCAGACTTTCTGATTCCATTTCCTATTTTGAAAACAGCATATGAATCACCTCGGTTCATTCTTTTTGGGTAGCAGAAATCAATAGAGGAGATTTCATCCTTTCATAATGATCCACGTGGCTTCCTTGTTTTGTTGGATGGTTAATTCATTCGGAACATTTAAACAAGACGGGTTGGGAGAGTAAGAAAGTTGAGAAATCACTTGAAATTCTACTCATACAGATATGCGCAATCTTTACTGGAGGGAAAAAATTCTAAGACGGGCAATGTCATTGCTCTATCATTTCACTCTCGCCAAATGATGTATGCAAAAGGTCGTTTTGACCTTTCTTGTCATATTATTGGCCTCTCCCATGTTTTCAGCAAATGCAGCTTTGCCTTCTGCAATCCATTTATCTTTAAGAACTTTAACCTTTCAAGCAGGGTTATTAAATCAGTCCTTCTTCCATCCAAACTCCCAATTTGGTTTTATGATGCAGATGGAGGGAGGCTACCTTTTATAATAGAGGAAAAAATACATAGAGTGTTGAGCCAATGAAGATCTGGAGGTCAGACTTCTGGTTCCCATTAAGGGCATTACCACTGATGTATTAGAGAATCTTAGAAGAATAATGTCATGGAAGTGGACTCTCGGTAGCCAGAGTTCTAAAAGCTATGAAATGGGAGATTTCAGAAGAGGAGCTTTAGTATGTTACTAAGGGTAAGTTACTGTCATTACTTTGTGGTAAAGGCTGTCATGATTGGTTACGTTTACAGAACATTGGAGATCCCTAACTTAACAGATCTGCTCACACCTGAGAACCTCAAAGTTCCCTGAGGTCCCTTCTTATCAGCTTGGCAGTGAGAAGCTGAGAGAGAACTTGGGATATGGTGCCTAACACAGTCTTTTCTTGGGAGCCATCCTGGGTGGTCCTCTCAAGCTGTTTCTCATGGGGTAGGCTGTGGGCTTCACTTTTTCCCTCAGCTTGTTGGGAGAGTGGACACTTCTTTTCCCACTGGGAGGGAAAGAGGCTATTTGAGTCATATGGGGATGTTTGCCTGGCTGACAGACGTAGAGGAAACTGCTCAGCTGGTAAAGACTGATTGAGCCAATTCAAAGGTTGGGGAGTGGACCAGGGATGGACAGCACCCAGGCTCACGCCTTCCTACCAACTCTGCTTGAGACTTCATAGAAAGAGAAACAACAGAAGGACAGCCAGAGACCATACTCTGGAAGTACAAGTATAGAGGGGGAAGGCTGGCAGGCAGTTTGGCGGGTTCCCTTGCCTTACGGATCCCAACACTTTGGTACCAAATAACTTTTCTGGAAGCACTAACCAGAGCGACTCAGACTAGTTGAAGCTGGCCACTGATCACAGGCAGAGAGGTGCTTTCCCTATCCCTGCCTTCCCTCCTCCATGCCCCTTCCTGGTCTCATCTCTGATCGTGTCTTTTCAGACCAGATTCAGCTGATTATACCCCTCACTTTTCCCCACGGGTGCCGGAGGCCACCTCAATGCTTGCTACACCGAGCTCTTCAGAATGCACCAAATGCCAGTCCTGTGCTACACCCTCCTCCCCTCTAATTCCGTGTGATTTAGCTACTAGGTTAAAGTGACCTACACCAGGTCTAAATGACATGGGTGCCTATCGTCTTTCAAGCCTGATTGCTTTCTACTGCTATTAATTTTTGCTAAAATGTATACAGACATATGTGGGTACTAGATTCCAGGGACAGTTTCAAATTAAAAAGAAACCCCCCCCCCCAAAACAAAACCTCTGTAGGGAAGATGGGGGGAGGTGGAAGACAAGGAGATTAAGGATTCTTGGGTGTTTTTGTTTTGTTTTGTTTTTGTTTTCTGGATAGCTTTAGTAATTCCCAAATCAGAGGATTTTAAATAAAGCAAAGAAAAGAGGAAGGAAGATAAGAGAAGGGGAAGAAAGAAAAAAAGGAAAAGAAGGACCAGGAAGGGGAGGAGGAGGACTTACAGGCCAAGAGCAGAAAGACAAAGGCAGGAAAGCAATTGAAAGAGGAAAAGTAGCTAATTAACATAAAGAAGGATAAAACAAAACATTCCTTCCAGAACCACTCCGCAGGCCCGTGTTTTCTTCAACCTTAGAAGTCTACAAAAGCCAAGGCGTTTGAAGTTCTCTGTGCAAAATGTTGAAGTTTTCCTCTGCCAAACTCGGAGCCTTGGACTGGGCTCATTAGCAAAAGTCTGGGCCTGCAGACGCCTCCCGCCTCTGCTGCTGCCCAGGCTGGCCCTGCGGCGCTTACCTTCCTCACAGTGCTCGCCTTTGTAGCCAGCGGAGCATACACAGTTCCCATCAATGCAGGAGCCGTGGCCCCCGCAGGAAGGATCGATGCACTGATTCAGGGGCACATCACACTCCGCACCTTTCCAGCCGCTGTAGCACTGGCACGTCCCTTTAGAATATTGTCCGTTCCCGCTGCACAGGACGGGGCAGGCAGCTGCAAAAGCAGAGACAGAGCACCAGGTCACAGGGGGTAGTGCCTGAAGGGCTATGTCCACCTAAGGGGGCGGAGCCCACCCGGCATTTCGGCTTTACTTGCAGTGGCCTAGGCCGGGGACCTGGTGGTGGAGGTGCACAGCCAGCATCAAAGAAACAGTAACCGTTACAATGACAACCACCAAAATTTTACTAATAACAGCAGCTACCACCAGTGCCATGCTTGTTATGCGCCAGGCACGGCTTTGAATGTTCCACGTGCAATTTATTACTTAACCATCGTAATCATTCGATGAGGTGGAGGCTGGAATCCTGATGTCCATTTTATGCATGAGGTACAGACGAGTCGGGGTAGGTAGCCAAAGTCACAAAGCTCAGAAGAAGGGGAGCCCCCTTGGAAAGCAGGTTGGCCCAACTCTCAGCTGTGCCCTTGATAAAGCTACGTGGACACACATGTTATTTTTAGTGGCACAGGGGCTCAGAACCCATTTTGCTGAGTATTTTACCCTCCGGTTAATGGGCTCCTATTCCTGCCAAGTTGATGTCCACTAAAAAGGAAGGGGGATGGGCCATGGTTAACACAATTAATCTCTTTATGCCTTCGTTTTCTTATCTAGCCCACAAAGGGATGACTTTGCCTACCTCAAAGCACAACACATGTAATAAAGTATAGACTAAATATGCCTGGACTAATAAAAAAAAGAGCAAGAAGGAGAGGGCAGGTGGAAGACAGGAAACCTCTAGTAGTTCCTGTCTCAGCTGGGACTCTCCGGCATCCATTGATAGGAAGAAGGCTGAGAATCAGTGAGGACCATCTGGTACGAAATTACCAATGGTTCTCACCAGTTTCACCTTAATTGTGCCAATTCACCTCTTTTAGAGATCAAGAGTGGGATTTTAGTGGTCAGGCTTTGGACTTTACGTTTCAGAATCAGTTTGTAAAGAACCTAAATTTCCCACCGGGTCGCTCATTTGGGCCTAAAAGGAGGATATGACTTCCTGCTATGGCACTGGCCCACAGGGACCTTCAGGAACGACCAACAGAATGTTTCAGTGACCTGGTTCTCATGTGATTGGGAACACACGTGTACGTGGATGCGTCACAGCCACGTCATGTCCCTGTCTTGTGAAGCGGTGGCACATCTAATCAGATCACTCTGCGGTCCATTGTGCCACTCTAGCTCATCAGTCGTCCCCTGTTGTTGGGTATCTGTGTTGTATTTATAATGATTAACTTTCCTTTGGTGAGTGTCTAATTTCCCAGAGCTCTAGGAAACTCCTTGAGGACAGGACCATGTTCATCACGGTTGATTTCCTTTCAGCTCTGCATTTGTCAGTGTTGACATAAGTAAATATTTCTCCTATGTTCCTGATATTTAGAGATCCTCAAATAGGGAGGTTATGGGCAAGTGCTAAATGGACATTTACGGAAGATGTTGGAAAGAAACACAGTTCCTGTAGTAGACTTCATGCTGCACACACGGTACCTTTTTCTGGGGGAAGTGCATGTTTTAATGTAATTACAAACTGACCTGAAACGAAAACATCTCAACAGCTGACATATAATTGAGGGATATCCTCTCCAAAAATGTTTTAGAATACAACAGTTGTGAAAATTATTTAGGGTAAAATTCTTAGTAGAATTCTTAGCCTTCTGAATCTAACGGAGGACAATAATGAGTTCAAAAGTGAGAATATCAAAGCCGTACATTGAATATTGGATGGACTCTCCTTAAATGTAGGGAGCATGCTTTCTATCCCCAGGATACTTAATCAGAGATCTGGACAGAGTCGTTACCCATACTGATGGTCTAAGAGCGGGTAGAAGAAAGCTTTGAACCCAGGGTGCCCAAGATTCAGGTTAGGGACTGTGCAAATACGAACAAGCATGAGAGAAAGTATGGGCTTTTGCAAAGTTTTGAGAGGGCTTTGAAGACAAAGTAAATTGGTTCCATGTCAGTTCCTCATGAAACATGCTAAGCTCTATGCCAGGAATGGCAAATGTGTGTACACGAACTACTATTCTCCCTTCCTGCACCTCTGCAGACATTGTCAAATGATCGTGATCATGGCATCTTGTCACCCAGAGCCTAGACAGAGCCTCAAAACCTCAGTGACCAAGGCTGAGACCTGCAAGAAGGCAGAGTTGGCATTCAAGAGAAAATCCACTTTCCATTTCTAATCTAGGCAATATTACAGGTATCTCTTCTACTGGGAAGACTAGAATTGGCATCATTTCTTACCCCACTTCTACTCTTGCCCACGGAAATAGTAAACTAGTGAGAAGGGCAGCCACTCATGTAGTGGAATGAGCTTCCAAAGGCTGTTTCTGACTTGAGGATTCTATATTGGACAAGCTTCCACGAACAGCAGAGAAAGTTACATCAAATCACCACAACTGAACTCCCACTGCACCTCCTCTCCTCTCAGAGTAGAAGAGGGTAGAAAGTAAGGCGCAAGT
This sequence comes from Ailurus styani, assembly GCA_002007465.1. Lineage (NCBI taxonomy): Eukaryota > Metazoa > Chordata > Mammalia > Carnivora > Ailuridae > Ailurus > Ailurus styani. The sequence continues at coordinate 7,169,756 of LNAC01000017.1, forward strand.
AAGTACTGTCTTTATTAATTGATAAAGTACAGTTATAATATTTTATTTATCCATATTGAAACTGTTTTTCTTCTGCATAAACTCCATGTGATGAAAAAAAAAATAGTATTGTCCGGAAGGTAAGAATGGATTTTATTTAAAACCGGGTGCCTGGGAAATCAAATTTAAAATGTGACCTACTTAAATTACTCAGGGGAAAAATGGAGAATAGTGAGGTCAGAGAATTCTCCACATTCTAAATGCAGCCTTCTTTCAATATGTTTGCTGTGTGCACACCAGGAGTGTGGTAAAAAATGCAAAACTCTGTGCTGTTCTCTGGAAAGCAGGGCACTGGATGGGCTTGGCTGATGTCACGTAAAAAAGCAGAAGCAGCTTAAAGAGGAATGAATTTCTCCAGTAATCCATTCACCCCTGGGACAGAGTGCAAAAGCCAGAGGCGAGCCTTTTAGTAGTCGCAGGGTGGACCTGCATGGAGAGTACGATCCTTCAGGAGTAACTGATTCATTCTCAGACTTAACCCAGAGCCTCACAGTATGTAAGGCTCAGCCTGATCCTCATTTGAGAGGCTGAATGTGAAGTGGGGACCTCTCATACTCATAACTCTTCTTGTATTTTTACTATCACTAAATCTGCATGATTTTTTCTGACATGTTAGAGGACAAATAACTCCTGACTCCACGGAGCTGCCCAGAGGTAATACAGAACAGAATTGGAAAGAGCAAGGATTTTGGTGTCAGAAAGATCTGGGTTTAAAAGCTGATCTGTCACCTACCAGCTCTGGGATTTTGGCCAGATTACTGCATTTCTCTGAGACCCAAGTTTACCTTCAAAATACTGTCCTTCAGAGTTGATGAGAACATGAAGTGCAATTAGGTGTGCAAGGACACAAAGCAGTAGCTGACACACAGATTACAATGAACAGATGTTCCCTCTGGAAATTCCAGACTGAGTCTCCAAATTGACTGCAAGGGTTAATAAAATTAAAAACGTAGTATGTCTCAGATGTACACATGCATGTGCGCGCGCGCGCGCGTGCACACACACACACACACACACACACACACACACACACACACAGCATCACCACCACCTCCACCACAAGATTGTAAAATAACACTAATAGAAAGAGCTCATCTTCTTCTTCCCCCAGTTTTCTCTGGTTGTGGGTAAGAGGGGGTTCTGGAATCACATGTGGAGTGCTTTATGTCCCTGCCTCTCTCTCCTTTTCCTAAGGCTTACAGGAGCAGAGCACTGTGCATTCAAGCTACTATTTAAAATTAATTAAAATGTTTGTACCAAGTGACTATTCTTGTTTTATTAAATCTAGTAGATGGAAGCTCTTAGACTCGTGCAGAAGAAAAATAAATTACCACTGCCACTAACGACTGACAAGTTAACAGACTGATGACAAAAAGAAAAAAAAAGAGAGATACAATTTAGATTCACCTAAATGGTGTAAAACTCGTTTATGATCAAGCTGGAGCTTTGTTTTCGCTCCCAAGTTTCTCTGTAAGGGATGAAATGAATTATCAGTGTTATTTACTCAGTGGGAAGTAACAGAACAAGCCACCCACGTCTGCTGTTTTAAGTAAAACAAGTCCTATCTACTTGGAGCCTGCAGTAGAGGAAATACCTGGAGAAGATGGAGAGATGTTGAAAGGCTGAATCATAAGGCAAGGGAAAATATCTGCATCTTGCCAAGTCATTTATAGGCCAGGCTAGATGTACAGAGGGAATTTCAAATATTGTGCCTTTTAAAAAATTATTTGAAATTTGATTGAAAGCCTCTGTGGAAAAGAGACTTGTCAATACTTGAAACTAGTAATCTGGGTAAATTGTCAAAATAGCACTAACAATTGGTGGCCTTACTTCCCAGTTATTCAATAAATATTTATGAATAACCTAGTATGTGCTAGGAGCTGTGTTAGGTGGTAGGAAAAAAGTGATGTAGAAATAAAGATGCCTTGATGCTCCTGAAGCAATTGATGGTGTACTATTTGGGTTACAAAGGCAAAGCAAGCAAAGTTCAGTGTCTTTAACACCGAAATTGGTGTCCCATTGTCTTTCCTGATTGTGGAATTAGCTTGGTGCCAAGCATAATGTGTTAGGAAAGATAGGTTTCACTTCTTGCTAGGTCCCTGCAAATGGCAATCATTTGGTAGACAATAAAGTTTAACATCTACTGAACGTTGTATTCAAAAATAAATTCCAGAGTGATGTCACCAAGATGGTGACACTTCCCTGACTTTGTGCTCTTTCACAGGAAGAACAACTAGCAACTATTCATGGACAAGATACCACTGAGAGAATCACAGAACAGGGGGGTGAGGCTGAAGACCCTCCAGCAGCTCAGAGAGAGAGACTGCAGTAGAACATAAAATAAGTGGCTACATTTGACTGTATTGCCTCCCCCCATGCCAGGGCAGCACCACGTGCAGACATCTCCCTGAGCCTTCAGGGAAAAAAAGAACCCTGTGGGAACAATCAGCCCTAGCCCCCACCATTCTGGGTTGCTATGTGGGAGCCCTGACTCTGATTTCAGGGGAATTGCAGGGGAATCCCAACCACTGGGGATTGCAGGCATATACCAACCACTTCGAGGGAACATGGGGAGGGGCTTGCCACAACTAGCGCATGGATCCTGGCAGTTCATACTTGCATGGCCCAAAGGGCATCCCAACCAGCAGTTTTGCTCATCTGTAGAAAAAGGGTGGGGGTGTACTCTGATCAGGGGACTTGGTAGGATGCAGACCTGGCTGATTTGGATCTTTAAATGAGGATTTTGTGGGCTCTAGAACCGAGTTTGTCCATACCCAAGCAAGGAGCTGAATCATAGCCCTACCCACTGTGGAGAGGGTCTTCCAGCCCCATCTGACCAGAAGGGCTGGTGACAACTCCTGGGAGCAGTGTAGCCCAATGGTGTTTGAGTTAAGAGGCACACAGGAAGAACTTATTGCCCATGAAGCAAAGCTAGTACCAGGCATGGAGGGTTTCTGTGCTATGCACAGGTAGAGGAATTGATTCATAGCCAAGGCTGAAGGTAGCTCTCGGGCCCTCCCACCTAGAGAGTCTGTTTGGAAATCAAGAGTGGCCTGGAGCAGTCCTTCCCCCTCCTACCCAGGGAAGGGGGCTGAGACAGAGCCCCACACACTGTGGAGTGTGACCGTTGGCTCTATTTATCAGGGCTGGCAAAAAACCCCATGAAAACTGCATAGCCCAGTGGTGCTAGAGCTGAGAGTAAGGGCAGGGAGAGCTGACAGTTTGCAGAGCAAAGCTAGTAAGACCTGTTTGGCCCTGGAACTTGGAGTACAAGTTGGCATGCATTAAGACAACAAAAGAATTTCACTGGTTTTAGAGCAGCTTCCTCCACAGTGCCCTGGAAGGGAATCTAATTTACAAATCTAATTTGTAGCCCTGCTCATTGCTGAGTACAGCCTTCAGCCTGTCTGACCAAGGAATCTGACCAGAGCACATGGGAAGCTACATAACCCATTTGACAGCCCTACATACAGTGGCATTTAAACAGAGAGCACACCCTGTGGTTTCCTTTGTCTGTAGAGCAAAATAAGTGGCCTCATATGACCAGAGAATTCAGTGAATACCCTGGCCTGATTCGAACTCCCAAACAATGAACTGTACAAACCTTGGGTCTTGGCTTGCTGCCCTAAAGAATTCATAGTCCATCTATTACTGACTATAATACCTAGTCCTGACCATTTATTAAGCCTGACCAGAGAATCCAGGAAACCATGGAGCCCATCCTATAACTTCCCCTGGGTAGGCAACCAAGCCAGTAGTCATATTCAACTGTTTTCAGCCTTATCCTTAGGGCTTGAACAGTTGCCTTGCCCCCAAACAGACCATAATAGTAGGCCCCACCGGCCCAAGGACATTACCACTAGACACAACCAGAAAGCCAAAATGAGCTGACTGGGGAGGAGCTGTACTTTCCAAAGCGAACCTATAAAATCCAGAAGAAGAGTCCCATTACTCAAATGTGCAGATATCAACATAAAGAATCAAGGACCACAAAAGAATCAGGTAAATATGACACTACTGAAGGAAACTCTAAAATTCCAATAACTGAGCCTAAAGAAATGGAGACATATGAACTGTCAGACAAAGAATTCAAAATAATCCTCTTAAGGAAGTTCAGTGAACTACAAGAAAACACAACCAAGTGAAAGTAGGTTGAAGAAAATGAAGAAAATGAGAAGTTTGGCAAGGAAATAGAAACCATCAAAAAAATTCCTGGAGTTGAAAAATATACTAACAGTACTGAGAATTCAACAGAGAATTTCAAAAGTGGTAGACTTGACCATGCAAAAGAAAGAATCTGTGAGCTGGAGGATAGAACAATGAAATCACCCAGTCGGGGCAAAGAGAAAAGAATGGAAGAGTAAAGAAAGCCTATAGGAATTATAGGACACATGAAAAGAAACAATATTCACATTATGGGAATTCAAGAAGGTGAGAAAAAGAAGACAGAAAATATACTTAAAGCCATAATGGCTGAAAACTTCCCAAACCTAGGGAGAGAAATGGACATCCTGATCCATGAGACTAAAAGAATCACAAATAAGTTGAACTCAAATAGGGCTACACTGTGACATATTAATTAAATTATCAAAAGTCAAAGACAAAGAAAGAATTTTAAGAGCAGTAAGAGAAAAGATCGAGTTATATACAAGGGAATACCCATAGGACAATCAACTGATGTTTCAATAGAAACTTTTCAGGCCAGGAGAAAGTGGAAGACATATTCCAAACACCGAATAAAACTAAACGTCAACCAAGATTTCTATACCTGGTGAAGTTGTTCTTCAGCAACAAAGGAGAAATAAAGACCTACCCAAATAAACAAAAGCTGAGGGAGGTCATGATCACCAGACCTTCACTGCAAGAAATGCTAAAGGAGTTTCGTGAGTGGAAGTGAAAGAATGCTAATTAACAGCATAAAAACGTAAAAAGGTAGTGTAAATCTCACTGGTAATGGTGATTATATAGTTAGATTCTGCAATATGGTATTAGTGGTGCACAACTAACTTACAACTCTAGCTCTCTAGTTCTAAGTAATACAATATAAAAAAACATGTAAACTGTAATAGCAATAATCTAAAGCGTGAGTGGGAAAAGTATAAAATATATGAATTCTACTGAAATTAAGTTGTTATCAGTTTAAAAGAGGGTATTACAAGTTTGAAATATTTTATGTAAATTGCATGGTAACCACAAGAGAAAATCTGTGGTAATTACACAAAAGAATAAATTAAAGAAATCTAAGTATACTGATGTCAAAAGACAACAACACACACACAAAAAGCAGAATAAGAAATAAGGAACGATGACTCTACAAAACAGCCAGAAAACAATGAACAAAACAGCAATAGTAAGTGTTTACTTGTAGATAACTATTTTAAATGTAAATGATTAATATCTCTAATCAAAACACAAATAGTGGCTGAATGGATAAAAAGACAAGAGCCAACAATAGTGCTACCTAAGAGACTTGTGTTAGTCTCAAGACAGAGTGAAGAGATGGAAGAGACATTTCAAGTAAATGGTAACAACTACTACAACAACAAAAGACAGAGTAGCTATACTTACATCAGACAAGAGACTTTAAAAATGATAAAAAGAACAAGGAAATTATATCATTATATAATAGGGTCAGTACATCAATAAGAGAAAAGCAATTGTAAATATTTATGTTTCCAACATTTGAGCACCTAAATATAGAAAGAGAAAACTAACAGAGCTAAAAGGAGAAATAAACGGTAATACAATAATAGTTGAGGATTTTAATACCCCATCCTCAACAATGTATAGATCATCCAGACAAAGAATCAATAAGGAAATAGCTGATTTTAACAACACTGTGATCAAATGGACCTCACAGACACATACAGAACCTTCTGCTCAGCAACAGCAGCATATATGTTCTTCTAAAGCACACATAGACCATTTTCTAGGATAGACCATATGTGAGGCCACAAAACAAGTCTTAGAAAAATCAAGAAGATTAAAATTATACCAAGTATCTTCTTGGACCACAGTGGCATGATATTAGAAATCAATAGCAAGGGGAAAACTGGAAAATTCACAAACATGTGGAAATTAAACAACATCCTCCTGAACAAACAATTGATCAAAGAAGAAATTAAGGGCGCCTGGGTGGCTCAGTGGGTTAAAGCCTCTGCTTTCGGTCCAGGTCATGATCTCAGGGTCCTGGGATCGAGGCCCGCATCGGGCTCTCTGCTTGGCGGGGAGCCTGCTTCCCCCTCTCTCTCTCTGCCTGCCTCTCTGCCTCCTTGTGATCTCTCTCCCGCTGTGAAATAAATAAATAAAATCTTTAAAAAAAAAAAAGAAGAAGAAATTAAATGGGGAAAAAGATTTCTTGAGACAAATGAATATAGAAATACAACACACCAGAACTTATGGGATGCAGCAAAAGNTTAAATGGGGAAAAATATTTCTTGAGACAAATGAATATAGAAATACAACACACCAGAACTTATGGGATGCAGCAAAAGCAGTTCTAAATGGGAAGTTTACAGCAATAAATGCCTACATTAGGAAGTGAAAAGAGTCCAAATAATCAACGTAACTCTATGCCTGAAGGAACCAGAAAATAAAAAATTAAGTCCAAAGTTAGCAGAAGAAAAGAATTCATAAGGATTAGAGCAGAAATAAATGAAATAGAGAAGAGAAAAATAATAGGAAAGATTAACCAAATTAAGAGTTGGTTCTTTGAAAAGATAAACAAAATTGACAAACTCTTAGCTAGACTAACCAAGAAGAAAAAAAAAAAGGATCCAAATCAACAAATTTAAAAATGTAAAAGGAAACATTACAATTGATAACACAGAAATACAAAGGATCAGAGAAGGCTACTATGAACAACTATTTACCAATAAACTGTACAACCTAGAAGAGATGGAAAAATTCTTTTAAAATCTGAATAAACAAATTACCAATCAGGAGACTGAATTAGCAATAAAGAAATCTCCCAATGAAGAAAAGCCCACAACTAGATGGCTTCATTGGTGAATTTTACCAAACATTTGAAGAAGAATTAACACCAATCTTTCTCAAACTCTTCCCAAAAATCCCAGCTGGAGATTTCCTGTTTGGGAACCTGAGAGTAGCTTGGAGTGGCCCCTGATCTTCCCACCTGGGCAAGGGGGCTGAGAATCCATGTTATGAGGCTAGCATTGTCTAATACCTGAACCAGAAAATAACACTACTAGAAAAGAACACTACAGGCCAGTATCCCTAATAAATATAGATGAAAAACTCTCACCAAAATACTAGCAAACTGAATTTAGCAGTACATTCAAAGGATCACTCACCATGATCAAGTGGGATTTATCCCTGGGATGCAAGGATGGTCGACATACATTAACCAATTAATGTGACACATTATGATAATAAAAGGAAACAAAATAATACCATCTCAATAGACACTGAAAAAAGCATTTGACAAAATTCATTACCCACTCATGGTTAAAAACTCTTAAAAAATTAGGCAAAGAAGGAACATATCTCAAAATAATAAAGACCACATATGATGAGCCCACAGCTAACATCATAGTCAATGGTGAAAGGTTGAAAGCTTTTCCTCTAAGATCAGGGATAAAACAAGGGTGTCCATGCTCATTAATCCTATTCAACAAATTATTAGAAGTACTAGCAAGAACAATCAGGCAAGAAAAAAATAAAAGGCACTGGAATTGGAAAGGAAGAACTAAAATTGTCTCTGTTTTCAGATGACATGATTTTATACAGAGAAAATCTTAAATGATTCAATGAGAAAACTTAGATCTAAATGATGAATTACATAAAGTTTCAGGATACAAAACTAACATACAAAAATCAGTAGTATTTCTATACACTAACAACAAATTTTTTAAAAAAGAAACTAATACTATTTACAATAGCATCAAAGACAATAAAATACTTAGGAATAAATTTAACTAAGGAGGAGAAAGAGCTCTATTCTGAAAGCTACAAGACACCGATGAAAGAAATCAAAGAAGACACAAATAAATAGAAAGGTATCCTGTACAATCCAATCCTGTGGACTGGAAAAATTAGTATTGTTAAAATGTCAGTATTATCACAAGTCATCTATACATTCAATGCAGTTTTATCAAAATTCCAGTGGAATTTTGGTTCACAAAAGACCACAAATAGAAAAAGAAATCCTAAGAAAAAACAAAGCAGGAGAATATCATACTTCTTGAGTTCAAGCTATACTATAAAGTTATAGTCATCAAAACAGTATGGTCCTAGCATAAAAGCAGACACAGACTAGTAGAAAGAAATTAGAGTCCTAAAATAAACCTAAGCGTATATGGTTAACTAATATTTGGCAAGTCCTAAAATAAACCTAAGCGTATATGGTCAACTAATATTTGGCAAGGGAGCCAAGGGCATTTACTGCAGAAAAGATGGCTTCTTCAGTAAACAGAGCTGGGAAAATTGGATATTCACATGTAAAAGAATGAAACTGGACCCCTCTCTTCCATCACCCACAAAAATTAACTCAAAATAGGCTAAAGTCTTAAATATAAGACCTGAAACTATGAACCCCCTAGGAGAAAACATAGGAACAAAGCTCCTTAACATAGTACTTGCTAATGATTTTTTTGGAGATGACACCTTAAGTACAAGCAACAAAATAAAAAGAAACAAGTGGGACTTCATCAGACTAAAAGGCTTCTCCACAGAAAAAGAAACCATTAATACAGTGAAAGACAACCCTCAGAATAGGAAAAAATATTTGCAAACCCCATGTATCTGGTAAGGGGTTAATATCCAAAACATGTAAGGAAGTCATACAACTCAATAGCAAAAACAAACAAAAACAAAAGCAAATAACCCAATTTAAAAATGGGCAAAGGACCTGAATAGGCATTCCTTCAAAAAAGATATATGAAAGGACAATGGGTACATGAAAAGATGTTCAACATCACTAGCCCTTAAGGGAAACGAAAATTAAAACACAATGAGGTATCACCTCATGCCTGTAAGAATGGCCATCATTAAAAGACAAGAGATAACACATGCTGGCAAGGATGTGGAGAAAAGGGACATGTGTGCACTGTTGGTGGGATTGTAAATTGGTACAGCTAGTAAGAAGAGTATAAGGATCCTCACAAAATGGAACCACCATTAACCAGGAGTTCCACTTCTGGGAACATGCCCAAAGAGAACAAAACCACCAATTAACTCAAAAAGATATCTGCACCCCCATATTCACAGGAGCATTGTTTATAACCGCTAAGACACGGGAACAGCCTAAATGTTCACTGATGGGTGAATGAATAAAGAAGTGATGGTATATATACACAGTGGAATATTAACCAGCCATAAAAAATGAGGACATCCTACTATTTGCAATAATATGGATGGAACTTGAAGGCAATATGCTAAGTGAAATGCCAGATGGAGAAAGATAAAACTGATCTCACCTACATGTGGAGTCTGAAAAATAGCACAACAACCAACCAAACTCATGGAAAAAAGATCAGACTTGTGGTTACCAGATGTGGGGAGTGTGGGGGGGGAACTGGGGGAAGGTGGTCAAAAGGGACAAACTTCCAGTTATAAGACAAAAAAGTACTGGGGCTATAATGTACAGCCTGAGGGCTAAAGCCAACACTGCTATATGATATATAGGACAGTAGTGAAGAGAGTAAAATCCTAAGAGTTCTCATCATAAGGAGAGAAATTTTTTTTCCGTTTTCTTTTCTCTTTCTTTTCTTTTTATAAGAAAGACATCTATATGAGAAGATATGGTAGCTGCACCTACTGTGGTAATCATTTCACGATCTATATAAATCAAACCATCATGCTGTATGTCTTAAACAGTGATGTATGTTAATTATTTCTCAGTAAAACTGAAAAAAAATTCCACACAGATTAAAGATCTAAGTAGAAGGAAAAGCCACAAAAGCATTAGAAAAAATACTGAAGTCTAATTTTATCTTCTTGGGAGGAGGATATGTAAGGAAGACAAATTCTAGAGATTGAGAAGGATGAGAAGATCAGGTTTGATTATGTAAGATTTACATCTTCTACTCTACAAAGAATGCCCTAAACAAAATTAAGGGATGAGAAACCCCAAGAAGATATATTTTTCAACACATTTTACAGAATAAAGTTTGATATCTGAAATACACAAAGAGCTCTCACAAATTGATAAAAAGTGGCGAATGAATGAAAACCCAGGCAAAGAACATATAGATAGAAATGTAAACTGCCAATAGAAGTATAAGAAGACATATAGCTTCACTAGCAATTAATTAAGTATAGATAAAATAATGAGGAGGAATAAACCTTGGTTTATTAGATTGGCGGAAAAAAAAAACCCATTCAAAAGACTGATAACCACCAATACTGCCATGGCTGAGGGGAAATGGGCTCTGTCAAACACAGCTAGTGGGGGGCCAGAAATGCAAACGATTTCTCCTGGGGCTGGGGATAATTTGTCACTGTCTGGTTAGCTCCATGGCTCACTGTGCCCAACTGAGAAGCCTGCCGACCTCCATGCCTCAGTTTTCCCTCCCTAGTAAATGGGCAGGGTAATAAAGGGCTGTTTGTGTAGGAAGTGAGGAGGTTGGAAAATAGAAGTAAGGAGCAATTATAAAAGTACAAATGCAAAGATCACCAGCCATTCCAATCACGATGGTCACCTCTGACCTGAACAGCACCCCCCACTTCCTGCCTAGAACATTCTGATGCTAGTTGGTCTCAGTGGGGGCAAGATCTGGCAGGGCCCCCATGAAGAGAAGGAGAAAGCAGAGGGAGCTTCTGACAGACAGGGGCAGAATCTCTGGCTCAGAGGGCCAAAGTTCAGGTGCACCAACTTCCTCATTCCTGTTCTGTCAAATGGCACATTAATGAGCAAGAAAGCGATTCAGGGAAGAATTTCCAGAAGGACAAAAAACTCATCAGGTGTGTCAGATCTCTGACATTCAGGAGCCATGTGGGGAAAGACGCACACGCTGACTTAAGCACGAAAGTATGGATGCTTTAATTAATCCGGGGTGAATTTAATTGCTTTAGTTAAGTGGAAATCGGGTTAAAAATGATGCAGAGCATGCTGGGGTGTGTTAAAAACATGACATATGAGTTGGATGAATCGATAAATTAAAAGTGCACAGATGTTTTAATTAAACCCAGGGAAGTTAACGAAGATCGCAAGAGACTTTTAAGCCTATGATTAATTCAATTCATTTAAAATACCTGTAGAGATATGGCGATGCCTCCATTTTGAGAGTTATAAAAGTTCTCAATCGGTAAGTGCTTAAGCTGTTCTTAAGAGACGTCTAAGTTTTGGTGTGTATGTGTGTGTGTGTGTGACTGAACAACATTAATTACATAATGAACATTTAAATTCTTCACAATACACAGTAAACCCTTCTGCTGCTCAAGTCCAGAAATGAAGTAGCTTTTCACTTATTGCAGTTCAAGCAATGAGATGTGTTTGCAAATTATTGGTGTCTTGTTTTCTACAAGCACGGAAGCTTCCGGAAGACCTAGAGGGTCTATTTATTTACTGCTGTCTCCCCAGCCAGTAGAGCAGTGCCAGGTAGAGTGTAGGCTTAGTAGTTAGCCTGAATTTCCCTTCATTTTTACTCGCTGTGTGACCACAGATGCTGTTTTCAGCCTTGTTTTCCTTCTCTTTAAAATGGGGCAGGAATTCAGGAGTACCTACTTCATTGTGTTTTTAAGCAGGTAAAATGAGATAATATCTATAAAGTGCTATGTCCAGTGCCTGGAAAATAATTAGAAATCTATAGATGGATTTTATTATCATTTTTATTAGGAGAAAGTTATTCTGATGCATCCCATTATAAAGATAAAGCACCCTCTTTCACATCCCCCATGCCAGCCAACTTCCTTTCTCAACACTGGTTTATTTACTAATACAGAAGGTTTTCCTACAACCCAACTACTTCTACTCTGTGGGTCACATCGACAGCAAGTTCCTCCAGGGTTAGGCACTGTGCCACCTAAGGCTGCGTGGCAACTTACCTAGTCACTTAAAATGGGAAAAAAAACCCACAAAAACCAGAAAACCTCGCCAGGCTTCACAGCAATGTAACCTATGGGGGTGGGGCGGTGTTTGGTAAAACCGCAAGCACGGGAGACGCCAACAGCCAGTTTTGGCAGCTTCGGGCATGGGCTCACAGGAGGCCACTAAATAATGGGTCCTGTGACTTCTACATGTGGGGTTTCTCCTCCACAAGCTGCGGAGCCGGGGCGGGGTCGTCTAAGTGACATTGCTGATTCTGGTCACAACTCTCTTTGGGGAGTCTCAGCAGAGGTCAAGGGCAACATTATCTAGAGTCAGACCTGAACGGCACGAGAGTCTTCTGGGGATCTCCTAAGAAGGTAGATTCTGACTGAGAAGGGCTGGAATCAGAGGATGATTCTGACTCACCGGGCCTGAGGGTTTGGGTATTTAGCAAGCTCCCCAGGCTGAGGCTAGTACCCCAGACCTACTGACTAAATAAATCAGAAACTCCGGAGGCAGCCCAGAAATCTGTATTAACAGATGATTCTGATGAGTGTGGTTCTAACGCCAAACCTGGGCAAGTGCCTTACCTTCTCTGGGCCTCAGTTTCCTTAGCTGTGAAATGGGGACCATAACGATGTGTGTTGTGGAGATGAAATGATATCATCTTACAAAACCACGGGCACAGTGCCTCAGTCCCTTTCTGCAAAGGGTTTTCCAAGTGCATCTGCTTTAAGCCCCTTGTCCTGGGCCCTTGTTGCCAAGGAATTCCTGCATATTTTCTCAGGTCAGCAGTGGGAGGAAGGAGAGGTGGGATTTAGCCATCAAAGAGCAATGTGCTGTGGCAGCCACCATGGCCCCTGGCCCTTCTGCATTATCGGGGATTGTCAAAGGGGCTGGGGGAGCAGAGGGAGATAGGTGTGCAAGACTGAGGGTCTGAAGGACCAATGCACAGGGTGCATCCATGCTTGTTCCTGGAGAGGACCAGTGTGTCCTGACTGTCTTTCACTGACAGCTGACGCCAGCTGGAAAAGGGGGAGGGGGCTTCTGAAAGTTCAGCGGGAGGTGTTTCTGGGGTGATGGGGAGGACTCCTTCACCAGTAAGGAGGGGATAAGGGGCTTGCCATTCCCTTCCTGAGTGCAAAAGTCCGCTAAGGGAAGCGACTAATGGGGAAAGCAGGTTATGAGGCAGTGCCCAGCAAGGACAGTCAGCCTGAGCTGCCCATGCGGGCTTTGGGAGTTGTAGCTGCCCTCCATTTGGGGGATCTTCCTGCCAAGCCTCTCTCCTGTGTGGCCATTAGGGCTATAAACCTCAGAGTCAGCCAGACATGGCCTCAAAATCTGGCCCTGCTATATGACCTTGGGCAAGTAGCTTACTTTCCTTAAGTTTCTGTTTCTCCAGTAAAATAAGGATAATCATAGTGATTTCAAAGACTCATGAAGACAAATACTACCTAATATTTATGAAGCATTTGGTACATGCCAAGCACGGTTCCACACACTTGACGTGAATTTACTCTTTAGTCGTCATAGCAGTGCGACCGGTAGCGTTACTGTGAGAAAACCGAGGCTCACGGAGGTTAAGTAATTTTTAAAAATGGGTCCAGCTAACTGGAGGAGCACGGCTTCAATTCTAGTAAATTCAAATTCTCACTTTTGTTCTTAATCACTATGCTCTTCTGAGATAATGCATATAAAATGCAGGATCGATGTCAACTTTTTTTTTTCATTCCTCCTCTTTTCCTTCCCTCCCTCCTTCCTTTCCTTTAAATTTGTGCCTCAAAGTTGGCTGATTAATCACCGTATGTTTAATCTGATAAATTAGAACTCTGGGGCGCCTGGGTGGCTCAGTGGGTTAAAGCCTCTGCCTTTGGCTCCGGTCATGATCCCAGGGTCCTGGGATTGAGGCCCACCTTGTGCTCCCTGCTCAGTGGGGAGCCTTCTTCCTCCTTTCTCTGCCTGCCCCTCTGCCTACTTGTGATCTCTCTCTCTCTCTGTCAAGTAAATAATAAAAAAAAAAATCTTAAAAAAAAATAATAAATTAGAACTCTGTTCTCTAGCACTCATCTGATTCTTGCACATTTTCTGGCAATGTTTTCATTTTTACAAGTCTTATCCCCTAACTGCAAGTCTCCAAACATTTAGAGACCACACATTGCTTCCTGGGTACCAAACTGAGTTCGAGGAGGTATAATAAAGAGGACAACTAGAAACTTGTGGTCCAGCAGGAGAAACTGATGGAACTGCTTAGCTAGAACCTGGCATAGCATGAAGGAAGGGTCACTGCCAAGAGGTTGCCAAGCCCTGTGTGACTGACTGTAGGGTCCTGTTTAGGGGTGTTTCAGGGAGGTGGGGACCTGTGAGCAGCAGTTTGATAGGAAAGGTTGGGACTGTTGAAAACATTCCAGCTGAAGAAGCAGCAGAGAGGAAGAAGCAGGGCCATGACGCTTTATGGATGACAAGTAGCCAGAACCTATGGTATATGGGCTTTAGTAGGAGATAATAGTGCAAAAGCTGCTTAAATCATGAAAGACCTTGAATGTCACTCTAAGATTGTTCTTTATTCTCAGAATATGGTCCTTGGCAACCTGCCTCAGGGCCCCCTGGGAGGCTTGTTAAAAATGCACATTTTTTGAGCCCCAGCCCAGTCCTATGGATTCAGAGTTGGCTGGCAGGGGAGATGAGCCTGGGAATATGCATTTGTAACAATTTCCCCACATAAACGTCTGCAAACCAAAGTTTGGTAGCCATTGTGGGAGGCGCCTGGCTCCTGAAGGCGTTTGACGAGAGCAGTGCCCGTACGTGCGCCCCAGAGCTCTGCAGATCGCTGGAGGTTGTGAATAGGGGGAATGCCATCAGAGAGAGGTCCGTGGCCACATGCACAGCACAGTGATTGTGAAGGTAGAGAGGAGCAACGGAGCAGAGCATGGTGGAGGTTGATGAAATAGGACTTGGCAAATGAGGTGATGAGGGAGATGACAGAATCTCTCTGGGAGCTGGGAGGAGAGTGGTTTAGAGCAGCAGGCTCCGAAGTCAGATGGACTTTGTTTTGAATGCAGGCTCAGCCCCTTTTTGCTCAGTAAATTCTAGTTTCCTCTCCTATGGAGTTTTCTTGGGTTCAAACCCAAATCCTAGTGTGCCGCCACCACACAAACTGCTTGCAAAGCCCCCCTTCCTTATGCCGCACATCTCCCAAGGCCAATCTAATGGTCTAGTATGAAAAGCCTGGGCCAGACTGCCTGGTTTGAATCCCAGCAAGACCACTTGCTAGCTGAGTGATCTTTAGCAAGTTACCTAAGCTCTCTGACCTTCATTTTCCTCATCTGTATAAGGGGATAGTAGCCGTAGGTAGAATAGGGCTATCGGTGGTTAAATGAGAGAACTATGCGGTGGCTGAGTACAGTGGTTGGCTCGGAGTAGGAACTCAATAGATGTCAGCAGTGATGGATGAGGATGTTTGACTCGAGTGCTGGAAGCCCAGGAGGGCCTGGGTAGTGGGGACATTGGCCAGTTAACAGGAGAAAAATGGCAAGATCCCTGTTCTCTTTTCTCAAGCCTCCACAGAAGCTGGGTAGGAGCTGAAACCAGACCTGAGAGAGAAGGCTTTACGTTTCCGTGGCTGCGGCATTTCCAGGCCTCCCTGACAGCTGCTGAGCAGTGGGGGTTGTTATTTCTCATCGCTGTTAAATACACATTACCTAACAAGTAAGGCTCGGGTGTTTCAAGTTTCTACGGCAGGTTTGGGGCCTCAAGCTCGGAACCAAATAAGCCATCTGAGGAGTCAGTGTCAAAATGGAAGAATTGGAAGCCTCAGATGTTTTCTGAAGTGCAAGGTGGCTTTACAAACAACCCAAGGAAGCATCTTGAGTCAATGGAAGACCTCCAAATAAGAGTAAACAAAAGAAAAAAGGAAGTATAATTAAAAAGCATCCAGCCCCCAACAAACAGCACTCAAGCCACAAGAAAGTCAGGCAAGGGGGACAGTAATAATAAAAACTGGAGACTAAACAATAATTTGAATAATGAGCACAATTACAGCTGGACGGGGGAGGCGCCTGACGGAGAATGGGACAAAGTCCTGGGAAAGAAATGCCATTTGTGCATGAGCTCCAAATCCGAACACATTGCTTAGGACATTGTACAATTCATAAAATTCTCACTGAAAGACACATTCAGTGTAGTTTCTTTACTGAACTCCTTCTCTGTGGAATTTTCTCTCCATTCCCAGATACTAATTGGCTATATTTATAGATTCATACTTCATTTCTTCATAAAGTTATCTTCTTAAGAATGCCTATGTCATCTGGGGTGCCTGGGTGGCTCAGTCAGTTAAGCATCTGCCTTCAGCTCAGGTCATGTTCCCAGGGTCCTGGGATCGAGCCCCAGGTTGGGCTCCCTGCTCAGGGTGGAGTCTGCTTTTCCCTCTCACTCTTCCTCTCCGCTCTCCCTGCCCAACTCTCAAATAGATAATAAAATATTTTTTAAAAGAGTTTATTTATTTATTTGACAGAGAGATAGAGAGCACAAGCAGGCAGAGCAGCAGGCAGTGGGAGAGGGAGAAGCAGGTTCTCCGTCGAGCAGGGAGCCGACGTGGGGCTCGGTCCTAGGACCCTGGGATCATGACCTGAGCCAAAGGCAGCCACTTAACCGACTGAACCACCCAGGTGTCCAAGATAAATAAAATCTTAAAAAAAGAATGTCTATACCATTCAAAGTCCACATCGCAGCATTCAAGACTTAACACGTACACTTCCCGCTCGCTGATTACGTGCATGCAGCAGACCGGAAGCTCTCAGAAGGCAGGGCCCTGACATGCTTGCTCCTCGTCATATTTCCGGCACTTAGTGCAGTCCCTGACTCAGAGCAGGCACATCATAAGCATTGGTTGGAGGCACGAGTAAGTTCTGTCCCCTCAACTGACTTGGAACAATGTGTTAGAACCCTTACACATTCTTTTGATGTGCAGGTCAGTTCCATTTTGACTTCTGAGCCCCTGAGGACCTCAGCTCAGTGGGGGCTGTGGGATGAATGCTCTGCAAATTCATGCTGACTGATTCCTCCATTCACTGCAAGGCTGTCTTCAGATGCCTGATGCAGACTGGCAGGTTTATAAGAAGACAAGGAGCTGCTGTCTGCACCACACGTCTGAGGGCACAGGAGGCGCAGTGTGAGGTCAAGAGAGTAAATCCGTATTTCTGTCACTTGGACACATAGCCGGTCACTCGGATGTGATGGGAATCTCACCTGCTAACGTGGCAAATTTCTCCCCTGGCGGGAGGGCCTGAGTCTGCCTGCTGCCTGAGGTAGTGGAAACTGGCAGGACTGGAGGCATCCCGGGCACTGCTGTCGGGGAGGGAGCAAAGGTGAACGCGAGCTTATATTGAGGGAGGACTTGGGACGTGGGCCCTCCTAGGGCTTTTATCAAGAAAGAAGAGAAGTGATCACGGGCCACAGCTGGGAGATGGCAAGTGCCACTCTGTGTGGCAGGAGACTCAGGACCAGCTGTCTCTCCTCTGTGCCTGCGAGCACGATTACCTCACCCTGTCTGCTCCACTTACTTCCTGCTAACACTTCGGAGCTTCTCGGGCTCAGAAGCTGTTTGTGAGTGGCAGTCTGTCACAGCCACTGACAAACTGTGCAGGACCAAAGGGGTAGAGCCTTACAGCTCTGGTGGAAAGGTACACACGTGCGCACGCGTGTGCGCATGCGAACACACACACACACACACACACATAACCACATTCTAATTTTTTTCTGATTAATTTTTTTGATATGATTCACTGACGAGGGCACGGCATCTTGCTAAAAATGTACAACTCCAACCTAATCTTGAGAAAACATCAGACAAACCCACATCAAGGGACATACTAGAAAACACCTGACCAGTACTCTTCGGAATGATCGAGGTCATGAAACACAAGGAAAAGACTGAGGACCCTTCACAGACTGGAGGGGATAAAAGAGACATGACAACTAAATACAATGTGGGATCTGGGCCAGAAAAAAAAATGGCAACATTAGGGGGAAAAAAAGTCTGTAAATTAGTCAATAACATTGGTTTAGTGTTAATTTCCTCGTTTTAGTGACTGAACCATGATCATTTAAAATGCTGACATTAGGTGAATTCTGTACGGGAGCTGTATGTACTATTTTTGTGAGCTTTCTACAAGGATTTCAATATTAAAAAAACGCTTAAAACATGGGGGGTAGTTAAAATAGGACTTATTTCATATTGTTGATATGAGAAAGGATAAGATGGTATGTTTTAAGTACTTCATGCAATGCCTGGTAGATGTTTAATGTTAAATAACTATTAGTTGTTATTTAAAAACAACCTAAAGTGGAGGCTTAACTCACAAGTAACTCAGATGCTATCATTACATTTACTCACTTGAAGCTTATACCATTAAATCTGTGTGCCTATTTTTTCTAGTTTCTCACTTCATCACACAGGTGTAGTTAGCAATTTTTGTTACACTGAGGAGCCAATATTTAGAAAGTGAGATATTTAAGGCTTGAGTCTCTCTAGAAGCCAGGCTGCTGCACATGGGCTTAGGTCTACCTTTGGGATTCTTGATGCGGAAAAGTGTGTGAAAAGCTGACTCAGCGTGAATGCTCATGACTGAAAATTTTCCTCTCCTGGTAGGTCAAAGGTGGCACAAACATCTCCTATTTATTGCAACTGATAAGTTTTCTCTTTTTAAATTTTGCATTTTGACACTGTTCCTTTTAAAACAAATTTATCTATGTAAAAATAGTAAGTTGACCTAAAGAAATATGTTGAATAAATAATAATACAGGTGGCCCATGAATTTGGCAAAAATCATAAAGGCAGCACACAAAAGAGCTCAGGAAATAAAGGCTGGGAATATTTCCCAACATTGTTGTTAATGAAGAAGCTTAAACTGTGTCCATTTCAAAAATACCGAGGAAGAAATACGTTTAGGGCAAAGACACAATTTACTTCTAACGCTCTAAAGGCAACTTTGCCAAGAATAAATAGGGAGACAAGGAGAAAACAATTTTATTCTTTAAATACTTCAATTTTGTCCACTGTAGGCATCAAGAGTGAAATTAAAATATACAACAAGTTCAAAGGTTGATTTCAGGAACAGCTTCTGAGTATGCAGGAGTAACTACTCTTAACAGCCGCTCAATATTTGTTTCGCAATGATCAATTATATACCATGGCTAATGCACACTTGGAGCGTGCACCCAGCCACGGTACAGGTGGTGAATGCAAAACACACACTGAGAGTCCTTTTAAGCAGCTAAATGCACCCGCCATTACAGATCCATAATGCAGAGTGGTCACCCATCTGCAAATGGATTTAGAGTGAGGAGTTCTTAAATGGCTGAGGTACTTAGGGCTGAAAGGCCAGTAACTGGATGGGCTGTCAGAGCACACATGGTTTTTAGGATTAATAATACATCGACGTGTGTCAGTGTTAATACACATTTACAGCTCACAGGCCACGCAGCAGAGGGTTCAGCCCATTTGCAGCCACATATGCGAAAGGACCCTTCCGTCCTTCCTCTCATTAATGCCTTCACAAGAAAGGCCATTCAAACAATACTGAGGTTTTCCCTCCTTCGCAGCATTTGCCAGGAACGGTGCTCGGCGGACTGATGCACTGTCAGCCACCCTCCCCCCATCACGGTGCCTCAGAGCCTGACTGAGCAAAGCACTTGAGGATAGAAGCTCCAGCTCCACAGTCTACTTGGGGAGGTGTCCATATGCCATTAGGGTGTGCGGTGGTGACATTCTGGTGGCTTCTAGCTCTCTTTTCCTTTTGTATCTGACGAATTTACCAAAGCGTTTGCATTATTTTGTGACAGAGGATATGTCTGTATGTGGTGTCATTTAGGAATTAGTCTCACGCATGTGCAACTAGAACTTCATGCCCAAGGAAGTCCCATTTGCTCATCAGTCAGCACTCAGAAAACTTTGGGATGGCCCGCCTTTGAAATACTGTGAATATCTGAAATACAGTTTTCCCTAGCAACTGCGGTGATCATGGGAAAGAGACGTGGCACTGTTTAGTATTTACAGAGTAGCTTTATTAATAATTGCCTCTCTCTCAGAGCATCAAGGCAGGATGGTCTTTTAGAGGTGAGCACATAAAACTAGTATATAAATATGTAAAGAAATATAATGTGATATACATAAGTAAATAAAAACGGTAAGTATGAACCCTTTGGGGGATCACAACATATTCTGCTAAGAGCTTTGGGTGCTTTTCCCTCATGCCATCTTCACAATGAATGTCTGGAGGAACCCCCACTTTTGCAGAGGAGGAAATAGAGATTCAGACATGTTAGACCTTTCACTCAAG
This sequence comes from Ailurus styani, assembly GCA_002007465.1. Lineage (NCBI taxonomy): Eukaryota > Metazoa > Chordata > Mammalia > Carnivora > Ailuridae > Ailurus > Ailurus styani. Next base: position 7,190,120 of record LNAC01000017.1, read on the forward strand.
ATCACACAGACCCGGGCGCCTGGGTGGCTCAGTGGGTTAAAGCCGCTGCCTTCGGCTCAGGTCATGATCCCAGGGTCCTGGCATCGAGGCCCACATCGGGCTCTCTGCTCGGCAGGGAGCCTGCTTCCTCCTCTCTCCTCTCTCTCTGCCTGCCTCTCTGCCTACTTGTGATCTCTCTCTCTGTGTCAAATGAATAAATAAAATCTT
>LNAC01000017.1:7190554-7254745 GCA_002007465.1 Ailurus styani
TTTTTTTTTTTTAAATGAAATAGAGTAGAATAGAAAAGAATTATGGAGTAAAGAGAAGTATAGTTTTATAAAAGTTTAATTTTAATTTTTTAGTTGTATTTACCGAGGACATACACGTGGCTTGCGTCTGTGTGTACACCATATCTAAAAAGTGTGAGAAGCTCTGCCCTCCGCTACGCTTGCCTCTGATAGAGCCCCTTGAAGGTTATGCTCAAGGTCTCTTGCAAGCTAGGTATGCAGCCCCTAAGTCCCTGTTCTTGTGAGAGTCATTTTCTCTTATATTGCCTTTCCCCCAAGAATCCCAGGTCCCCAGCAATTCTGTGCAAAGGAGTGTAGATAAATTAATAACACAATTTAAAACCGATTCCACCAAGATAAATAGCGCTTTCTAGATTAAGAGTGTAGCTGGCCAGAATGAATGAAATTTACTAACCCTGAGATGCTTAATCTTCCATTACATAGAATTTAATGATTATAAGAAAGGAGTGATGGTAATTCACTTTTGCTTTTACAGGAAATCCAACCATCTCATTTTTAGCAAATCTTTCTTCTCAGCACACCTCGGTGCCAAGGATAACCTCCTTGCTCTTATAGGTATATTGGCCAATTGTCATATATTAAAGCCTGCTCTTTGCTCAAGGCTCAGGCCTTCTAGCATGCACAGGCTTGCAAGTTGTCCCAGTAGAATTTTGCGGGGAGGCTTCTTTGGTGCCCCCTCGCTCTCCCCCTCAGAGAAACCTACGCATTGTTTTCTAACCACAGCAGGGAAATAGTGGCAAGTACCTTTAGCACAGTCTGCTCCTAGAAATCCTGGGAAGCAGTGACACAGCCCGGACACACATTCACCATTCCCGTGGCAGTTACGTGGACAGTCCTGCACTGAATCTGAAAAAGAGAGAAACTCAGCAACTACCTTTTCCTCTGCCTGCTGATGAAGCAATGCCATCATCAGTCGCCCACCATTTCTGAAGACCAGTGGGAGTAAACCCCCAGCACCCAATGGGAAGTTAAGGGGGGCAGGGCAACTTGGAGAACGTGTGGAAGTAACCACTGCTCTCTATTTGACGTGCCTCTGGGCAGGGATGCAGGGTGAGTACTGCTGCAACTTCTGCTTTTTCAGAAGAAACGACTTGTTTGGCTTTAAAACCTGAAATGTCCCATGTCTGAATGTTGACGAGTTTAAAACATCATGAATACTGGTCCCTCCCAACCCAGCCCCTCCAATTTCGGACGCTCAGTCTGAGATTTGGTCTGACATATGTGATACTGAGCCTTTAGCCTTGGGCACAGGGGATGAGCCTCCAGATGACAGTGGATGTTCCTGATCTCAGGTTTGTGGAGTAGAAAAAATTCTTGCTTTAAGGAAAGAAAAATCCGAATGTGTAGGACTGGCCAATGGAGGCATGATTTTGGGTACCTTAAGTAGTAGGTTTTAGGTTGTACAAAAGTCCTTTTATGCTTACTTTTTGTACATCTTATTTTTCATGAAAATCAGTTAGTTTCCATTTGTTCTAACCAGCATAGCCATCTTATTTCATGATTTACCTTTCTCTGTGTACTCTCAAGTCATCACTTCAAAGGGATCATTTCGGGACTTTTTCATGTTGATTTGGGTCTACGCAGACACAGGCATATACTTTTAAAATTATTATTCTCCTCATTTTTTGCCTTATTAAAATAAACACATTCAGAATTTCAGGCTCCAAATTACTAAGATGATGAAAAGAAAAATCCAAGCCACTCTGCCCAGGCTGTGACCTTTACACAGCTCTGGGAGTTGGGGTCATTGACTCGGTGATGCTGCATGAAAGACTATCAAGTCAGATGGCTCCTAATGGAGCAACCTGAGAGCAGTGAGGTCTTTCCTTTAAACCGAATTGCCCATTTACTCCCACTCTGGACTGAAAAACCAAACCTTGCATATTGCTTTCTTTCTACAGTGTTTCATTTCTTGGCTCTCTTCTTCCAGAACCAAGCGGTAGTTGTTTTCTGGTATTCTGAGGAGAACTCAGTAAGTGTATTTGCTTCTTCAAAATCAGGTAGAAGACCATACACTCCAGCAGGCCAATTTCCTTAATGTTTATCAATTAACACTTTGGGCTGAAATTCCTTGAAGTTGGCTATACAGGTAGGCTGAGAAACATCCACGTGGCTACTGATTTCCATCTATTCATCGTGCATTCATTCATTCAAGAAGCTTTAGGTTGAGTCATGAAATAGTTGCTTGGGCAGACCAAAATTCAGCTATTTCACATGGTTTTGGGAGACAATTCTCCATGTCTCCAATCCCCCATTCATGTTTCTCAATGTCTGTGAGCTGAGGCACCAATTGCCTTAGTTCTGGACTATCTTTTCAAGGTTGTTTGCAGAGTGAACCATGCTGGAGGACAGACACTGTGTCTGTCTCCAGAGCAAAGGACACGTTTACTTACTCTCCTGTGTAATAAGGATAGTATGTTATTCTAGAGCAAAGAACAGGCAAGCTCACCAGCGATTCTGAGAGATTCCAGAGCAACCAACTTGGGATTTCCTCTCTGTAATGCAATCCATTGCATATGTTGGTACTAATTGACCCTGTTGATGTTGCCCTGTCGGTACTAATTGACCCTGTTGATGTTGCCCTGTGGTGTTTGAGGGACTGGCACATTTACTAGAATCTGGATATTACATTGCTTTGAGTAATAAAGGCGCTTGTCTTTGACCCAAGGTATGTCTTCTGATAGTATCTATGAAATTGTGGCAGGCTGACATGTTAGCTTACAATTAGGGTGAGCTCTCAGAACTGCCACAGTTCCTCATGTATGGCTCACTTTACTAACTAGAAACCTATTATATGCAAGGCACTGTAGTAGGCATTGGTGAATATAAGGGGACAGACAAGGTCTCTAACCTCATAGAATTTTCACTGTCGTACACAATACAGGCTGATATATATATTTATTCTGTGACCAATGGAAACAAATAATTTTAAACATAGAAATGACACTATCCAGCTTGCATTTAAGCAGTCACCCCTACTGTGAACTAGAGATTGCTTCTCCCTAAACCAGCATCTAGGTCTGGGGATGGTTTGGTGGAAACTGACATCTCTGAGCTCAGAGCTCCCTGTTCCCAAAACTAACATCTTCAGAGACAAAGCAGCAGAGGCTGAGGGAGCTCTTTATCCACCAGAGTCTCACAGAGAGGGACTGAGCTCTTTGCATGGGCTCTTTGTGGGGCCTGGAAGGCCTCTCTTGCCCTTTAGCTGAGGTATTTATCCTTCAGTGTCAGTTTAGAGAATATTTAGCTCCTGGGCATCTTCCTTTCCCTCCATCCCTCAATCAGGAAGGGTTTTGTACCCTCTTCTCTACGTTCCTGTAATTCCTACGGTTGCCTTTTGCCTTTTCATGTGTCTGTCTTCCCCCATCAGGCTCCATGTCTTCCCTCATCTATTCCATGAGGAGTAGACTAGATCTGCATCATTCACTGAGGTATTCTCAATGGTTGGCACACAGCAGGCCCTTCCTTGGTAAAAAGCTGTCAGAGTGTGTGTGTGTGTGTGTGTGTGTGTGTGTGTGTGTGTGTGTGTACACAGGAGGGTAGGAGAATCCCAAATAAGCAAAAACTGTAATGAAGAGTATTTTTCATTGCATTCTCCCAGCATTTCTACAGTTTTTGAGAGAAAGAACAATCACGCGGTCTGGCTGAGCCGCACAAGAGGCCCACCCTTCTGGTGCAATGTTATCGGTTTTCCTTTCTGTCACCCTGGTTTAGGTTTTCTTGAGGAAACAATGGCAGGTGCTGAGAGGCAGCCCAGGAAATGGGGTTTTTACACCGGCGGAGGGCGGCCTCCACTAAACCCGCACCGTGCTTCAAGTATGCCACTCTGTTGTCCCTTGAGATGAAACTCATTTCTGAAAGCAGGCTGCTTCTCTCCAAAACACATCAAAAGACTTCCCTGAGTCAAAGGTATATTTAGTGTGATCGCTGGCTGACACCCGTCTAACATTTTCCCTTCTGTTTCACATCACAGGGGCTTTCGGCGCTCCTGGCTGCTCTTGATGGAGAACGTTCTGATAATAGATATGTGAGGGAGAACCTCTGAACCAAATAAAACACTGTTCTTTTCCCTGCATTTCAGGCCAATTACTATCATTGCTCTATCAAGATGTCTGCCCAATTATTAGGCCGGTTACCTTTGACTTTCTCTTTGAGTTACAGTCCAGACGAGAGAAATCCTCTGGGGAGAATTGCTATTCCCATCTCTGACGGGCGAACGAGGGTAATGGCCTGGGGGAAGGGCGTCTCACTACCACAACGTCTGTGTTTATGTGGATAAAGGAGATGGAGGGCAGAAGCCATTATTACATAACCTGGCCCCCAGAAAATTTGCTGAGCAGGGGAAAGGCATTTATTTGGCTGGAATCCAAAGCAATCCAGTGGTTAAGAGCAAAGTTCTCTGGAGGGTTTGGATGCTGACTCCACCCTCGATTACCGTGTGTGACCTTGGGCAAGTTGTTTAACTTCTCTCAGTCTTGGCTTCTCAACTAGAGAAAACAGAGTCCAGGGAATACCTACCTCACATAACTACTCTATGGTTTTGCCAGCCTGGTCCACACAGAGGGCCTAATCCAGAGGCTGGCCCAGTGTCTGTGCACCATAAACGTGTGGTGGTTATTGTTGGTGTTATTTTCCATTTCACCAAGTACTTGTAGATTCCAACTAAGCCAGCTGCTGTTTATGTCATGGGCTCTTAAGGATGTGCTAAGTCTTTTCAGATTAAATACAAGGTGACAAAAAGGATATCATTTCTCATCATGTTCTTAAACTAAAGATGTCTCAAACTACTTTTTTTTTTTTCCTTTTGTGAGCTGATTTTTAATCCCTTTTGCTTTATTCCCCCCATGGGTACATAATCTGATTCTGGAAATTTTCTCTAACCATGGAAGATATTTTCCAGTGGCTTCCATGATACAAAGTTTATGGCATTAGTTTAGAGCAGGGGTTGGGAAACTTTTGCTGTAAAGGGACAGAAAGTAAATATTTAGGTTTTGTTGGCCAAGTTGTCACTGTTGCAACTATTCAGCTCTGGTGTACCAGCTTCCATAGACAATATATCAGCAGATGAACATAGCTGGGCTCCAGAAAAGCTTTATTTAAAAAAACAGGCAGAGGGTCACACTTAACCCATGGGCTACAGGGTGCCAAACCCTGCCTTAGAGCATTTGGCCAGTTCTGATAGGATCGAGTTTTCCTTAGCAGAGGAAATGAGGTTCACCTTTAATGCTACGGTCAATACCAAATCCTGATTTTATACCATTTGGAAGTTGTGGCTACTGATAACAAAGCACCCCCTGAATTTTAGGTTGGCTACCCTAGATCTTTCAAGAATCAAGGAACTCCTCAAAGGAATCTGCGAGTCCAGTAAAGAAGTTCTGAGAATGCAGTCAATAGGAAAACAGCTATACAAGATGTGCTTCTAAACAACCATCTGCTCTCGTTCAGTGGTGACCATGGCAGACATGTTCTGGATGTAAAGTCATGTCATTCTTCCCATGAGGGACGTGGTCCTTTTCCCAGAGGAAATGGAGGCTCCAGGAGGTAAGTGACTTTCCCAGTTAGGATGTGGGACAGAAGAGCTGGGATTTGATCCTCTCTCACAGGTCTTTCCTCGTGTCACTACTCCTAGGGTGAACCTCGAGATCCACAACTCCACACCGTGGGGCCGACATGCACAGAGGCCCAGAAGCCCATCCATTCCTACCATGTCCACATCCCGGGACCCAGAGGAATCAAGTTTTCTGAGCCTCAGTGAATTTTTCTGTGAAATGCAGCTACCACTCTGCCCCAACTCATGGACATTCTACCCAGGATCTGTTATCCTCATCAGAATAAAAACCTAATGACAACATAAATTTAATGAAAGTATCTGTAGCTTATGTGATTGTTAAAATTCTTAAGGTTTGCTTTTGAAAACTTCATAAAATCCTCTCAAACTAATGGCCCTTTCAGGAGTTTGTATGCATATATAAGAGGAAATTTTGAATAAAAGCATAGCTTCTCCTTTGATAGCTAATAAAAAACAGGGCTAAAACATGCCCAAAATGACAAGTGCTTAATTAAAGCATTTTGAGATTTACCTACTTGAGAACAAAGGTATGAGTTGTTGTTTTTTTTTTTCTTTCCTTATGTCTATATCCTTTTCTTGATTTATTTCTATGTGTGTGTATGTGTGTATGTGTGTGTGTTTTACTTTTGATTTTAAGCTTTCCTGGATTTTCAGAGAAATTCTGAGCTCATGTAAATGGTCTGTATTTATTGGCTCTACTGGATAGTTAGAGATTTATGTACCGTATGTTATTTAATCCTTACAATACCCCTATGTGGGTGGGTGCTAGTTCGTTCTATTTTACTGTGAGGAACCTGAAGCTTACAAAAATCCACTGATTTGCATAGGTTGTGTGGCCAGGACTTGAGCCATCCTATCTGACCCAAGGTCTTTACCATGACTGGAATCTGTAAGCAGTCTTCCTATTTTAATTGGGGCTAGTTTTAGGTAGAAAATACCATGAGGCTTAAATAAAGGAATCTGCTCTGGTTTCCTACATAGCAGAAACTACACTGGAAGATGCATCTCCTATGGAGAAACCTAGAAGGTTCCCATCCTTCCCTTGGTGGCATTATCACTCAGAGACCCCATACCTACCTAAGACAACAGTGTTGAAGGAAACCATCTCTTTGTCTTTGCCATCATTGTAGAAGGCCAGGTGCCACAGGCCCACGTCCAGGTACTGTACAAACACGGCCTCATTCTGAACCAGGGTCTGTATGCTCCGGCGTTCCCTGGGTGACTCAACCACACTCCACTTCTCCTTCCCATCCAGACGCTCCATGAAGTCATACTAGGGAAAGAAGAGAGAGAATTCTACGTGTGAAAGAGGTTACAGACCTGGTCCCATGATTAGCACCTTCCTCTCCCATCCCATTAGTTAGCTGAAAAATACTTTTGAGCACATTTTACTATGAGCTCATCCAGTAAAAAAGAAGAGTCACGAAAGTTGTAACAGTAAGTCACCACTTATTATGCTTATAATCATTGCTAATAGTTTTATTACTATAGGCAAATCCCTTTTCTGCTGTTTGAAATCCAAAAAGCTTTAAAGCTGAAACTTCTATGTTTTTTCTTGTGTGTGCGTGAGAGAGACAGAGAAAGAGAGGGAGGGAGGGAGGTTATTGTTCCGGTCTCCACTGGGTTTTTTTTTTTTTTTTTTTAATAATACCTAGTATATGCCAAGTATAACTTTCTTGGAATTCCCAAAATTCTGGATTCCAAAAATCATCTGGCTTGGCAAGAGTTTCAGATAAGGAGTTACAGACTTATGCTACCAGCTATCACTTACTGATCATTTACCAGGGGAAGGTGGCATGGCAGATTAATTAAGAAAGAAGATTGTGGAGGTGCCTGGGTGGCTCAGTTGGTTAAGTGGCTGCCTTCGGCTCAGGTCGTGATCCCAGGTCCTGGCTCTTTGCTGAGTGGGGAGCCTATTTCTCCCCTGCTTGCCATTATCCCTCTCTCTCCCTCTCTCTCCCTCTTCCTCTCTCTCTGTCAAATAAATAAATAAATAAAAATCTTAAGAAAAAAAAGGAATGAGTGTTGTGTCCACTGTGTTGTACACCTGAAACTAATGTAACATTATATGTCAACTATATTTAATTAAAAAAAAAAAAGAATGAGATCTATGCAGCCAGGCTATCTGGGAGAGACTCTCTCACTAGCTTTACATAACTGTGCCTCAGTTTCCCCATTTTCAAAACAGAAAATAATAGTACCTATGTTACAGGTTGTTGTGAGGAATAAGATAATATTTGGAAGAGCGCCTGGAGCAGAGCAAACCAAAATGCATGTTCGCTAGTGATCATCATCACCACCATCATCATTTCATTTTACTCTTGCAAAAACCCAAAGAGATAAATACTCTTTGAATCTTGTTTTGCAGATGAGAAAACTGAGGCTCAGAGAAGCCAAACAACTTGTCAAAAGTCACACAGCAACTAAGCGGCCAACCAAAAACCTAGACCTAGCTCTCTCAGATAAACCAGCAATTAAATATGAAATTCTGTTTCAGTGGAAAGTGGGCTCCTAACTAGAAGTGATCAATGAGAGAGAGAGTGGCCAACGAAGGCTACCAAGATGAGGGGAATGAAGGGAGCCAGTCAGACCCAAGAGAGCTCTGTCCTAGAGACTGAACTGAACAGTGACTGATGCAACGAAAGGACTGTTTCGAATTCATTTGCAGGCAGGATATGACAGAGGAGAGAATGAGAAGAACCAAGAAGACCAGTTGGGCAGTGATTACAGAAGACCAAGAAGACATGACAGGGGTCTCGATCAGAACAGTCAAAGAGGAGAGGAGACAACTTTCGAGGAATATTTTTAAGAAAGAAGGGACACCACTTGACCATGGGCTGGACAGAGGGGATGAAGGAAAAGGCAGGCGACACCAGTGCCTCTTGCTTGTCGACAAGAAAATCTATAAGACCCCCGTGGGAATGGGCTGATCTTGTGAACTCTTTCAAAATCCCTGCACGGAAAAGTCAGTTGCACTGTGACTTCCGGAGAACATTCAAAGAGCAGGTCTTTAGCAGATAAAAACCATCACTGTGGGATTAAGCTCTCTCTCACCACTTCCCCTCCATAAAAAGGATTTTATAGGTTACAGACATTGACTATAACCTCTTTCATGAACTTCACAGAATTAAACTCCAGGAATCTATTAATGTGACTTCCCCAACATCAGAATTGCCAGTTTTTCCCATCTGAAACGTGATCATTGAAAACAAAGAGTCTGTAATTCGAAGTGCAAAGGCTTTACCATCAGACAAAACTGGGTTTGAATTCTGACTGCTACTTGCTATTGTTTGAAGTTGGGTCAGTCGACTTTTAGCCTCTTCCTGGTTTGCATACTAGGGAATAATACTCGACTTTTGGAGATATTATAAGGATGACATGATATAATGCTTAGGGCAGTGCCTGGAAGGTAATAACCATGTTATTAAGTGCCTCTGGACTATGAGTTACTTATTTGCAAATCGTAACGATCAGAGAAGAGAACATGGTTCCAGTTTTTCCAACTAGGGGTGGGAGACGGTGGCTGCTTGGGAAGTAGAAATTTCCTCATCTCTCAGAAAATGAGTATTTGTTATTTAGCTTTCCTCTACTCCATATCCCATTGGTCATGGCTGTCTTTATGGGATAAAATAAATGATACGCAGTGATACCACAAACCAGTGCTACTTTCCGAGACCTTTGTAACCAAAGCATTTGTTTCTTAGCAACTTCATAAATGTCCAACTACCCAGACCCATGTCTACAAATTGCTGTCAGCCAGAGGAATGAGTGTAACTTCCTTGGTGCTTAGGTGAGAAGAATATACTTCATTTGGGGTCCAGAAAATCACCCCCATGAGGAAAAGTTGGGGGAAGGTGATTACTTGCATGGGGTCATTGCTCATTATTAATTTGGACATCAGTCATCTCTCGCTGAACTGGCCGGCTGGCCAAGAACAGAAATGACTTAGCACCAGCAGCACTGCTCGCTGTCCAACCAATCAAATAGCTCTGGGCAAAGGTATTGTCAGAGGAGAGAGAAGACATCTATTTTGGCTGGCTCTTCCAAGTCACGCCAAAGCAATATGGAGGGAAGTTTTCATTAAAGAAAGACTCTGCAAGCCAGGGGCTGTCAAACAGGGCAGAGGGACATACAGTGTGAAACGATAGTGTCCAATGTGCCTCAGTCCTGTACCCTTTATCGTGCTTTGCTTTTCTAAAAATACTTCTCACTCTCTACACTGATATAATCTGTTTTTATGTTTATCGTCAGTCTACACAAAAGAATGTAAACTCCAGGAGGGCAGGGGTTTTGCCCGCGTGGCGGAATGGTTAAGAGGACGTTAGAGCTGGGGCCCCAGGTGGCTCAGTTGGCTAAGCATCTGCCTTCAGCTTAGGTCATGATCCCAGGGTCCTGGGATGAGTCTCATATCAGGCTCCCCGCTGAGCAGGGAGCCTGCTTCTCCCTCTCCCTCTGGCCTTCCCCCTGCTTGTCCATACATGTGCTCTCGCTCTCACTCACTGTCAAATAAATTAAAATCTTGGGGAGGGTCATCTGGGTGGCTCAGTCATTGAGCATCTGCCTTCAGCTTTGGTCATGATCATAGGGTCCTGGGATCAAGCCCCGCATTGGGCTCCCTGCTCTGCGGGGAGCCTGCTTCTCCCTCTCCCACTCCCCCTGCTTGTGTTCCCTCTCTTGCTGTCTCTCTCTCTGTGTCAAATAAATAAAATCCTTTAAAAAAAAAATCTTAGAGTGGAAAAAAAAAGGCTTCAGAGCTGGAATATTAGCACTTCCACTTCTTGTCACACTTGCAAAAGCTATTTAAGTTCCCTGTGCCTCAGTCTCCTCATCTTTAAAATGGGGACAATAATCACATTTCTGTCAAAGCACTGTTGTAAGGATTGAGTGAATCAATTCATGTAAAGTGCTTAGAATCGCACTTGGTGTGCGGTGAACAAGCCCTCAAGGTGTGAGCTGCCATTATCATAATTCACTGCTATCCCTCATTTATCTCAAGCAGAGTCTGGTCAGTAAATTTTAAGTATCAAATGAATAAAATACTAAATTCGTAAATGAATTCCACTGAAAAGAAACCAAATTGGAATATGGTCCAGGTTTTGTCTCTAATAATAATCACTGCACTCCCTAATGTGCTTTCTTTCACGGAAGAGGAAGGGGTAGCATTACAGTCTGGGAGGCTGAATCGGGCCGCAGCCAGTGCAGAACATGTCTATGATGGGACGTTGTGGTGTTTGCACATTCCCATGTATCAAGATTTGAGAGGTGACTTTATAAGGCCATGATGACATCACCTGTCCAATTCTTAATGGGATGCTGTACAATGCCTGCTATCTTCCCTTGGACTTCCTTTGTTCTTTCTGTTGTCTTCCCTTCCCACTTTGATACTGTTTCTTAGTGGCCACTGTGGTAGCGATGGCTGATCCTTGTCCGTATCAGGGTCTCACTCTTTTCCAGGCTCCTTGTTGCCAGGTGGGAGCACGTGGTGGTGTCCAGTCAATGGAATACGAGCTGTGGGATGAACTCCTACTTCTAGAACCTGCTATAGAATATCCTGTGCAACCTCCGACTGCTCTCTCTCCATCCCTTTTTGCCTCTGGAAGGTGCTGGAGCAGCCTTCAAGCCCACAATGGGAGAGCCACAAGACAGGATGGCCTGGATCCTAGCATAAGCCCTTGGAGGAAGGATGAAATTATGACATGAGCAAGCAGAGAACACTTATTAAATGGAGCCACTGAAATGTTGAGGCTTGTTACTTCAGCATAGCCCTCAGATTTCTGGACGTCACGTTTCTCTTTCTTCCCAGTTCACTCGCCAAGAGCATGGCAGGTTCCAGCATACTTGGCCGTGGAGTCAAGCCCCAACCTATTATGTGTGGGTGTCTGTTTACCCCTGTTTTCCCAGAGGTGTCCTAGTCAACACCTCTTGTTCCTCCTTTCCCACCAGAAAGTGCTCCAGTCTGGAACATATAGGTCCCCCATTCACAGACGAACAGGTGAGAAGCAGCATCACGGAGCACCACTGAGGGCTACTATAACCTTGCAAAAGGTTGGAGGCTAGAAACACGAGGTGGATCAATGCAGCCAAGTGCACACATCACCTTCTAGGGCGGGGAGTGCAGGAGCTCAGTAAGAATCTGGCTTGCAGGGCGGCCATCTGGTCCAGGAGAGCCTCTGCTCTCTCAGATTCCTAGACTGCAGTCTGGCCAGCTTGCTTGGCAGCCAGGCTGACACTAGAAGGAGGCCATTTTCCGATGGCACAGGCCCTGGCCAGAGTTTCTTTTTCATGTCCCAGCACTGGGGATTGATAACCCAGGCTCGGAACCAGGGACATCTGTCTCCTCTGTTCCAAGACCCCATCATGCTCAATCCTGAATACAGGGATGCTCAGGAGATCGTGCTGCACTAGGATGACTGAGAGGTTGCTCCACAGCACGTTTGTCTAAGAGATCTGCCGAAGCCCTGGAAGAGATGAGGAGGCACATGACCGAATCCCGGTAGGGGACGGATGTGTGCACGGGCTGGCTGCGGGAGAAGTCTGTCTCCTGAGGCAGCTTGTCTCTTGACTTGGCAATAAAGCCACCCAGAAGGTGATAGCGCAAGAACCCAAAATAAACACCCCCACCCCCCAGTTCTCTCTTCTTCCCTGGCCTTTGAAAAATAACCTGTGTTGGCATGCAAGGCGAGGACTGTGCCTTTGAGTCATCAGTCATACCGAGTGCGGCAGGAAAATGCAACTTTTACGAGCACTTGAGAGGCAAAAAAAATAAACCACAGCAGATATTTGACCGATCCAATTATAAATCTACCCCACTTCTTGCCAGAGACCAAGGAGGAATGGTAATTAAGATAACTTAGTGGGTTTGCAGGAGGAGCTGCAGGAAAGAGCAAAGAAGCCTGGACCATCAAGCAGGACCTGTCACTCTTCCGGAAGGGAGGGCACCCACAGGCAGGGAGCATGCCGCCAAGAGATGCTTCTGGAAGCCACACCGATACACACCTGCCAAGGAGGGCAAGGTTAAAGACAGACTCATTGCCCTTCAGGATGATGTTATTACCAGGTCCAGGACCCTGAGAAGGGGGGAAATAACTTTATTGCCATTTGGAAAGTCTGCTTGCTGAGGGTCGATGTGGACCGGAAAAGCAATAAACGTTGACATTTCCCACGGACGGCCTGCCGCTCCTGTGCTCCGAGCTGGCGGCATCCCTGGCCTCCCAGCGTCAGATGTTGATTCCAGCTCTGACGGCAGGGCGTACTCAGCAGGTGGTAGGACGGCAGGGGGAGCGGCATGTGCGAGTGAGGGCCGCTTGAAGCCACATTACCACAGGGTCTCTGGTGCCATCCAGGGACGACGGGCAGCAGCGGGTCACTCACGGGGGCCTGTTCATCTTCTGCCTCCAGCCAGGCCCGTGGCAAAGAGCGCGCGGCTGATTTCTCATGAAAGCTCGGCACACTTTCTTTTCTCTCCTTCAAAGAGGCTGAGTGCTAAGGGCGGTGTGCAGGGGTGAGAGCAGCAGGGCCGGGCTCCAGCGGGGGCTGGCTTCCCTTCGGGCGGCCCCACCTGCCTTGCTCAGGATGCTAGCTCGGTTCTGACTAAGAGCATTCGAGTCACTGAACTAGATGCCGCTAGGCCCAGCTGCGTGTGCTGCTGGGCTGCTCGTCCACCAGCCCAGAGGCCAGGCCCCCAGATTCTGGACGGGACACAGCACCTGGATCTGCAGACCGTAGTGAGGCATCGCACAAGACCCCACTGGTAACGATGGAGCAGATGGAAGATAGAGAGGACCCAAGCACAGTTCTGAAAAATAAGGAGGGGCGGAAAACACACCTACAAAGGTGGAATCCCTGATCCTTCCATCCCATCTCCTCCTGCACAGTGGTGGGAAAAGTAATCATCAAAAATACCGAAAGTCTATTATTTTTCTGGGCACTTGCTATGTGCCAGGCATGCGGGCAAGTGCTGACATATATTATCTCTTTCCATCCTCCCAGAAACACTATTTGCATCCCCATTTCTCAGGAGAGAGTAATGGCTGTGACAGAAGTAAAGTAATGTACCCAGGGCCATTGACAGTAGTTGGTGGCCAAGCGCAGACTTGAACTTGGATTTGCATGACTCTTACCGACCATGGGAAGTTGCTTCAAGTGTTCTAAGAACCCGGCTGCCTCTGGCAGCAGGTCTGGAGGTTGGTCTGCTGTGGAAGTCTCCTAAAGATGCTGCTCAGCAGAGAAAGGGAAGGAAGGCAGAGCCCAGTGGCGCTACGGCCAGACGTGGAAGCAGGCTGGGCACCTGAGGACAGGGAGAGGTCCCACTGGAATAGATGGAAAAGGGTGCCAGGATAGATGCAGAGGGATTTGCTGGCTGTTGGCCCTCCCTGGTCTAAAAACTCCCTTCACCTACCTGCAAACTTCTCTGTCCTTGCATTCGGGCCACCCCGTTCTTCTCTGACACTTGCCAAACTCATCCCAGCCTCAGGGCTCGGGCATGAGGTATCCCCTCTGCCCGGCCTCCATTTCCTCCTGATCTTGCACCTGCCCACTGCTTGTCAATCCTGCCTCTGCCTAAGCACGGCGACTTCAGAGTGGATGTCCGTGATCCCCAATCCAAATGCCTTGACCACTGCTTGCCTCTCTCCTCAGCAAAGAGGCATCCCTCTTTTAAAAAAACACAATTTGTTATCTTTTGATTGATAGTCCATCTCGTTTTTCTTGGACACAAACCTCTGCAAAAGTGGGAGACTTGTCCGTTTTACTCAACACAGATCCCTGGTGCCCGGCGTATGGTTGGTGCTCAGTGGAGGTCTTGGCTGATTAGATGAAAACATTTTGGCTCAAAGGAAATGGTACTGGAGTAAAGTCTATACCAACACAGTGGGGTTTTGGTGACAGGACCCCTGAGAAGATGCAAACTCTGCAGGAAATTTTTTAGGAAATTTTAGTCCACACTGCAGTTTTCCAGTACTTTTGTTTGCTCACTGTTCAGATGACATCACAGGGCACATTTAATGAGGCCAGGCACGTTCTAGGACATGCATATGTCCAACCTCATTGAGTGCTTATAACAAACAGCCCTACTGAATAGGACTTCTTGCCCCCACTTTGCCTATGTGGAAACTGAGGCACGGGGAGTTTACTTAACTTGCTTGGGGTTGGTAAGTGGTGGAGCTGGGACCCACACTCAGGGAGCCAGCGTCGGAGAGCGTCCCATTAACCCGCTGCGTTACTGGCTGCCCAGTGTGGCAAGTAGGCAGCCGGTGCCCAGTGTTGGCCAGCCTCACTTGTCTGGAGGGAGGGCAAGGCATTAATCTCTTGTTCCCCGGGAAGGAGAAAGTCTGCCATGGGTCAAGGGAAGGAAGACTTTTGATGACACAATGGGGCTCCTGAAGAAGCCTGCAGAGCTTCTAGCAGAAGAAGCAGGAGTGTAAACAGAGACATATTTGGCATAAACAACTTGCTTCATTATTTGAATCCCATGTCTTTGACCCAGAGTATCTGTTTCCTCTCATGAAGTTGCTGTGCTAAGACAAAAACGAGGGTGTCTGTGGATTACGGGGTACCTGCCCATGTGTAACGAGAGGGAACAATTTTGTTAATCCCTTTGGGGAAAACAGTCCTTTAACAGACTGTTCAGCGTAGAAAGTAAGAAACCAAGGAACATGGGTGGGGGCAAGAGTTTCCTCAAGAGACAAAGGAAGAATTTGGTTGGTTATGGGAAACAGAGGGAGCCAGAGAGGTACAGGGAATGGATGGTAGAACAGCAAGGTATTGGGGACTCCCCAGGCCACAAGGCGGCCTCTTCCCCGACTCCCTCCTTACACTCCCAAATCCAAGGAAAGAAGAAAATGAAGGGGGGATGTGGCCAAATTTCTTCTGGAAACCAGCAAAGAGAGTAAGCACCATTCTTGGATGTCACAGGGCAGGCAAGTGAGGGTCAGGCGATAACAAGAAGAATAAGCCACAGGAATTCAGAATCATTGGCAGGCCCACCGGGTGCAGATACACTTAGCCCAGTCGTGGCTGGGCAGTGAGCCCCGCTAACATCTGGCGTCACCTGGAAGGCTTAAAGTCCTCTAGCATGGGATTCACAGAAAAGACAGATCTGAAGCATAACTCACAAGCCTGTGCCCTGCCCAGGGCTTATGCTACAAAGGGAAATGAATGTAAAAATATCGGTGCATTGGGCGCCTGGGTGGCTCAGTGGGTTAAAGCCTCTGCTTTCAGCTCAGGTCATGATCTCAGCGTCCTGGGATCGAGGCCCGCGTCGGGCTCTCTGCTCAGCGGGGAGCCTGCTTCCTCCTCTCCCTGTCTCTCTGCCTGCCTCTCTGCCTACTTGTAATTTCTCTCTCTGTGTCAAATAAATAAATAAAATCTTTAAAAAAAAATCGGTGCATTCAACAAACACCGAGCACTGCCTATATGCCTGGTCCTGCTCTGGGCACTGGGGCTCTGGCAGCGAGTCCTGTGGACAAGGTTCCAGTGCTCCAGGGGATGACATTGCCATGGGGGGAAAAGAATGCCAGGGAGTGATGAGAGCTTTGGACAAAAGAGAAAGCAAATCAAAGACAACCCCAACACAGATCAACAAGTGAATAGACAAATTACAGCCTATCCATACAACTGGAAATCTGCTCAGCAATAAAAGGAATGAGCCACTGATACCACAACAATGTGGGTGAATCTCACCGACGTTAGGCTGAGTGAGAGGCCGGAAACGAAAGAGTGCAGAGTTCCCTGTTCATGAAAGTCTAGAGAAGACAAATTTCATCTCCAGAGAAAGAAAGCAGATCAGTGGTGGGCTCGGAGGAGACAGGCATGGGGCACAGGGGGCTTCTGAGCAGTGGCAGTGTTCTAGATCACGACTCTGGTGGAGCTTACTCACACAGATCAAGTTTGCACATTTTAAGAATCAAACTGTACACTTAAAATGTGTACCTTGGGTGGCTTGTAAATGAACACCTAAACTGATGTGAGACAAAGAAAGCAGGGTCTGTGATAAAATGTAAAGGAGTATCCAGTTTTAAACTCCCTTGTTGGGAAAGGACAGAGGGCATGGTGTTTGGGCAGAGGCCTGGCAAAAGCAAGGAGGGAGCCGTGGATTACCTGGTGGAGGAACATTCCAGAAAGAGAGAATAGCCAATGCAAATGCTCTGGGACGGTGAGTCTTGCATGAGTGGGGGGACAGCAGGAGGGCCAGGGCAGTGGAGTGGAGGGAGTGAGGGGGAGAGAGCCGGTTGGCCAGCGTGCAGAGGGTTGGTGACCAATGTGCCATCAGACATTTACTGAGCACCTACTATGAATAAACACTTCTGTGCATGCTGGAGACCCAGCAGGCAAGCCCACAATCTTTGCCCTCCCAGGGTGGACATTTCAGAACAACTTCAGATTTTCCTTTCAGCATGATG
This sequence comes from Ailurus styani, assembly GCA_002007465.1. Taxonomy (NCBI): domain Eukaryota; kingdom Metazoa; phylum Chordata; class Mammalia; order Carnivora; family Ailuridae; genus Ailurus; species Ailurus styani. Next base: position 7,207,562 of record LNAC01000017.1, read on the forward strand.
GGAGGCCGGTGGAATATTTGCAGAGAATGAGTGCTCTGACAAACTAGCTATAAAAGTTGAGACCAGAGCCTTCTTTGTAATAAGAAGAGAACTTTTCTTGGTGTGTTCACCATGCCTGGTTCCTACGAAGGCCCCCTTGGCTTTGGCAGTGGCTTTGGTGGTTTGCTGGCTGAAGATAAGCAGATTACAGGTTCTGCCAATCCCCCTTTCCCCCACGTATCAAGCCTAAAATGGTGGTTTTGGGGTTTCAAAGGAGGATGTTTTGAATGTCTCTGGTATTGGGGGGGGTGATATACGGGGGATGAAAAATGAATAGAAACGGATTAATTACCACTGCTAAAGGGTAATACGGTGAGCATCTCAGCAGGTCTCCAATGTATCTCTTCCAGAGTGAGTTGGCAAGGGAAACAGGGAAAATCCCGAAACAACGAGGCCAGGGCAAGGCAGGGACAATGTACTCCCTGGTGGCTGGTGCTCCCTTGAATTTTTTGGTGGGGTCTTAATGCCCCAAGGGGCAGGTCCAGCTCTGCCTTATCCATTGCTGCAGCCCCTTGATACCTGGCACATAGTAGGTGCTCAGCTAATGCTGGTGGACTCCAACATTATGGCCTGTCTTTGGCAGAATGATGGCTCTATCGGAAGACAGGATCTCCTTGGGAGATTGTTAACCCTTTCATATGAAATTTTCGAGAACAGGGAGAAACAGTTAAAAACTCAAAGTCCTAATCTCCTATTTTCAATACCTTCCCTCAGTACCTATTCCCTCCCATAAGGGGGACTCAGAGCTTTCGGTATGGGGCCACTTCTTCCTTTTATTTAACATGTATTCCTAGTTGGGCTGTGTACATGGCCGTAAGTGTGCAACCACTCCACGCAGGGCCAAGCCTCAAAACCACCAGAGGTCGTTCTCCTTGGTTGCTCTTGGTCTTGTAAGAGCCAGCGCAGGGAGGAAAAGCTATATCCTCACTGGCGAGCAATGGCTTACGAAAAGCATAGTTTCTAAAAAGAGGACAATCGTCACGGGAAGCTTCAACACAGCACACACAACAAGGGGTATCTTTACTGTGCTCGGCTTGGAAAGATCCTTTATCTGCTTAACTTGCCTTCCAAGACTCCGCTTGTTTAGCATCTCCTCCAGGAAGCTCTCCTAAAATTCTGCACAGGTTATATCTAGTGGCCTATTTTTACGCTCTTAAACCTCCTGTATCCAATTCTTTAATAATCATCATAGCTAACATTTAATTAGTTCATCATACAAGGGCCAAGCACAAAGTCTGTAAGTGGACTATGGCATCGGTTCAGGAAACATACAAGAGAGGAGCACTAGCAGGGGGCACGCCGTCCACCCTCTCCCATCCCGTGAAGAGCTGTGCTTAGACTAGACACGGCTGGATGAAGAGCACACTGTGCCCCAGGAGAGGTACCCCAACCCCCTGCCACCTCACATATTTACAGAATGATTGAGAGGGGCACAGGAATCACTTGACCGAGTTGGAAGACCCTGATCTTTGCAGTCTGGAAAGGGGCTGGAGGAGGACCAGCTACAACTTAGTTTGTGGGCCTGTGCTGCTTTCTGCCAGAGGCCTTACCATTCTCCCTGTAGACACTTCCGGTTGCTAAGTTACCTGTGAGTGAGCTGTAAGGGTTGTAGCCCAGTCAGACTGACTGACTGACTGATCTCCACAGGGGGCTTACTATTTGCTAGGCATTGTCTCATTTATACTCGCAACGACCTGATGACGTATAGTCCTCACCTCACGGATGGTGAAACTGAATCTAGAGAGACTTGGCCATAAACATTCAGCCACTACAGAGCAGAGATAAGATTCAAACCCAGAGCGGGCCAATTCCAGAGTGTCCGTTCTTGTCTTGCGCCTGGCTGTGCATCTCACGGCCCTCCCTACGTCATGCTGCCATTGTCACTTAACGTGTCAGGTCCCCATCTCCTTCAAGTAGGGCCAATGCCTTTCATCTCTGTATCCCCACTATAGGCATTCAATAAACATTTGTTGAACGCATGGATGGATTGATTTCATACTTTGTCTTCCCACAAGGTCATGCCCTTAACCTGCTGTCTTTTGATCGAACCCTGAAGAAAGGTGGAAGGGATGCTCTGAAGACCAAGTGAACCACAGTGTAGAGGTCAAGTTCAGTGAAATTGATGAACACCTCAAGGCTATTCCAAGAGGAGCAAAACTTCTCCCACAAGGCCAGGAAAATGGAGGTTTTACTTCTCAGTGCCTTGCTGATGTGAGTTCTTATTTACTGCACATCCCCATCTAATGGTCTTTAGCCAATGGCTTATCACAAATGTCACATTTGGCTCCTCGCCCTCCCAAGATCAGTAGGAGGGTCTTATGTGGTTGGTTGTGAAAATGAATCCAATCCCCAAAGAGAAGGAGAGAACTGGGAATGTGTCCAGTCAAAAATGGCTTCCCAAGCACCAAAGAGGAACAGAATCCCAGGCACCAGCTAGCTTCTCTCAGGACATAGTCTCAGTCTTACCAGGCAGCAGCGTGACCTTGGGCAAGTTACTTTGGCTCTCTGAATCTCTACTCTCCAATCCCTAACCCAGCAAGAGTAAGGGCACCTACCGCTGAGGGCCATTAGGAGTCGGGCCAGGCTCATGGTAAGCAATCAATGTCAGTTATTCTTACGCCTATTATTATTGTTATAAAAGCTTGACATATTGTAAATCCTTTGTGCTAACAATTCCACTCTTAAGAATTCATCATAAGGAAATTATTAAAAAAATACATGAACATAAACCTGCAAAGATATTTACTGTAGTAGGATTATAATGCTGAAAAAGGGAGATGGGTTCCAAAAATTTTTAATCTTTAGAATGGACTATTTATGAAGAATTTGCAGTGAGTTTATGGAGGAATATTCAGATTTGGGAAGATGTTCCCTACCTATCTTTATGCAAAGAATCTTTATGCAAAGAAACTGCATGTACGGTATAATCCTATATTTGTAAAAATGATTGCTACATGTGAACAGAAAACTGTCTGGAAAATATACGAAAAAATATTGTTTTCTATGTTTCCTAGCATCAACATATATTGCTTTTATAATGAGAAAAACACAAATAAAGGTTATTGTTTTAAAAAATTGAAATTTGTTTTGTATTATTTGGGGGCTTGTGTTACAGATGCTTTGAAAAACATGAAAATAGTAACTTCTATCATTTTTTTTCTTTCTTTCTTTTTTAATTCTATGTGCCAGCACAGTTCCAAGTGTCTAATAAAGATTACCTCATCTAACTCTCACAGCAGTGCTATGAATGTGTAGTTTTACTGTCTTCATTCTATAGATGAGATAATGGAGGCACAGAGAGGCTAAGTGACTTGGCCAAGGCCACACAGCTTCAAAATACTAGAGGCTGAGGTTCAAGACCAGGCAGTCTGGACTGGTCCATACGTTTGTATGTTGTATAAGCCCATGATTCTCTACATTGGGAGTGAAAGCATCAGCATTCCGCAGAATGTTTACTTAAGCTTTATTTTTATCTGTTTATTTACAAATTTTGAAAATTATATTTAAATCCCCACACTGACTTGATACCTATGATGGGATCTATTATCTGAGGATATTTGGAATTAATAAAAGGCCACTTAAAATGAATGCCCTTAACAAATGGGAACACTATTAAGACTTTATCTTGAAGAATGAAGCTCTAATTACTAACGAATTATTTTTATCTCAGACTTAGGAAAATTCAGGTTATATAAGGAACTATAATCTAATTGTTCGAATGCATGTTTAGTTTTCATCCATACACAAAAATGCGATGGCAAACATTTCATTGTTTCTCAGTGGCATCGAATGCAAAACACATCGGGTCTCAGAGATGACAAAGATGAGCATTCTGCACATCTCCAAATCAATGGAATTCAAGTGATTCTAGAGCATCACTTGAGCTTGACTGGTGGAGCACAGTCCAATGGGATATGTCTGTAAACACACTGGACGTCTTTGTCAGATGGCCTAGGACCTCTCTTGATGTTATTATAATCGTCCTCTTGGAAGCGCCGACTTCATCACCTCGTTACTTCTTGCAGCTGCGCATTTCTCTGCGTTACCTCAGCCGGAGCCCCATTTCCCAAGGTTTCCTCTGGCACCTCAAGGCAGATCTCCAGCACCACTGTCACAGACTTAATGAAATTGTGGTCTGTGCATGAGTTGTGACTGCAGTCCATCAGCCACGGTGTTTACATTGTGCTTTGTGCAGGCGGCTCCTGGAAAAGAGCGCCGACCAGAGATGGGGAGGGGTGTTGACTGCTCATGACTGCTCAGCCCCGGACATACCAGCTTTGTGGCCCTCAAAGCCATGTCCATTCTTTCACATGTAAAATGGGGCTGTTCCTCTAGCGCCTACCTCACGGGGTTGCTGTGAGGATAAAATACTTCACGGGAAACAGTCCCTGGCACGTTGAGCTCCCAGCTAATGCTGACTATCACTACCATAACTAGTGTTACATGAGGAGGGAGCTCTGAGTGGAGAACATTTTTGTAAGTGATCAGATGATTTGTAAGATGTTTTGTCTTATAACAACTTTTGCTTCCCTACAAAATATCCTTAACCTGAAAGGGGCTTCAATTAACATTTTAAAAGCCATTAATTTTTGTGAAGAGGTCAGAATAAAGCTTTTCTTAATATCTCTGAACATGGACTTGAACTTCTGTAACCTTCATTTATTAGGAAGCTTATGGATCTGCAAGCAGTTTTCTTTGGTGTGTGTTTGCTCAGATAGTTGTATAAGCCAAATGTCCTGGTGGATCCTGTTCCACCAAATGCCCCATAGAGCAGAAATACAGGTTTGTGCCAGAATGTGCCAGGACTGCAATTTCAAATGGACATGTAACATGTCTCATACAGGTTACATATATATATATATATATATATATATATATATATCATAGGCATGTATCTATATCTGTATCTATATGTATCTACACATGTGTATATATGTGTGTGTGTGTGTGTGTGTGTGTGTGTGTGTGTGTTTTAGTGAAGACTGTTTCAAACCTAACTTTAAGTGGGGGTGCAACCTCTATTTCTGTATTTAAGGCAAGGGGTGGAAATAGTTGTTAGATATCTTAAGTGATTTAGCTTTGAAACAATTATTTCCTATCACCCTTCTTTCAGGCTTCTGGATCAATTTAATTGAAGAGTAGTCAGAGCTCATAAGGGAAATGATTAGAGAAAATACTGCTGTGATTTGCAACTACGTATATATGTTCATTGTGATTTTTCTGAAAACGGTGCAAACAAAACAAAGTATATAAATAAATTGAATCTTGAGAGTGATATAAGATTATAGTCATCATCTATAGCCTCCTAATGCTTCTTTTACTCAAAATAGATTCAAGCTTGTCACGAATGCACTTTTCTTAAAGAGAGAGACATTACAAAAATTAAGGAAAGTGTAAAGAATATGGTAACAAATACCCATATTCGAACCACTCAAATGAATAAACGTTAACATTTTGTCATGTTTATTTCCAGTCTCCGCGCGTGTGTGCTGGGGATGGGGAGGGAGTTTGCTCTACTGTTAATATTTTATTATGGACAAAAGCAAGTGCTTTCTGAACCTAATTCTTAGTCCTGTTCTTCTTACCTACTCCAAGGGTGACCCCCCTCATGAGTTTAGTCTCTCTTCCTGTGTCTCTATCTGTGTAGCCATATATAGAGGGTTTTTCTCTCTGTTACACATACAGAAAACATATATATACACCAAGATTAATGTTATAATAAATACATATTTGAACTATACACTACACATTTATGCTAATAAAATCATTGCTTTTATCCATTTTATTTATGGCATTCTACATAAGATCTCACTTGGAGATAAAAGGTCTTTGCCTAGAAAATTTGCAAACTCCTGAATTACAGCTCCTCTGAGAGTCTCCTCGGTCTAAATACGTGAGGAGTGTCTGTCCTCTCTTATTCATCCTTGCCTTCTAAGTTTCCATCTTTCTCCCTGAGTTCCATGTTCTCAAGCATTACCCTTCCTGAAAAACATCCACAGTGTCCTCCCCTGAACCCCCCTCAACACCAGCTCTCTTGTAAAACTCAAGCATCCCTGGAGATTTCTCCTTAGCTCTGCTTGGTGGCTGCCCAGGAGGGCACCCGCTCCTGTAAGTGGCAGTTTCAGTTCCTATTAGGAGGCAGCAGACAATCACAAGGGGTCTCCTGAGAAAGACTTTTCCAAAATCACTTTTGTTACAATACAGAAGAAACCAAGTCTCTCTTGGTTTCACAAAATCTTTGTCCATATCTCAAATTCTTTGGGAAAGGCAAGGTCTGAAAAACATGCCTGTAAAAATATGCCTCCCTCCAAAAGGATGATAAATCGTTATGTGATGTGCTATGCAAGCTGACAGTCATACCCTTGCATTCCCCTTCTGAGAAGCTCACGGCTGCACAGGAAGGGGGAAGTCCAGGAAGAGCCCATCTGACCGGTCAGTGCACCGTGAGGGCACGGAGATGGCAGCAAGGGGAGAGAAGCAAGGTGCTCCGAGCACTCAGGGTCCCCATATCCCAGGGACCGAGCCAGTCCCATCTCAGCCTGCAACTGTGTGCCGTTTACATACTTAGGCAAGAGAGAAGGGGACAAAGAAAAGTGAGAGTTCATTTTCAAAGAAGGCTCTGAATCAGAAAGGGGTAAGCCCAAGGGGGCAAAAGCTAACATCACTAATCACCATCTATAAATGTGCCTTAAAAAATGTCATTTAGGGGAATTCTGCTGATGAAGACAAATAGGAATGTGTGCTCAGCTCATCTTATCTTGGTCCACACATGCTCCACCTCCCGGACTCGTGAGTATTTCCTATGATCCTGGAGCAGTTCATGGTCTCTTAAATAGTTCTCTATTGTTTAATGTGTCTGGTGGCTAGTTTTGCTTCCCATCCCATAGTCACATCTCAGCATAAAGCCCCGGGCCGTCGATGGCATCTGCTTCTGTCTTAGTGCCATACAAACCCTAGCATCTCCCTCTAAGATCCCACTGGAGTTTCAAGCCTACCCTCTGGTTCTTAGTTGCCTCTGGAAGTCACTGGGCTCATGGCTCCATCAGTCTGAGTGATGAAATAGGCATTTTTAATATTTGCTAAACAGGACTGTGGAGAAGGTGAGTCTCAGCAGGGCTCCCAAGCGGTAAGAGCATCTTGTTGTCTCAGGTTAATCATGTACCTCATTTGCCGATTATTGACTTGTTCTCACAAAGGATTTTACTTGGCTTGACATATCAGTAGCAATCAGTGATGAACTGTCAAGCAAACTTGCTCACCACCTTAACCACCAAACACCCTGACTTACGGCAGCAACCTCTGAAATTTCCTTTGATGCCTGGCACTGTAGCCGGGTCAGATTATTATCATTGTTTCAAGTCTAATCGGTTTCCTTTCCAGAACTGGGGTCGAGCAAATCTGACCCAGTTTGTCCGATTTCAAATCCACGGCAAGATGCACTAGGCTTCCTCACACAGCATCCCTGCTAAGAATTTGAATTGGTGGTCTGAGACTGGTTTTTATTGACTTTATTTTGTTTTTGTCTAGGTCTTAAAAAATGCAATACAGGTTGTCAAAATGCTGCATTTAAAAGATAATATAATAGCTACTTTTCAAATAGACAAAGATTAAATAATGAAAACACTCAGTGTATGTAAGGATTCAAGTAAATAAAATGGGCACCTACACCCTGGGCTGGTAGTTAGGAGGGTAGGGTGGGTAACCGGTACAAACTTTCAGAAAGACAACTTGGCAATTCATATTAAGGCTTCAAGGGTTGACTTTCAGGCAAGAATTAAGGGTGTACACAAATACTAGCCACAAGGACAGGTATCTCAGCATTTTATCGTAAGTCAGTAGGGCTTCTCGTTGATTTATCTGGTGCTTCACGTCTCAGGGTCAACATAAGATTGTATTTCCTGCTCCACTGAAGTTAGGATAGGACTTGCTTTGGTCCGTCAGACAAGGGCTTAAATGACATGCGTCACTTCCAAGCAGAAGTATTCAGGGATTGGTGCAGAATTCACCATCTTCTCCTTCCTTTGCTACCGGGAACGAGTGTCTCCCTGATAGTGGAGGTTCCGTAGGGCTGTGTCCTTGAATGAGGCTGACATCGCGCCAAGTCTTCTTCAATCAATGCAAGCGTGTGAAGTGGGGTTTCCCAGTTTCAGCGCTGTTGACATTCTGGGAGGGGTAATTCTCTGTTGTGGAAGCTGTCCTGTGCGTGTTTAGCAGGGTCCCTAGGCTTGACTCACTAGCCGCGAGTAGCAACGCTGTCTCTGTGTGACAACCAAAAAATATTCCCAAACATTGCCAAATGCATCTGTGTTGGGGGCAAAATCACCCCGGTCAATGAAAAAGAGGTTTTGTTATTTTAAGCCACATAGATTCGTAGTTCGTTTTGTTTCCACCCCCCCCCCCCCAAAATTGATAGATCTTATTATAGCAAAAACATTTGTAAACATTTACCAAAAGGGGTTAAAATTGTGGCAGTTTTTGCTTCCTTTGGTTTCTCTGTTTTGAAATTTTTTCTACAATGAAAACACAATTTGTTCTTCCAAAAGAAGGAAACACACTAGAAAATTAATTTTACTTTAAGGAGCTATATTTACATAATTGCTCATCTATATACAGTATTTGCTAGGGCCACATGGAGTTTCTTAGTACCACAAAACACTCGTATATGCTATCTTTATATTGTGCTTTAGTGGACAAAGTGTTTTCCCATTCTACATCTGTTGCGGTGGTGTAATTACAGCAGCACTGTGAGCCAGGTAACACAGGTAGACAAACTGAGGCTAAAAGAGGTTAAGGGCAAGTCTAAGGTCTCCTGGTTAATATGTAGCAGGGCCTCCAACCTGAGCTCGACGATTCCCGCACTTTCTCCCCCATCCCCCGTTGCCTCCGTATTCCTGTAAAAACCACATTCAAAAAGTCAACTGGGACTCACTCTGATTCTTGAGAAATTTAAGCAGGTAAGAAAGGATTCTCCTCTGTATTTAATATCCTTGGACAAGGATACTAAACCTTGTAGTCTCTTGGTCAGAGCATGATACTCAATAAAATTGAAGCATAGCTATTTCATGCAACACAGCCAGTAGAATTTCATAGTCATTCCTCCTCCCCCTCTCTTTCTCTTTCTCTCTTTCCAGCTCAAATGAGTCACCTTGGCTAGACTGCCAATCCCCATAGAACTTATGTTCCTTGATAGGATATGCCAATAGAAATGAGAAATTCTATAACGGTTCGAGATGTGAGTTAGTTACCTATCCCTGCAAGGAGCTAAGCACCGTCTCCTCAAGGAAATGTAGCTCATCAAATGGACATGAATGCATGTAATGACAGTGACTGAATGCGAAAATGTGTAGGGAGTCGGTTTTTCCTCTTTTTCTTTTTTTAAGAAGCGCCCCTATATTGTACCTGTCTTGTCCATTTCTAAGCATCTGCACTGTGTCTCGCTTACTTGACCCTCTAGCGCACGCTAAACTCCCAAATTGGCAGCTGGACTGAAACCCTCAGCATACATCAGCCCATGCCTATTCATTTCCCTTCCCTTGAACTGTGATGAGGCTGTCCCTGGAGTGGAGCTATTTTGAGAGGACGACTGCTAGAACAATCACTAGCCTGGCAGGAGATGGACAGTGTGGTGTAGCCACAAAAGAAGAAAAGACATTGTCATTGAGGGTTTGAGTCCTGAATGTCAGAGCAGCAGGGAAACTGGGTAGAGTATGTTTCTGCCTGCTGTCCACTATCACTCAGTTACAGGGAGTTACCTACTTGACTTGCCATGATCATTTGCTTTTCCATGATACTAGTTGTTCGGAGCATGCAAGGGAAGGGGGTTCACAGTGCTTTGGAACAGTGTCGGGAAGAAGCAGTTTTCTCCAGCAAAGCTCCTTGCATCCAACCGGCTGAGAGGAAAGTTATTCTCAGCTGTGCCCAGGGGCATGTTCATATTTACTCGAGTAAGGCCAATAAGCAGATTTCACCACTGCAAGTCCTTCATTGTGCTGTAGTAGAATCAGTGGAGCCTGAAGGTCAAGGACACCACCTCACAATTTGCATAACTTCCCAGAGCAGCACCCGCCGCCTGGCCAGAAGTTATAGAAATGCCACAGGGTCTCTTCTCACCTGACTTCCTCTCTTTCTCTGGATGCGAATCTCTTTGAAGAGCAGATGCAATTTTTGTATCGGGAGTTCTGCTTGGTCAGGGGCTATGTTAACTCATCTGAATAATCAGTGCCTAGACCGATAAATATTTTTCTGGATGGATGGATGGATGATTTATTGATTACCACTTCACATATTGGATCCCTATAGCCAGGGTTGTGTATGGTAAAACAAAACAAAAGAAACAGAAAATAAGACAAAAAGCCCCGCAGCCCTCTTCTGGTCCTTTATATTGATTCTTTGACACTTTCAGGTCATAAAGATGGAATTGGAAAGAAGTTTCATTTTGCGAGCCAACACTGGTCAGTTGGTAGTGGCTGCCTTGAAGGTTCTGCTGGAGGTACCTGTGCACTGAACTCACGGAGGAATACATGCAGCCATCAATTAGCAATGTCTGCCAGGAGCCAAAGACAAAGAAATGGTGGCCTGACTCCTTTGCATTTGCCAATGGGTTTAGAGCTTTCAATTCTTTCAATTCAATTTTCTAGATGAATACCTTTCCAGCACATTTTAAAGTCATCTTTGACTGGATATAGTGAGTAGTCAAGGAAGTTTTCCTTCCACTAGGGTATTTTCCTAATGTACTTCTTTATGTACTTGCTGGATTTGAAAGCCAATGAGGCAGGAAAACCCTACTTGGTTTTTCTAGGGATATACAATTCTTATTGGAAAAGAAAACCAAGCTAGGTGGGTGTTAATTTATCCCCAATGGGGGATAAATAAAATCCCTATCAGGACAAATTAAAGGATGGATGAGAGGAAAAACAATGAAATCCATAATCTAATCCAATCTCTTCATTCCCAACACTGGGGATAATATCACTTTCACAGTGCCAATGATGTCCCAAGGAACTCAGTAGAGGAAGGAGGAGAAATCATGGAGAAATGGCTGAATTTTGGTTACACAACTCTTTTTAGATATACTGGGATATCTCCTACTGATATTTTAACAAATTAATCCAATAACTAGAATACCTGAAATGAAAATGCCCAAGGATTAACCTCTAGGCTAGCAAAGCTGACTTCACCAAGTAGGCATGTCATCTTTTTTTTTTTTTGAGATATCATTCATACAACATAAATTATGCCATTTTATAATTCAGTAGTTTTTTTTAAAATATATATTCACTATGTTGTACAATTGTCACCACTGCCTAATTCCTGAGCATTTACATCACCCCTAAAAGAAACCCCACACCTACCAGCAGTCAGTGCCAATTCCCTCTTCTCCCCTCCCTGACAATCCCTCATCTCTTTGCTGTCTCTATGGGCTTGCCTATTCTCACCAGCAATATATCAATGTTTCAGTTTTTCCACATCCCTGCCAACACTTGCTATTGTCCAACTTTCAATTATAGCCATCCCAGTAGGTAGGGAGTAGAAATTTCTGTAAACTCAGTTCCATCGAGCATGGTCGTACCTGGGCATGAGATGGGGGAAGTCCCCTTCTTATGTAAACACCAAAGAGAGCATCCTTCCCAAGGGAGATGTTGAACTTTAAGAACTGGGGTTGACTGATGTGAATCTGCGATCTCCAAAATACGCCCGGGGGTACTTCTTGGGTCACCCGTCGACCAACTTCTGCTTCACCACTGTCTATGCTGCTGTTTTTCAATGACCAGGGCACTGGAAAACAGGAAGTGACATCAAGTCAGTGACATGAGTACACATTTTTTGGTTCTATATTTCTGTTTACTTGCATGCCAGGCATTGAAAAAAAAATGCAGATGTAACTCACGGTAAGTTCATCTTTAAGTATAAACTCATAACCCAGGGCATGTGAAATACTGGCACGGTGCTTCCTAAACTTCAGTGATTGCCCTTTACTGAGCAAATACAATAGGAGCTGGAGTCTGGGAAGTACATATAAAGCTTCCAACCACCTCGAATAGGGCTGGGGTGTACAATTACAGGCAGGGGAGACGAGAATGATATTAACTTGGCACCAAATTTAATTTTTGTAGCCTTTAATTGTTCTTCCCAGCCAGAAACAAGTCCAATATACTGACATTTTCATAAATGAAAAAAAAAAAAAAGGGAAGCAACAGTGAACAAACATTGGCCCAAAGTAAATAACAATGGAAAATAAGGACTGGATCTCAGACTAACGTAATATTGGGGACAATTCCTTCCCTGGGGGGGATCTAAGCACATATGGAACTCATACTTCTCTCATGGTGATATCAATGCATCTGCGTTGCATTTGAAATCTTCTATATAGAAAATATTGGTTGCCCGCATTCGGCTTCCTTCAGAACTTTAATAAAAGGAGTTGCGGAAATACCTATTTTTAAAGAGGATTTCTTAATAACAATGAAGCAGCGCCTTCTGCACTCCCGAGGGTGGTTTTATTTGCAAACACAGAATTAAGGAAAAGCTGAGAGTTACTGGAAGCCGCCCAAAGAAAGCAAGTTCATCTCTCGGGGCCTTATTTTCCTGATCCCTTAAATGGGAATAAAACCTAAGTGAAACCTAGCTTTGCAATGGTCATTTGTGATTGGTTCAGGTGAAACTTCTGAAAGAAGTTCTGGGGGTCTTTTCACTTTGTAATCGGTCACTCTGATGGTCTTGTAGGTTGGAAAACTTCTTGAGCCCAATGGGCAAAGGATGGGAATCAAACTCCCTTCTGCATTCTGCAGCAGATGGGCTTTTCTGAAAATATTTATCTATATTTGGCTGCAATTCAGTGCAAAAGGTTTGGATGGTCAGGAGAGGTCATGGGATTGCTGAAGGCTGGCATGAAGGGTTAGTGAAGCCATCTGACTTTGCAGCCCTGGTCTGTTACTATCTAGCCCCTGCATCAAGGCAAGACTCATAAATGACCTTGGTGCCACTTTCTCCATCTGTAAAATGGAGAGGTGAAATTTTTGGCTCTCTGAAGGTTTTCCATATCTAAATTATAAAAGAAAACCACAGGATGACTTGAGGGTATGAAGTTATTTTTTTTTCTTTCCTTTTTTATTTTTATTTTTATTTTTTATTTTTTTAAAAAGATTTTATTTATTTATTTCACAGAGGGAGAGAGATCACAAGTAGGCAGAGGCAGGCAGAGAGAGAGGGGGAAGCAGGCTCCCTGCTGAGCAGAGAGCCCGATGCGGGCCTCGATCCCAGGACGCTGAGATCATGACCTGAGCCGAAAGCAGAGGCTTTAACCCACTGAGCCACCCAGGCGCCCGCCCATTTGATATTCATTTCAACCTTTTGTTCAGACACTTGACTTCTATTATGTTAGAGACCAATCACGCCCATTGCTCTCTGCAAACTCAGTTCTTTACAGCTTCCCCCANTCAAATAAAAAGTCAACAAGGGCTTAAAATAAAGCAGGAGAAACAATGATTTGGACTTTAAAAAGAAACTCTTGACCTCGAGAATAATAAAACCTGGGACCAGGCTTCTGAAGGAAGCGTGTAAGCTTTCATCACATAATATCGTTAAGAAGAAACAATGAGTAAGTCCCGAATGCGTCAGACCTTTAGATGGGACTAGATGGTTTGTTCCTCGAACATGTTATGTGGGTAATGGACCTGGAACACTTCCTTGTAGGGGGAGGAACACTACACAGTATGGAAGAGCAGAGATTCTGGGCTGAGACTGCCCTGGTTCAAATCCCGACGTTGGCACTTGCTGAGTATCTCAGCTCTCTGTGCCTTAGTCCTGTACCACTGTTACACTGTTACTTATTTCACAGGACTGTTATGAGGATTTAATGAGCTAATCCACGCAAAGATCTTAATATAATTTTAGGTACAATATAAGTCCTAAATATAAATTAGCTATCATTATTATTATTATTATTATTATCATCTGTAAGGCTCTCAGCCTAAACAGAATGCTGTTTATGTTGCTAAAATAATGACATGTCCAGGGGAAACACTTGTTATCACCCATTAATCAGAAGCTCTAATTATTATAATTCGAAAACTAATTTGTACTTAAAAATGCTGTTGTTGGCAGACTTCCCCCTCCCCCCACATTAAGGCCTTTTGGGGGAAGGGACATAATGTAAAGGACCCAGTAAGGAAGGGGTGTGATAAAAAGGACCCCTGGCGAAGAATATTTTAGAGACCAAAAGTAACCCCAGCAATCATAGTGTGGCAACAAGTTAAAGAATTCATTTAAAATAAAAAAAAAAAGAATTTTAAAGAAATTATTCATCTTTGCTTTCCTTCATGTCTATTGGGCTTTCAGGGGTTGCTGGGTTAATGACAGGATATGAAAAAGAAGCAGGAAATCAGCACCCACGAGCCCGCTAATCTACTGCTGAAACCTAAACGGATTTTGATAATGTCAAGCCAAATGAGGATGCAGGAGATTCGAAAGGGAGCCAGCTGCCAGAGAGCAGTTGCTCTGGAGAAATTCAGACAAGGAGCCTCAGGGGTCTGGTTCATAGAGTAATGGGATCCCTGTTCTTTTACTAGACCCAACTTCAGGACACTGCCTTTGGTAAATGAGCTGCTACTACCAGTGAGGACGGGCTGCCTTTTCAGTACTCACACCTCCTCCTAGGGTTTCATAGGCTCCCCTCCTTCACGTCCCATCCTCTAAAGTCCCATCCTGCAGCCAGACAGGGCTGGGTTAAAATTCTGTCTCTGGTTCTTCCTTGCTGTGTGACCTCTAGCAATATGCTTAACCTCTCTGGACCTCCATTTTTTTTTTTTAAATGTAAAATGGAAACGATAATAGTAAATGTCTTACAGGGTGGGAGCAACAAATGGGAATACATGAAAGAGGGCTTGGCCAGGGCTTAGCACATAATAAGAGCAAAATAAATGCTAGTTAGTTCTGTTTAATTCACTTAAAAAAGTGAAAAACTATAAGGGAAAGCACGTGGCTTTCTTTGTTGAGTAAAGGATTTTCTAAAAGAATCATTGTATGGATATGTGATCTGTACGTATGTATACCATACGTGTATAAACATGTTTATGTATCTGCATCCCCATCAATCAAGAGAGCATGTCGATTTCTTCTGACATAGACTTCACTATGGGAACAAGTGTAAAACTGGTAGTCAGGATATGTTCCTACTACTGATTTTTGGTGGGACTTTCCAGAAGCCGGTATGGCCACTTTATCAATTAGTTTACTTCATTGATAAACCTGCTTTATTGAGTAGCACTGAAATTAAGGTCCAGCTCAGCTGCACCTTCACACTGATGCCCTCTGTTTTTTTTCACCCTGTTTTCACTCCCACCACCAGACAAAATAGGCTCCTTTTCTCAGTGTTCATAGCATCTACACTTCAGTGTACTACGGGGTCTAAGACCCACTGTGCGGTCCCCTAATTGATTTTGCTTGCCTTCCTAAGTCTCTCGTATTAGACACTGTACTCCCTGAGGTCAGGTAGAGCTGCAAATGCATCTTTGGGTTCTCTGGGATTTGCACCTGGCAAACTGTGGGCGATTTATAAATGCTTGTTGAACTGAATCAAGTTTTATTTGCCCATCGGATGGGGTTTTTAACATAACGCCTGCGACTACTTGGTAAAATGGGAGACTTAAGGAAGACTTGCTTTGAAAAGTTGCATGTAAATTGACTTTTTCCCCCTAAAAAAAAAAAAGAAAAAGAAAAAGAAAAGAAAGCTTAAAAGTTTTATGGGGAAATTTACTATTTCAAGGAAAACTGCCTGTGGATCTTTTTCAAAAATCTTGAGTAAATTCTTAGTTTATTTTTTGTGTGAAACCTTATAAATCAATATGCAAACCAGGGGAGCTGGAACAGAGTGGAAATTTCCTTAGATTAACAACCAAAAGCCATGGGTCCTAATCCTGATACTTAAAGACACGGGACCTTTTGTGGAAAGGGACAGGGGTGTAAATGAACTCTTTGGTTGCACTCTCCTCCTTGTTACTAAGCAGCTGGCAAGTATGAGGCCAAGCTCTCAAGGTCTCAGTGTCCTTAACTACATGAGAGTAGTTTGGACCCACAGATATCTTAAGGGGCAGTCTACTGGACTCTACTGTGTTCTACAGACTGCTGGGTGGGGGTGCATCTCTGGGTACATGCTACAAAGGGTGTGTGTGCGTGTGTTGCCCATGGGAAGGAGCAGGGGCTATCAGCAAGTGAAGGAGATTTCACTTTTAATAAATTTAATTCATTTAACATAAGTCACCGTTATGTTAAAAGCTGGTGACTACTTTCAAAATAAACTCTCTAGATATGCAACTGAATTATGCTTTTGCAAAGTGGAGTTTTCACTACCGCCCACAAATACATATATATATATAAAATATATATACACATTTGTACATATACACACATATATACATATGTCCAAAATCTTCATTTTTGAAATAATTTCAGGTTTACAGAAAAATTTTAAAAAAGCAGTACAAGGAAGTCCTGCATATCATTCACCCAGATTCCATAAATTTAGTACACATTTGTTCTATCATTCTATTTTTTTGAAATATTGAGACTAAATTACAGAAATCTGTTCCTTTACCTCCCAATATTTCTATACGTTTTTCCTAAAAATAATATTCTTTTTCAGAACCACTGTACAGTTCTCAAAAACAGAAAATTAACATTGACACAATGCTATTTCTAATTTATAGATCTGATTCAGATTTGCCAACTGTTACACTGACATTCTTTACAGTCAAGAGAAAAAAGCTTTTTCTATATACTTAACAAAACATCTTTAAAATGAGTGTGGAGAACTTCTGTAACTTTAAAAAGAACAAAAGGAAAAAATATGTGATGCAAACACTGCCTCAAAAGAGAAAAAAAGGAGCGGTGGCTTTTGTAAACTGCTGGAGCCCGTGTGGGGAACTGTTTCCGTGACTCTGTCCTGGGAGGGCAAGTCCCTGGGCTGGTGTAAAGGACAGAAGGTCTGTGGTGTTCTACAAGGTCAAAGAGGCCAGCAGCCCGAGCCAGGCTCCCAGTCCCACCAAAGAGGATCTGAACCTGGGCTCTCCCTGGCCCTGCTAACTATTCTAGGGCCACAAAGATGGCTAATTCCTAACAGGGTACTTTTGAGAGACAGGCAACAAGGAAATGAAGTAATTAAGGTTTCACTCTTCCCTGCCCTCGCCAGGTATAGATGCCCTTATTGAGAAGACCTGGGACCCCAGGAGGCCTGCTGTGCAGTGGAGTTTTGTCAGCCCTGGCTTTGAATCCCAGCTCTGACAACTACTAGCTGTGTGACTTTGAGCTAACCACTGCCCTTCTCTGGGTTTGTCTACTCATCTGTACAATGGGGTTGCTTCTGAGGATTAACTAGGGTAACGTATGCAGTACCCAATGCAGTACGTCTATATCTTTCTACCCAGGTCTTGTGCTGCCTACACACAGCTGTACCTATTTATTGCAGATTTGGAGTATAAATTTGTGATGGTCTAATTAAAATACAGGCTTGCCTCATATAGGCACAATGAACTTAAAAAGGGCCAAGGTTTCAGTAAAACAGGAAGTCACTTCCCAGGGCAGCTGACATCAGTACTCAATGAGCAAACAGTGTGTCTACAGACAGGGAGAGACCTGCCACATAAGGAAGCTGCTAAGGAGAGAGAAAACAAAGTTACAAGTTCATGTGCTCCAAATTCCAGGTGTTGATGTATGCTCTAGTTGCTTCTCGGGTGGACAACCCTGTGCAGACTGCCTCAGTGAAAAGCTGCTGGATTTTCTTTATTTAATAATGACTAATGAATGTCCTGAGCAATGCTATGTGGGTCATTCATTCATACTTCATGCAACAAACACTGGTCAAGCATCTACTATAGCACTAGATAATTTTTGGTCAACATCAAAAGTTGGAATGGATGTTATACTCCCGTGATCCTTTGTCCAGAGAGCAGGGCAAGGTCCCATGGACCCTGTGTGGGCTGGAATTGGCGGCATCAGGGAAGAAGATTTAAACAGCCATTCCACAATCATCCACCAAAAGTTTGGCCCCCACCCTTGGGTTCTGGGTAGTGACTGAGCTTGGTGTCCTGGAAAGCAGCATGGAGTCCCGCCCCTATCTCTCTGAACTGTGGCTTTCCTGTCAAACTTTGCTCCCTACCTAGGAGCTGCAGGACAAAATGTGGACATGATGATCACTTGGCCCTAAGAAGCAGATGCTTTATGAGACAGTCCTGGCTGGTTCATCTCCTGCTTAAAGATGAGATTTCTGAGATTTTTGAGGCAACACTCTAATGATCAATTTTACAGGCTAGGCTACCTCTATAACTCCACGGAAGATTGCTCATGTAAATGTGAAGCTATTGCCTATTTCAGAAACACGTACCTAAAATTCCAACCAGTTAAATAAGACTGATGTCGAGCAAAACGACAGCCTTCCGTAGCCACATTAGGAGCTAATCATTTCAGAAAATGTTGCCATAATTCATTTATGGAAACAGCGAGACTATTCCCCAAACAAGTGATAACGGGAATGGACTCAGAGTCATTCCAGGGAAATGAAGCCCCGTATTAATACTTCCTAAACTTAACCGAACTCCAGAGGCACCTCGGCATAAATCTGCCTTGCAGATTATTCTGCCTCACATAGTTTTATCTATTGCAAATAAAGTTGAATTCGGAATATTGCTTCAGTCATTACACCTCGTTTCCATTTATTTGGGAATCAGGACAACCATCTGAGGGTTCTGTTTAACCAAGAGATAGGCAAAAAGATTCTCCTAAGGACATTACATTCACTGCCTCACCCTAGAGCTCATCTGAGTCATCATCAGCCCATCAGCCTTCACCCTGCTGCTGGCTGCCTATTCTTCAGGAATAGATTTCTATCCTGAGTGTTCACTGCTCCCATGATGTATTCACGACATCGCACAGCAATAATGATTTTTATAAAATCCTTCAGCGCTTGAGACTACATGTGGACTTTACATCTTTTGAAACCCTAATTTGTCACCTTCGATAAAAATGGGCAACTCTTTGCCACAAAGGGTGTTAATAGTCATTTATATATCTGACCATTCAGTTGAACACGATTCTGCATTAATATGTAGTTCAGTTTATTAGTGTTATTTATAGCAGCTACAATTTACTGAGTGGTTACTGCTGGCCATGTTATCTCCTGATACCTTTAGGATTTTTCCAATTTTCAGATTAGAGGACCATGGAAATACAGTGACTTGCCTAAGGTCACACAGCTCTGATGTGGTGGGGCTGGGATTGGAAGCCACGTCCGACTGCTTCCAGAACCCACGTATCTAACCACTACGCTGACTGCTTTTCAGATGCTAAGTACAAGACATACAAAGAGGTGGGTATCCAAGCAGATAGCAGAGCCCACCCTGTGGGTGTACACCTCAACTCTGAAAGAGAAACATGCCAACACAAGTGAGGGCCAATGCACTAGGGAGGGAAACTGATTATCTGGCTATTAATACCCACATCGAGCCACAAGGGTGTCATGTTCAACAGAAACTATACAACTTAGAAGGGGGTGGTGGGGAGCAATGAGAAGCTAAGATCACCAAGATGAGGTGTTTAAGCAATACTCGTCTGTAACAAAGGGAGCATAAGATGGCTTCCAAAATGAGGGGAGTTGCTGCACTGGTACGTGGGCTATTGGTTTATTTGCCAGTAGACGTGCAGTGATGTACTGGTTGGCTCAAACATAGCCACCCCTCGCCCTTCTGGGAACTTCACTGACTTTGAAAAAGCCCCATGTAGGGATGCGATCATTTTGAAACCCTGGGCTGTGTTCATTGAGAGGCTGACAAGAGCCAGAGGAAGAATTACCAACCTCCCTGCTAATCTGGCTCCTAGTACCATGCATTAAGCCAACTAGTAAAAATCATTATGAAGTTTTTGCTGAAAGGGCAAGTGTAGAAAAACATGTTTCTAAACAGAATAACAGTCTCTGCCATTTTTTTCCAACTTGCATACCATCTGGAAATTCTGATTTTTTTTTTTCAAAGGGTAGGAAAGAAATGTGCTCCAGGCACAAATAAATGTTTACAGCTGAGTTATAAACCGAGAATGGTGGGGCTTAAAACAGACAGGCTGGCAGTGATGGAACATGAGCTGCAGTGAGACAAATAATGCTGTGGGGGACAGGCCAGCTTGTTTTGCACATTGGCCCTTTTGAATGGGAAGTCTTGCTTCCCACTGACCTCATCAAGCAAATGTTTGGGAACAAGTCTTCACATCTGGGTTTGTTCTAATTCTTAGAAGGTGAAGGAAAAAGATGAAGCAGAACGATGGTCTATCTTGACATTCTGAAGGCAGCCTTCACCTTTGGAAAATACGACACCTCATAAGAAGTGGCAGCCCGGGGATGCTCGTTAAATGGAACAACTGAGAGGCGCCGTGACGATATCAGTGACAACTAATATTCACGAATCTCTTATTAAGCCCCTGATAACCACACACTGTGTTTTACAAGCATCATCTCACTTATACTTATGCCAAGAGGGTGAGGGGTACCATTTTATAGATGAGGAACCGGTGGCTGGGGGAGGATACATGACCTGCTTGTGTTCATGCAGCTGAGTGATGGAGCTGGCAGTTGCAACCAGCTGGACCAACTCTAGAGTCTTCTATTACAGAGGCTCTGTCGATGGAATGTTACCAAAAATATGCCCATCACTTGGTCAAGAAGGAAAGGCTGATATATTGGGAGTTTGGCCTCTTCTGCCTCATTTCCTATAATTTGTTGTTACAGAACAGTCCAAGGAAAATAGAAATGGGTTTGCAAATGATACAAAGCAGTGGGCAAACTTCCATAATGGGTCAGATAACAAATACTTTAAGCTTTAGTGGGCCATCTCGTCTCTGTTGCATCTACTCAGCTCCATTGTTGTAGCAAAAGCAGCCATATCCAATGAATGAACGTGGCTGTCCTGCAATAAAACTTTATTGGCAAAAACACGTGGCTGGCCTGATTTGGTCCCTGAGATGTTATTTGCTGACCCCTGATACAGAGGACACCTTGAATTTAAAATGAGTGATAGGTTTTGAGAATGATCCATGAAATTCTACTTGGGAGTTTATTCTTTCTTAAGATCAGTGCACAAATTGGCTACATAGGATGTGCCCTTTAAAAGCTCTTGTATTCTTTGCCTCTGGGCCTAGCCAATCAAACTGGATTCCCTTATGTTATCTGACCAGGTCAGAACACTGTATTGAATCTTCGTTCTCAAGGCTTATCTAATCCCAGATCTATAGAAAAAGTGCTCTGTGCTCTTGTAATGAAGATGTATGAGTTCATTCCTTTTAACATAGAAATACACTGGAGATGGTGAGTGATTCTGGCAGTCTGTGGGCTCCCTTTTCTTGATGTGAAACCGAACCACCAAACCAACCACGTGAAGGTTTAATTGAAAGAGAGACCGGAGAAAAAAAAATAAACGATGAACAACAACAAATGGAAAAGGGAAGACAAAGCCCAAAGAACATACTCTCCTAACTAATTAATCAAGTGCTTTGTTTCCACTAACATATCAGAGTGTGTAGGCTGCCCTGTCTATTAGACTCCTTTCCAAATCTGAGCAATGTAAACACTCCTAAAGACCAAGTAATGAAATCTCTATCGATGTGCCATCTTAGATGGAACTCACATACCCTTGTTTTGCTTACATTTTAATTTGCTTCTGCTGGATACTTACCCAGTAATTGCTTAATAAGATTAACCTCCCTGGCAATGTGTGGTGTATCTTGATTAAAACATTATCGGAGTGAAGGATTATCGTATACCACAAAAAAATGGAGGGGGTGTTATTTAATTAACTTATTGCCAATATATCTTGATTGTCTTTTTGAAACACTGGAAAACTAGTCGATTGGAATTGATTCAGGTTATCTAAATGTACAGAATTGGGGAGTAGGGGGGAGGGCGGTCCCTGCATAAAGAAACTGAAACCTGGGGTCACTTTTAAAAAAAGACGTAGGTGGGTGTGAGAAAATGAAAATCTTTCTAGTTATTTTTTTTTTAAACCAAACTTTACAACAGCTTAAGAGATCTGCTATCTTCAGTCTTAAGAAGAGTACTATTTTGGTGTTCGGAAAAGAGATGTTCCCAGTTTTCTTTCAAGTTTAAGCAGTTTTAAATTCTCACACTTTTTCAAAAGAGTCCTATTGACAAAATCCATTGGACAACAATTTGGCCCCCACTTCTCTGTCTCATAACTCATTTGGAAAAGAACTGGCCATGTGCTACGACTTACACAACATTTTCAAGAGCACGTTGCACCAGAGGCGGAATATTCTGGTCTTTTCCAAAGACACCATGGAAAGTGTTTCTTCATTTGTTAATTTAGAGGCACCATACTCTTAGTTAGGACTTGCTCTCTGCAGGAATCTACTGTCGTGCTGGTGTGGGATGCTCAAGTGGGGGTGGAAGTTGGAAACACAGCTTAATCACAAATGCGCAGAGCGGCTGACCTTAATTTACAGAAGTTAATGCCTATCAGCGGCTCTCTTTGGTAAAGGATGCTATTTAAAAAGCATTTGTATGTAACTTCAGAATGTAGACACGTATGAAATATATCCTTGGGCCTGATGAGTGAATATGCATGTTCACTTTCAAATGTGAGTCCTGCATTCTTCTCAAAGGACAGGGTGCTTCTGACATGCAGATTACAGGGCGCTTGCTCATGGATCGAACAAAGCAGAGGCCCTCTAAAAGCAACATTTCTCAAAGAACGACACAGTGGACCTCTCGGGCAGGATCGCTCTCCGCTGTAGGGGCCGTCCTGTGTACACAGGATGTTTAACTCCAGCTCGGCCTCTCCCTGCTTAATGCCAGTTTCACCTCCTCTAATTGGGAGAACCGAAGACATCTTCAGTCACTTGCCCAGTGTCCCCTAGGGGCCAAATACACCCTGCAGAGGACCACTGTCATAAAGGAAATGGGAGTTGTGGAGGGTGTCAAGTACCAGAGGGGAACAAACTGCACTTAGGAGCCCAGCAAATCCGGCTCCAGGCATTTTGGTCAGTTAAGGCAGAACATGGTCCATTAAGGCAAAATACACTCTCCATCTTTAGGTCTAGTTTTAGTTACCTGATAATGGAAGGCATATAATTTCATCCTCAGATAAAGCTTTGTCATGCTTACTTAAAGGTAATTTAGTGTAATGATTAGGATAGATGAGTAAAGTGATTCTTAAAGATTAGATAAAAAGACAAAAAACTCACACTCGAAGCCATTAGGACAACTCCGGGGAGAATAATTTAAGCAACATGAGCATTTCAAGATGACTCACGTGCACCTGTAAGGGAAGGTGAATTCTAGAAACTTCTCTGTGGAAAATGACTGTGCTAAGGAAAACATCAATATCTTGCCCAAGGATGCACAAGGCACAGACTTGAGTTTAAATTTGTACCTGCCTATGTGTTTGATTTGGGGAAGGTTTCTAAAACATCCTGGGCCTCAGTTTCCCTGAGACGATTTCCTCCCCATTAAAGCAGCTGAAGGCAGGAAATGCTAAACTTGGCACACACCAGGGGCCCAATAAATGTTACTTCCTTTCTTGTCTCTGAAATATCTCTGTGGGGTATTTTCAGAAATGTGGGGGTCAACTGCCCAGATGTGCTAAGAGGCAGAGTGGAAGAGTCTGTGTTTGGAGAAGCCCTTCCATACCGCCTCTCCCGTTGGTGATTTCCATCCGGAATCAAGCATAGCCCAAGGGGTGCCTAGACGCTGCTGTGGTTTTATTAACTGCCCCACGTCCCCTGTCTCCTGCCTCCCGCAGTCCTGTTTTCTCTCTTCCTTCTTAGCACCTTGTTAGCACCTATTTTTTTTCCTGCAAGAGTACAGTTGCTTGATTGCTTCAATAAACATTTCCATTACCCCCTTTACTGTTCTGAGAAGAGGCGCTTTGTTCCCAAGTTGTCAAAACTCTTTTCTATTCTCTCCCAAAGCGGAACAGCTCAGAATCTCTCTCTTTCATGCCAGGCAGCGCTTCCTCCCTGGGGAGGCTGCATCTCTCCTCTGGGGAGAAGGCTCTGGGCTAGTGGCATGTGCTGCCTGCTGCTCTCGGCTTTCTCGATTAGGCAGGACTTTCTCCTGCTGCTGCTGCTGCCGCTCCAGCTGCTGCTGCTTCTGCCGGGGCCTTGGGAGGCTTTCAAGTCGCTCCAGATAGCATAGGTATGCACATTGCACTGAGAAGGCACCGTGCCAACTCTCAGTGACTCCAGCCAAACACAGCTAATAGACAGGAACAGCAAACAGCTTTGAATGGAGGCACCTAGGAAAGGCGACAATTTCATTCCCCCCGTTTCCTTTTCTTTTCGCGTACCTTCCAAGATTTGGATTAGAAAACCTGAACCCAAAGGCGGGAGTTCTGAATTTTCCTGTGACCTCAAGAGGGCAAGCAGCAGCTGTAACCTCACCTTTGCCTCCAGATGGCATTGTTGCCACATCATCGTTCCCTGGTAAGCCGGTCCTTATCCCATTGTTAAAGGTGTGTCCATCTGCCGGCTGCAGTTGCCAATTGAGTCCAAGCAGATGCATTGCTGCAGGAGAGACAAAGTAATGAAAATATGAATAGATAATTCAGCAATGCAAATGTCAAGGGGGAGGGCCAGGTGCCTTTTCCAAGTGATTGCCTTTTAAGGAAGCTGCAGTTCAAAACCGGCTTGCCCTGGGCCCTGGGGATTAGCTAAATACAGAAAGCAAGTAGATCTCGCTGGTTAGGACACCTCTCCCTGGGCTTCTGTTCACAGCCTTAGGGGAGAGCATCCCGGAGGTGGGAGGAGGAGGGAGGAGAAACCCTAGCTCTGACCCTCTGAATGGTGCTACCAAGGAGGGGGAAATGCTGCTATGGAATCACTGTCAAGGATTCTGCTCCATCACGTCCAGCCTGTTCCACACTGTGGACGAAGTTGTTTTTAGACTGGTGGTCCGGGGGCACTGGCAAGGATAGTTTCGCCCAAACTACTCAAAACGGTGTCAAAACGAGTCCAGCCAAGTGGGCCCTGTGTCCTGTTGTGACCGTAGCTACACTGGATTAGCAATGCAGCAGGTAGTGTCAGACCCGAAAGCTCACCTTTCCATTCCAAGCTTTCCAACTGCTTTTCCTGCTTAAGTGGATACCTTTCCGCCCACTGTGGGAAAAGCCTGGGGGGTTGTGGTGGAATAGGGTCCTTCCCCGAAAATATTACGATTACACTTTCTTCTCCCTCACACCCCACACCCACACCCTTACTTTACCACGGGACAGAATGAGCCAGAGCACCAAGGCGCTGTGCTAAGGAGGCAAGCTTGCCTGTTGGATTCTTACTTTACTTCCCTGTGCACTGCACAGCTCCAAACAACAACTTCCTTCCATCCTTCCGGCCTTCCTCCTAACCCTGTGCCAGCTCCCCACTTCCCAGGTGGTTTAGCAAGCTCAATTCACCCCATCTCTCACGGTTCTGGGTGAGTTGTTTGCACAACGGGAGGGAAAGGCAAATCCCAAACACCTGTATTCTTTCAAAGTCCCTATCTAAGAAATGCTTCATTTGCAAATAAATAAGGAGTTCATTCCCCTGCATCTTGCCCATTCAAACAATAAGGGGCGGCACTGCGTCTGTCTGGCATTTCAACCGGACACAGGCTGATGCTGTGGCTGCGGTTCTGGGACTGCAGGAGAGAAAGGGCTGTTGACAGGGGAAGGTTCTGAGTACGATGCGGGATGGGAGAAACAATTAACCACAGGAAACGCAATTAACAATGCTTAGGAAATTGTTCACACAGCAATTAATTCTGCATGCCTCCCACCACTTAAAGTCAGGCTGCATTCTATTAAGGTTAAAAACCTATCTTCAAACAATGCAGCTCAGATTGATGGCCGCAGATTAAGGTGCCAAGGTGTCCCTAGGTGTATGTCTGCTTTTTCTTACATACTTCCCCATCACAGAACCACGTTTCTCCCCCTCCCCCACATTACTTTGAAGTGCAAGGCAACTCTTTGAGATGATAAATACTAATAAGAATAAGTGACATTTACTGTACACTTTCCGTCAAGGTAACACGTAATTTTCTCCTGCAGTTTATCCGTTATATGTAGGTCACTCACTTGAAGAGACCAGATTCCGTTGCCTCAAATAATGGCATATTTTCACTGTACAGAGGTCAGGAAATGAGAACTAATCGTGGCTGCTTCAAGATAACGATAGCTTCTGATTTGTAATTACCAGGTGAAGGAAGCCAAGGAATTAGCTATTTTCGAATGATTCCTTTTTTAATGTCGCTGTCGGGTTCGTGGGGCTTGCGTGGAGCCAGCCCGCTGTCGCCGTGGAGGGGTGGCTCTCTCGCGGAGGGTCTCCCTGTGTGTTAAGACAGACAGGGGCAGGTGCTGCAGATGCACCCGGGGCTCGGACCCAACAAAGCTCCGATTTTTGCATCTACCGGAGGGAAGGAAGTAGTGGGTCTATCAGGCAAGAATGGCACCTTCCCGCTGCCCCATCAGTGTGAAATCTCTTTTCAAAGTTGTTCCCTTCCTCTAATACCCATCTTGGCCGCTCAAGGTGAAGAATCTACTGTGACTGTCAACTCTGAGAGGAGAGCGAGCCGACAACCCCCTCATCTTACTGCACAAGAAGAGGGCATTCGTGAAACCGTGTTCTCTCTGTTTTCGGAGATGCTTGCTCTTCCCTTTTGGTTTTGGGTTCCATAGCAGCTCTTTATTAAAATAATAATAATAAAAAAGTATTCTGAGAACAAGAAGACTAGAGATGGGTGAGAAGGGTTAGGGTCAGAGTATACAAGTAAGTGCTCAGGCAGCTCCCAGAAGGGAACAGAAAAATAAGAAAGTGAGACGGAGATGGGAAAAGGGGAAAAGCCAAATCTGCTGAATGTAAGCTCTGTCGTCCCAGCAGAAGCGAGGCAACAAAAATGAAACTCAAGTTTGGGCATATTTTCTGTTGTTGAATTGAACGTTAAGTAAATAAGTGAGAATTATATCGGGGTATAGCCACCTTCTTTTGTTTTTTGGGGAGGGAGTCTGAAATGGCTTTTGTTTGTACTTTTTTTTTTTTTTCCTTGATCAGCTATTCCTTCTCTCTTACTTGAGTAAGAAAATGGGAATATTGTTCTGGCCCATGGGGATGGACGAAAGTGTCCTTAGGATAAGGACCCAGGGGAGCTGTGAAGTAAATGAGTTTCCTGACTAATGAGAAATCTGTTTCTTATTCTGCTTTGGATTTGCTCTATGGCTGGGGGGCTGAGAAATCTGTCCCCCCAACCATCTCTCCCTTTACCTTCTTTTTTTTTTTTTTTTAAAGATTTTATTTATTTATTTGACAGAGAGATAGAGAACACAGGTAGGCAGATGGCAGGCAGAGGGCAGAGGGACAAGCAGGCTCTCCGCCAAGCAGAGAGCCCGATGAGGGACTTGATCCTGGGATCATGACCTGAGCTGAAGGCAGCCGCTTAACCAACTGAGCCACCCAAGCTCCCATCTCCCTTCACCTTCTGAAAAGGTTTCCCTTTCCAGGTGGAATAATGGCTGCTCATGAGGGAGAGGTCAAGCATCCACAACACCTCTGGAAATCTAGCAGAGGGTCTTGAATCTAGGAGGCGCTCCATAAATGTTTATTAGAATAGATAATGACACATGGGGGCAGATAGGAGGGGTTGGAGTGCAGGACATTATACTCTCACGAATGAAAAACACGTCCTATAGAGGTGTGAAGGGTGGCATACAACAGTGCTGGCAGCAGTAGGAACGAGTCTGCCCAGAGGAGGGTCTATCAATGCCTGCTGCCAATCCCCGAACCCTTTCTCTGGCCAGCACTGTAGGAGACACTCTACAGATATTATCCTCGTCAAGATTCACAGCTTGCATTCAGAATGGTACTGTCCTATTCCCGTTTCACAGATGAAAAACTGTTGACTATGAGGTTTAATCACTCAGGGATTTCAGGATCAGAGGAAGATCACAGCAGGAAATGGTTATCTGCTTCCTATTTCACAGTGATCTGGGTACACATTCTGGTTTGCAATGGGATCTCAGCAACCTCATCTCTTTCTTGAAAGTCATGATCACCACACTGTGGTTGATGAACGACCATCTTCTATATTCAGCACCCCTTCATGAAGGGGTTACACTGCCTCATCTTGGATTCAGATGTGGCCACATGACCCGGCAGCACACACTTTTTATGCCTCTTTGCCCTCTGCCATGTGGTCAGCCATGGTTCAGTCTTGAGTGAAGGTCACATGGCTCAGTGCTGTGGCTGATCCGTGAGAGGACACAGCAGGAGTGAAGGAATAAACTGTTAGTGCTATAAGCCACTCAGAGTTTGGGTGTTTTTGTTTTAACAGCATGGCTGAGACTTCCCTGACAGACGTGCACTTACCACAGCCCCCACTTACTGAGGGGGCGTATGTTCCAAGACCCCCCGTGGATGCCTAAAACTACAGACAGTATCGAACCCAATACACGCACCTATGACAAAGTTTAATCTATAAATGAGGCACAGTAAGAGATTACAATGACCACCAATAACAATACAGAACCATTATAAAAATATACTGTCATAAAAGTTGTGTGAATGTGGTCTCTCTAAGTATCTGACAGATAGATCTCAAAGGAGCCAACGGGATGTCTCCGTGACGAAAGGAAGTGAGGTGAATGGCAGGGGCACTGTGACATAACATTAAGCGACTACAGACCTTCGGACCACACGTCAGAAGAAACAGCACCTGCTTCCAGACCACAGCTGACCACAGCTAACTGCACCTCAGAAAACAAAACTACAGGGAAGGACTACTGTGTAAGTAGAGTCAGACATCCCATTTTTACACAACAGGCATCTGTGCATTCCTTCCTTCAAGTTATTTATGTATTCAGTCAGGATCCTTTCTAAAACCCAGCCAGGAAAAGTTAGGACTGCTCTGTACTTAGGGTCACTACCTTTGCTTCTATGAACAGCAACAACACAAATAGCTCTTTAAATATTATGTCACAAAATATCCAGCTGTGATCCACTCTCTGATTTAGAAACTCTCAAGATTTTGGGTGAATGCCAGCCTCATCAACTTACATTTTCTCCAGTGGGACACCTTGGACGCAGTGGGGTGGTCCCCTCTCTTGCTCCCCACAAATGCTCTAGCAGCTCCTCCCCAAAAGGTCCTGTTCAGACCATCCTAGGTCAGAAGCGAAATGAGTTTGGGAGGTCCCCTCCCTCATGGGACTCCCTCCCACTGACAGCCAAAACGCGCAATTTATCATGATTTGGCAGGCGCTGCTCCAGAGAGACCCTCCGATGGAACAATGGGGCTCTATGGGTCAGCAAAGATGGAACAGGGAAGAGCTCCAAGTGGAAGTTCGTGTAATCCAGGTGGCAGCTGGGAAATCAGCCACTGAAAACACGAGAGGCAGCCAAGCCCTGCAAGTATCCCTCTGGCTCATTGGAGAAAACTTTCATCAATGTTGAAAACGAACCAAGGCAGGGTGGACAGACCACACACAGATCCCAGATTTCAGCAAGAATAATAAACAGACCCATTTGGAGTTCGGGTGGTATTT
Organism: Ailurus styani; assembly: GCA_002007465.1. Lineage (NCBI taxonomy): Eukaryota > Metazoa > Chordata > Mammalia > Carnivora > Ailuridae > Ailurus > Ailurus styani. The sequence continues at coordinate 7,237,156 of LNAC01000017.1, forward strand.
CCTTAGTGAGGCGGCCTGTGTTTATGCCAGAGGGGCTCTTGGAGAAATACCGCGAGGGGACCAAGGGAAGATTCAGGGGGAGGGACGGCTTGCAGGTACCAGAATCCCCCAGCGACCGCAGGAGCAGAGGCGTTAGGCCCTGAAAAGGGGCAGCGTGGAATGGGGGCTGTCTGAAACAGTAATTAGGGTATGTGTGGGCCCTGCTGGGTGCCACTTAGAACCTTCCATGTTCATTGGCTGGCAGAGGATCAACCTGACAAGAGAGTCAATCAATATGTCAGCAGCGCTTCCCAGAGAGCTGCTCAGCCCCTGCTTGTCAAAGAGGGCAAACACGGGGGCCACGGATGTTCCGTGTTTGCTGAGCAGGCCTCCAGGAGCAGGGGGTATCTTTAAAGATCAGGCTTGTCGATACATAACCGGAGGAAGAGATTGGGCTTTCCCTTTGAAAATGGAAGCCTGGAGGCCAAGCAGAGCTCAGGAAGCGGGAGGAGGGAGCCTTGCCTGCTGGGTCTTGTGGCTCAGCACGTGGCCAGATTCACAAGGGCCCTGGAGATGGCAAAGCTCCTTCAGAGACCAGGTAGGCTGGGGCTCCCCGCCCCCCTGCAGCAGCCAATTTAGACAATGGTGCCAGGACTCCTGTGGGAAGTGTAGCCAATTCCAAAAGTGCCACTGCTGAGAGGAGAGAACCACAGTGGAATAATCAGGGCTCAGAGGCACAAATGTTCACCCTGAACTTGCACAGGCAATCTGCAAAGGCACGTTTGCAAGCAGTGGTGAAAATTAACACATGCAAATGAGTCTACTCAATGATGATGGTGACAATCAACATTTATTTTGGCAACGTGCCAGGGATTGGGCTAATTATGTTAATTGCAGCATTTATTCATTACTTATCATTTGGCAAATATTTCTTGAGCACCTACTGTGTGTCAGGTGTGTTCTAGGATCCGGAATAAAGCATTTAACAAAAAGAGCTCCTTGCTCTCACAAAACTTACATTCTAGTGGGAGACATAGAAACTACACACATGCCAGTAAAAAGTAGAGCATGAATAGGGTGGGGGATGCCAGGGCATGGGGGCGAGTAATTGCAAGTTTTTCTGTTTAGATGCAGGCTGGTCAAGGGTGGTGCCTATGGTAGGTAACACTGGAGCCCAGGCCTGAAGGAAGTGAGAAAAAGCAATTCATGCTGACATCTGGAGAACCATGTTTGAGGTTGGAGTGGGGTCAGTGGGAAAGGAGAGTGCAGGGTGGTGGGGAAGAGGGCTGGTGGGGAAGGTGGGTGGTGGGGCTGGGTATCCTTGGAGAGACTTTGCCTTGTATTTGGGTGAGATCAGATGACACTGGAAGATTCTGAAGAGGATGAAAGCCCATTTATTTCCATTCTCATTCCCAGACGTGATAATGTAATCTACATTATAGATAAGGAAACTGAAGCTTGGGGAGGTTAGTGACTTGCCCAAGATCACACAGCCAGTACCAGGAAATCTGGAATTTAAACCCAGATGTTTGTAACTTTAGAGTCAGGGCTCCCAAGCCCCATACTGTCTTGCTAGTGACTTACTCGCGAGTTCTCACTGGAGGAAGGCCCCAAATTCTCTAAGCAAACCACTACTTAGCCAAGACTGAACAGGGCAGTGGGCTACAGAATTGCCCACAAAATACTGTCAGGGCTCACTCAGCAATAGACACCCCCCTTTGTAAGCAGTCATTAGTCCTCTAATAAATCTCTGTCCTTGGTCAGCGACCAGCTTGCTATTTAACTTAAAGCAATCGTGAATGTCAATAGAAAATAAATCTGTTTGGCAACCTCACTTTGCAGTCAGGCAGGCTAACGATCAATATGCTTGGTGACTTTTTCCTTGGTCAGTTTGCTTATCATCCTTTGGGGATGTGGCAGAGTGCAGTGCCTTCTCCTCAAAGAGGAGGGCCCCACTGCAGTGGATTAATGGTATCCTTTTTAGGAACGCTGTCAGTGCCAAAATTACTTTCTGCCTAAAAGAAGAGACACAAACAAAACCATGTGGGATAACATTTTCAGAAATGCCTTAAGTCTTAAAGAGAGTTTAAAAAATTTAAATCTAAAAGAGTTTTTTAAAAAAAAATCCCTTTCAAACCACGCCTTGGTGAAGTGATTGGTGAAATGATTTGTCTTATCCTGCCCCCCCACCACACACACTGTATTGCAATACACTGAATGGAATGAATTTTCAAAGTACTGCGGGGAAGTTATGCCCACAAATCCCTTTACTAGTAATGGGATTTGTGTACCTATCTCCCAAAAATGCTCTGAAAAGTTACTTGCCTGTATCCAACTTCCAGCTTGCAGCTTCCAACATGGTTTCAAAGCTCATGGCCCGGGGAATGACACAGAAGAGGAAGCGTGAATCATAGATAGGGTACCAGAGTCCAGGCAGGACCACTGGAAATGAGAGGGGGCTTTGGAGAAATATACCTGCATTCACACTTCTATCTGCCCGCTCTTCGCTTTCAGCCATGGTGCTAAGACAGGGATTTTGTCTCTGCCTTCTTGATTCTAGTCCCTCACAAAAGCAGGGAGGCTATCTGTCCCCTCCTGCATGTCGGCCATGAGAACAAGGTGACAGTTGCGCGAGGCAGCTCTGAGACCAGGGAGCAGTGTGTTCTCGAGACAAGAAGAATCCACATGGAGGGACCGGTGCATTAATCTATTCTCATGACAGGCTCAGGATAGTACAGCAAGTGGGAAGTGGTATGAGATTAATCAATTCCTCTGTTTGGAGGAAACAAATGGGGCTCCTTGCAGTTTCAGGATGCACGGGGCCCCCCCAGGCTGGTCTAACTCCTACCCCTGGAGTCACAGCCCCTACCGTGGCGGGCGTGCAGGAGGAGGCGACTCTGGACACCGCTGGGGTGTGGGGGCTGGTGTGCTCAGGTGACCTCTAACAAGGCGCCTTGCTCTCAGCATCACCAGGCAGATCGATCGGTAAGACAGACACACATGCTCACAGCCGCTGTCTTTTCCTTGTGCAGAGTCTCCCGGAATGTACCCTGGAGGACCGGCAATGCTGGCCAGGCGTCCCATTGTCCACTGAGCCCGCTTATCCTCAGGCAGATAAACGCTCGCCTGGAGCCGTTGGCCACACAGGCGATCATTTCCCACCCAGACTACCCCTTTCCTGCTGCTGTTTTCCCAGGAAGGAAATAAAATAAAAGCCTTTCTTTCTCTAAGAAAGGACCCATGTGATCAACATACCTTTAGAGAATGATAATATCGGAAGGTTTTATTCAGCAAATAAATCATGGTCTTGGATTTTAAGAGCTTTTGTGATAGCAAACACATCCCCGCAATCCACACACATACACCAAATGCATCTTTCTTCTCCCTCCGAAGCCTGTCATTCAGTGTTGACAACCCAAACAATATTTGTCTTTCTGTAAAGAACAACAACCAGCACCCCTGTTAAAGAGGGGGCCGGTCCGCAAGACTACTTACTACAAAGGAAAGGCAATGCAGGCTGCACGCGGTATATGGCCACCGGAATTGTAGGAAGCAGACATTATGAATGTTTTAGAGGATAAGATGTTATATCGATTGGTAGATGTGCAACGTGTGCTGGAACAAAGAGGGGGAACTCTCCCGTGAAAAACAGACTTCGCGAGAGGCAGTGGGGAGAGGGTCAGGGAGGTGGCACTTAGGGCACTGGCCGCACTCCCGAGGGCGTGTCATTCCCTCGGCAGTGGCGAAGGAGGAGAGGTGCATCTGGATTCATTTCCCTTCCTGAGTTCTGCAGCAGCCCCCATCAGGCTGCTTCCAGAGAGCCCTCAGATGGAACTCTGGAGCCTCCAGCCAAACAGCCGGAAACCGGCAGCAAAGCTGGCGTGCCTGAGGAAAAGAGGAAAGGAGGAACCATCTCCCTGTCCTGGGTCTTTGTGAGAATAGACTCATTCCCACCAGAGTTTGAATCCCTACGCCAATTTTCATAACCGGATGACCGTGTGCAAACAAACTGACCTCTCTGAGCTTCAACTTTCCGTAGCTAGAATAAAAAGTTAGCATTTTTGGAAAGTAATGGCTCCATGTCTAACATTGTGTTCAGAACTCTATGTGCATTATCTTATTTGCCCTTTGCAATAAGCCTAGAGTAGTTACTATTATTATTCCCATTTTATAGATGAGACACTGGAGGTGGTATGGGAAAGTCACCCATATCGAGAGGGCTGGTAGGTGGGGCAGCTGGTTATAGAGCCAAACATGCACTTTCAGCCACTATAATTACATCACTATGGGAAGAGGGGTGATCAAACAGACCTTATGGGGGTGTTGTCAGTATAAAGAGGAAGGAATCTGGCAGTATCAGACACATCCGAGGCACTCAAGAAATGTGCCACTTTTTGCTGGGTCTTGGGTCATTTCGTTATTTCAATGAAAGCCAGCATGACTAATGTTTCATTGAGCCCTCAGTGTGTGCCAGGCACCAATTTTATCAGTTGTGTCTATTAATTTCTCATTTTGCAGATGAAGACATTGAGGCTCAGAGAGCTGGAGTAACATGCAGCTGGTAAGTGGTAGAGGTGTGACATGAACTTGAGCATGACACCTAATGCCTGAGAACTGCACCATGCCAGCTCATAGCAGAACAAGTGTCAGCCCAACTCCAAGTGCCAGTGAAGACTGGGGATGTATATACATCTAGATATTCTTTTCCCATTTGCCTGAATCCCCTTTTGGAGAAACCTTTTTGGCTTCTTGTTCTCCAACACATCAGAATGGCAGAGCCACAGTTAAGATGGGCTCAAAGGTCATCTAGTCCAGACTTTGTACAGATGGTGGTGACCTTGAGCCTCACTTTGATGAAATGACTTGCCCAAGCTCAAGACAACCAATGACTGGCCAAGCCAGGATTTGAACCTTGGTCTCCTGACTGTCTGGGGCTCTCTCTGCTGTCCTTTTCTATCTCCTCAAAGACAGAGAATTCTGAGCTCTATGTGCAATGCAATGCCTTATCAGAGAAAATGAGGGGACTGCAGTGAAGCTTCCTTCTCTCCCCCATTTAAGGGTTTTATTACTCCTATTTGCCAGAGATGAGCAAAAATAACCTCTTTATAAGCTGGTCAACAAAAGGGGGATCCTGATCCTTCCTGATCCTGACTTCATTACATTGGGTTTCTATGACAAATTACTTCTACTGCAAAAGCTCATTCACAACAAGAATCTAAAATCACCATTTTTCTAATTCCACCTGGTCCAAGGACACCATGGTCGATATAGACACAGCTCCCTCCTGCACGTGAACTTGGCAATATTTCAGGAGTGAGAAATGAGTTAAAGAAATAAGGATGCTGAGCAAATCCTGTATGTAATTCTCATGTCAATTTGGTCATTTGTTCAGCAAAGCCAAATTAGGCACATGGGGAGGCTGCCAGTGTTCCTTTCAATTTTTAATTTTTGACATGGTTCTTTCAAGGATTTTTTTTCTTTTATAACTCAGAAATAAGAAATCTTGTATTAGCAAATTGGGCTTGATCTTTCTTTTAACTGGTTTTTAGTCAAGTGGATTTTATATGCCTAACCGAAACATTTTAGACTTGATTCAAATGGAAAGAAACATTGCATTAAAAAATTAGTTCTATCTCTCAGAGCCTGATGACATAGCGGGAAATAAAAATCCCAGGAATACAGTAGTCCTGGTCCTCTGATATGTTTAACATCAACACGGTCAACTTCTTACTGAGAGAAAGCTTATCTGGAAGGAAAAAAAAAAGGGGGATGCTTCCTTTTTGGAAAGTAAGCCACCTGTACCCATAAAAAAAGAACCACATTTTCATCTGCAATTAGATAAATGACACAATTAGACTTATTTTGAGTTTGTGACAATTTACTTAATAGAGCTAATTTCAGGGGTTTTATGTGACACTCAAGTCCCACACATTTCTTTCCTGTTAAAGGTACATATTTCTCTCAACAGGTAGCAACATTGTAACTGCTATAGCACTTTGGCTCATACAAAGCACTGTGATGACAGCAGAAAGACATTCGACATTGTTCATTATTAACCTGCCTCCTCTCTTTGGCTTGTGCTCCTCCCCCACCCCCGATTTCTGGAAGATCCCAATCCAGGTATAACCCAATTCACCTACACACGGGGGCTGGCGTCTCCTCTGACAGCAGCCTGGGAGAAAGATTCTCCCTGACCTGCAGGTTCAGAGCTCCAGAAAGTTGAACACGTTTGTGAAGTTCCCCCACCTGTTTTCATTACTTAGCTCTTTTAGGCTTAAGTTCCTAAGTGTGTCCCCTACTGGTCTACTGTTCTTACCTAATTTCAGCTGATCTTTAATACAGGACACTAATGAGGTAGGTATCTTATTTCCCTATTTTACAGATAAAGCGACTGAGGCTTGTTGCAAATACGCAACATGCCCAAGGTTGAGAGGTGCTGGTTGTTGCTGTTGTAAACATTTTGTTAAATCTGGCAACTCTACTGAGTTCCTACAGTTAGGGCTAATTCTCAGAGACACCACTGTCTTTCTGCAGCCCCAGGAATAGCCTCCCAACCAGTATCCTCAGATCCTCTGAGCTTTGCTTCAGAACTGTCAGAAAGAATCGTTCAAGGGAACCAGAGTTGGGTCTCACCTCTGAACTTCTCCGGTTCTTGACTCAGAATGTCATTTGCATTCTGCTTCTGGTCCAACAGAAATAGAACACAAGCCACATATGCCATTTAAAATTTTCGAGTAACCACATTAATAAGTAAACTCAAATTTAATACTATGTTTGATAACCCATTATATCCAAAATATTATCAGTTCAATATGCATCCAACCTAACAATCATTAATGAGGTATTTTACTTTTGTTGCCCTATGTCTTTTAAATCTGGTTTGTGTTTTATACTTAGGGCCTATCCCAATACAGATGCTAAATCTTCAATGGTTAAAATGAAATGTGGTCCTTCCAAAACAATAAACGTGTGTTAAGTAGAAAAATATTTTCTACTGCTTCAGTTTCAAAATTGAAATTAATTACAATGAAATAAAATGAAAAATTTGGTCCTTCAGTTGCTCTGAGCAAGTTTCAAATGCTCAGTAGCCACATTTGGCTACTGGACAGAGTAGTTCTAGACTACTGTGTCTTACGAGGGTTCCCCTAGGCTCATCTTCTCCTCCATACCTCTCACAGCGTTTATGGCTTTAGATGATAATGACTTATTTACTGATCAAACTACTCCTGGCACCAAACTCTGGGGTGGGGGGGTAGCTCCTATACGGGTGAGAGTGAATCTTCATCCCTCTGTTTTGAATTGGCCGCAGCAACCAGGTCTAAACACAGTGGTGTTCAAGAAATATTTCCTGAATGAAACAATGGTTTGAAAACATGTGCTTAAAAACATCCACTTAACTGAGTTCCTACAGTGTGCCAGGATCCGAGGAATAATGGTAATAATAATCATAAATACCTATGGAAATCTTGGGCTGTGCCAAGCTCTCAATTACTACCTGCTTTTGAGGCATTTCTCATTTGATCACTACCCCTGCCCCCAAGCACCTTTGGAAGTAGGAACTATTATTCCCATTTTCCAGACTGGGAAACTGAAGCTTAAGGAGATACCTTGCCCACTCTCACACAGCTGCTGAGTGCCAGAGCCAGGCATGCACACGTGGATCTGAAACCCTTGCCAGGGTCTCCATCACCTCAGTCTTCAAGGACCATGTTCATGATTCCTACTAAATCTGACCTCCCTGCACACGATCACTTCTTTAGCACATTTAAAAATTTAATCCAAAAATTTGCTGGGCACACACACACAAAAAATCTAATCCATTTAGCCTCATCCCCAAATAGTATCTGTGAAATAAAACACTTGATGTATTAGTTATAAGGCTTTGTGATACATTAAAGTAAATGTAACTATTGAAATCAAGCCATTTGCCCACACACCACACAAGGTCATCCTCTGTGTGTGCTGCTACTGGTATGCCTACCATATGGGGAAACATGAGCTTACAACACTTGTCTTTCTGTCCCCACAGACCAAGCATTATTTGTGTCGTCCTCTACGGTGGTCTAACAAAGGAGTAGCTGCAGAGGAACAGACTGGAAAGAAGGTTCCCCATGCCTATCTTGTATTCCTAGTTGTATAAAAGCAATATACAAGGAAAACATAAGACCTAAGCTCCCACCTCTTCTACCTTGTGGATTTTTCTTCACTTCTTCAGGGCCAGAGGATCAAACATTCCTTCAGGAGGCTGCATCCATGGGTCAGTCCTTCCTGCTGAGAGCTCTCCTGTCTTAGACTAGGTGATGCCAAGAGAGTCTGGCATCTGTTAGAATCCAAGAGCCCCATCCTCCCCAACTGCCTTCTACCCAGTCCTGTGAGGGGAAGGGTCTCCATAGCCCACAGTCCCATAGATGTGCTTGTGGGCATCACGACTTCTACTTCCTTTATGAATTCACTAGCAATCATTGAGCACCTACTCACTATGCCTCAGATACCACAAACCTTCAAAGAAACATTCAGTAAGAGTAACAGCCAACACTAACACGATGCTTACTGTATGCTAGATGCTGTTCTAAAAACTTCAAATACATAGACATGAAATTGTCATTTTTGGTAGATTAAATATTATAGAATATCAGTAACTTCACATGGTCTAATTTAAATATATTAATCACTTAATACAACAACTCTAGAGACAAATACTTTCATTATACCTACGTTTATAGCCGAAGAAACTATGGGAGAGAGATTGAGTAACTTGCTCAAGGTCTTTATGTCAATAGTGAACTTGGGGACCCTGGCTCAGAGCTCTTAAATGCAATGTTTTCTGCCTCTTCCGGAACAAATGTCAAAAAAAGAATGCTGTCTTGTACCTGAAGGCTAGAATGTACATTTCAGGCACTCTGGGTAAAGAGCATATTTTTGTGGAAACAACAGAGCATGTTGGTTAGAGTAGCTTTGGAAACAGGCAGATCTGGCTTCAAATCCAGGTTGAGGCCTTGGCCCTCAGTCTCTGTGAGTCTCTGGGAAAGTATGCTTTTTGTTTTTCAATCTCTCACACCCTCAGTTTCCTGATCTGCAAAATGGGAATGTTAAAACTCCCTCCAGGACAGGGGGATTGGCCCACTTAATGAAACCAGGCAGGCAAAGTACTTAGCTCAGCTGGACACAGAGTTAAGAGCTCAGCAAACAACAGTGGTTCTGTGGACTGGTCGGAAATAATATTGTCTGCCTGGAGACAAGTATCTTTCAGATTCCAAATCACTAAGGTTATGATCAAAGAGTCCATTCCTAAATTGGAGATGGCCTGCCTTCTGAATTAAAACTGCAGAATCCTGTGGAGGAATACAGGGATCATGTCCTCCAGGTTCATTTTACAGAAGAGGTTCCAGAGACCCAGAAGGGTTAAATACCTTGGCAGGGAGGCCACGCGTCATTTTTAGAAGCCCACATCTCTGATCTCATTCACTTCCACCTTACTGCACTGATCCGAAGATGTCCTTTTGGAGTAATGCTTTAAATAAGAGCCTCAGACCTATTGACCTGAATCACATATTTCGTGCACGTGTGATGTCACCGGCAACCCCAAACGGTGGTTGGGAGGTGCAGTTGGGATGGGAAAGGGAATGCTTAATGATTTCCACCAACCTTCTCCAAAGCAACCACAATTACACAGTCTAAGTAAAACTGGGTATTACCTATGCAAATGTAGCTTCCAGAAAAGCCCTCAAACCTCCCTTTCTGTACTGAGATTGCTTCCTTGAATCCTCTATGTTAATATTCTGGAGAGCCACTACATAAAAACACATCGAATGGCAATATTTCTGCATTTAACCTGATATCTGCAAATTCAAGGTGCTCACGTGATGAGCCTTGACACCGTTAACAGTACAAAGGCTTGTGTCACGTGGGAGAGCTGTGTTAATAAGCATTTCCTAATTTATTCTGCGGCTGGTGCTGACTTAGGCTCTGGGCATACAGGGGTGACACAAAAGCGGCTGCCCTCAAAAAGCTCACAGTCCAGGTCAGGGGTTTCGGGGTGTGGTTCCCAGACGGGCACCGGCCACATCCCCTGAGTACTTGTTAGAAATGCAAATTACTGGGCCCCATTCCAGATGTGCAAATCAGAAACTCCAGCAGGGGTGGGGTCCAGGTATCTACAGACCAAGAGGTGATTCTGGTGGATGCTCAGGTCTGAGCACCACTGGTCTTGTGTGAAGCAAGGCTGACAGCAATTAGGGAGAAGGAACCCCATGGGATGGAACAAGCTCCTTTGTTTATTTCCATGAGAATGGAGAAGGTGAGCGAGCCCAGACCCCTCCCTCTGGGTGCACTAGGTCTCTGTCCACACCAGCAGGATGTCAGAGAGTCTGGAAGATGTCATATGGAAAAGAGATCTCCAAGGGAGGGTGGAGAGATGGAAAAAATGCCAGACCCAAACTTGGGCCAAAGTGAAATGGTAAAGCAGGTAAAGTTTCTTCTTAGCATGTCTGCTCTCCTTCCAGTTCCTGCTCTGTGTCCGTTCTGCCTGCCTAAGATGAGCAGTTATCAGAGTCTCACTGCCACCACCCAACTCAGCAATGTCACTTGCACGAATGCTTTCCCATCATGATGGAAGTTTCCTGGACTCCCATCCAATTCTCTCAGAGCTGTGCTTCCCAAACTATCAGCCACTTCAATAAAACTTAAAACAAATCTGTTGGAACTTGATATATGAATTCGTCCCTAGCCCTCCCTATAACAACTGCACATTTTCTACCATTGATGGATATGCAATTATAGAGGAGATTAATGATTTCAGCCAAACGTATAAACTCTAAGGGTGGAAATTTTAGGCATGATGCCATGTAGGGCAGGGGAGGTATTTCTAGAGAGCAGGTATTTTGACAGCACGTCTGAGATGGCAAGAGGGGCAGGCTCCCCCCTCCGCTCACGGGTCAGCCCTGGCCGTGGAGGAGCTGACGAGTGGCAGATGGGCCTTGGGGGAATCTCTGCTCTGTTTGCCAGAAGGATGGCATCCCTTTCCCTGCTCTCCGGCACAGAGCCACCCAAAACCAGACGACCCACTGGGGTAGCTGTGGTGAGGGCATCTTACTGTAAATACCTGTCTGTAAGCACTCCCAGGGCAACGTGCTGCTTTCTATAGTTCATGAGGCTCAACTCAGGAGTTTGAGCTATGTGTCAGCTTAGGACCATGAGGGGTTAGCTTCCTCTGGCTTAGGTAGAAAAGGGAAATTACTGGAAAGCTGTGTAGATAGCTCCTGGAAGTAAAGGAGTAGCTGGCCAGTCAAGCCTGTCTTTAATCTCGGTGAGGTGGGGACAATGGCCATGAACAATGCCAGACTCACATCCCCACACCCTTGGGCCACCAAAGAAAAGAGAGTTTCATTTTTTTCAAAGTCACTTACAGACATCCTAGGCAAGGACTCTGGTGGTCTTGGCTGGGGGTCACTGCCTTCCTTGGGCGAGTTTCTGCAGCCAGCAAGGAAAGATAATACTGCGGACTCTGTCTGGGTGCAAGGTCTGACTTGAAGAAGACATGAAGAGTGTTGAGCACAGACCTGGCTGCCCAACAAAGTTGCCAGATTCAGCCAATAAAAATACCAGATGCCAGTTAAATTTGAATTTCCCATGCAATATTTGGGGCATACTCAAACTAAAAGCATTATTTGGTATTTGTGTGAAACTCAAATTCACCTGGGCATCCCACGTGGAACCTGCCAGCCCTGTCACCAAGGAAACTGATGTGAGTCATTCTGGTTCCCTGTGCTGTGTCTACTGCAAGTTGTTTAACACTGTGAAGATGTGCAGAGTTCTTTCTAGAGGAAAGCACTGTCCACACCCAGAGGTACCCCTGAGCCCCGTCTCCACCATGTGCTGTGATGGCTCTCTGCCCAGATGAGAATCTGCTTCCTCTGTAGAGCACAAGGGTTACTCTTTTCATCGACTGCATGGATTCCTGGGTGGGACTTAGGGAATTTATCAGAAAATTCAACTAAGATCAAATTGTGATTCCATTCCTGCCTAAGCTCCTGGAAACATCTGATACTGAGAAAGTCAGCGTGAGGCTAACTAGCTGGCCGGTGCCCAGTTCTGAGGCTGGGTCTTGGTTCCTCCTCTTGGCAGGCTCACTACAAGCAGTTTGTAAAGTCTGCTCCTCCTTAGTCTTGGCTAAACATCTGGAACCTAAAGGTCTCTGCAAGCTCCACTTTTGCCAATGGTGTTGACTCTTATAAATATTTACTAAACTTGCTCTGCAGTCAAGGCACAGCCATTTTTTCTCTTCCTTCTGGAAGGAAGTTTATTACACAAAGTAATAGGTGATGTCTTCTTACTACCACATAAATCTGCTACGGTACCCATGTGTTGAACTGAGACAGCAAGAGAACAAACAGTGTCGCTGAAACATTCCCCACACAGGAAAACAATAAAACCAGAAACAAAAGCAAAATAACAAACAAAACTTATATAGAGATTTATTCTCTGCTAGAATATTTAACACAAGATAGAGCAGTCCAGAGCTGAAGTTCTTTTATATTTCCTAAAGTAGGAAAACCAAACAGTTCTATTTTATTTTTCTTTAGACAACACTTTCTTATTCTGGTGATCAGGAGTGAATTTTTCAGTACCAAGTATCTAAGAAAGAACTCGGACTTAGGGGGTCCATACACAACCAACCTCAGATTTAGGATACTCAAAGCTAGTGCAGGGGCGAGGTCAGTTCCAGGCAAGATGCGGAGCTAAGCAACTTTTCCTTTGTGTTCTCCAATCTGTTAAGAGAAGCGATGGTGCCTGAAAAACTTTGGGTAAATTATATGACAGCTTTAGTGAAGTAAAAAGCCAGTCTAGAGGCCTCTCAGCAGCATGTTTGGATTTAAGGAGAAGACTGTATTTCTTTTTTCTGGGAAAGCCCCGTGCACTTAAGATAAACTCCCTAATGAAGTGCCAATGATCTCAGAGTTGACCTTCAACGTCCTTCCACACAGCCTGTGCTTCATACCATGGTCAGGAGCCAGCTCTCATCGGGTGAGGGTAACTTGGCTCTCTACAGTCTTTCTGGGACATGTGCTTCAGGGTCATCTCATGTGTGTACATGTGTGCGTGTGTGTGTGTGTGTGTGTGTGTGTGTGTGGTGTAGTTAATTTCCTGGCAAGTGTACATGTGACTATTTTGTCCATGGGAGGGATTGTTTTAATAAGGGGCTTTAGTTAATTAGCTTATTTTTGCTGAGATGGTTCCATTCCATACTCCTAACTTGACATCCTTATTTCATATAGAAACTGGAAGCTTGATTGACCCCTGAATGGATGCGGAGTGGTTCTATTTGGGTGTACTACTGCTGTATGTTCTGGAAGGGTAATGATTAAGAATGTCTGGCTCACTACTGTACACTCAGAACCTAGCACAGAAAAAGTCTTATTTAGCTCCTTCCTTTGCCAAGCAGTGTGCCAAGGGCTGTTTAAGAATGATCTCATTTAATCTTTACAAAACCCCTATAAAACAACAACTAATACCGTGCCCATTTAATAAGGAAGAAACTGAGTCATGGGGAGAGGCAAAGTATCCTGCCTGTGCTCACATAGCTAGGAAGCAGAAAAACTGGAATTTGATCTTGAGCGGTCTGGATTCTGGACCCTGGGCTCTTACTCTGCACCAGAAAATAACTGTTTTATAAATTACTGAGTAAATGGATGGCGAGGAAAGTATAGCATTAAAGGAATTAGTGACAAAACCGTGGTTTTTATCCTTAGTTGTCAGACCCAGAATTCACATAAAATTCTCTGAAAGTACTGCCCATTTCTGCATTTCTCCTTCCGACTCAAGTCTGTGACCTTTCACATCTGCCGCTGCTCAGGCTGACCCTCCAGAATGTGCGTGACTCTTACCGTTCTATTACACGAACTCCCTGTTACGGGACTGCTGATTGCTCAGCCCGTGTCAGTGGATAAATGTTTAGGGACACACCGCTTCTGACTGCTATTTGCATTTCCAGAGGGGCCCTCAACATTCAAAGGAACTGTAGGCCAAACCCCCTGACAAAAGGACAAGCTTCTTGTGATTCTAACTACCCCCATAGACCCAGAAGAGGCCCACCTGAGTTCACACCTTGAGAAGAGCCAAGAAATACAAAAGATCCAAACTACAGTCATGCTCCAGATAACTCAACAGACCACTCTGATTTAGAAGTTGGTTTGCTTTTTTTTTTCTCAGTTTACTAATCCATTCCCCATCACAGCCCAAGGAGGGGAGACTCACGCCCTCTGAGCTGAGATGGTCGCTGTGTCAAACAGGGAGATCAAATCTCAACCTCAAGCCTCACTGGCTAATTAAGCCTTCATTGCTAGATATTGCTACTCATTGTGGCAGCTATTTTAGTTTAGACAACTTCTGGGTGGTCTCCTCCTGTTCAAAAACTTGCCTCCTTCTTTTCACGTGTAATTTATACAAATAAGTCTTGAACGGTGGAATTTCTGCTAGCCCACAGGACACATGCTTCTCTCATTCTATACCAGAAAGACAGCCTACTTGATCCACAAATTTGTTTGCTCTTTGTAACTCATGCCTAGCCGAGAGACAAGAGCACATGGAAGAAGAGTCAACCTGCATTCTGCTCTGCTCCTGATCGAACCCCATAGACCCAGAACTCAAGGCTTCTTTTGGCCACAGAGATCACAATTTTCAATCCCCATTGGAGATATCTGGTGTTCTTATCATCACATCATCTGTTAATGTCCACTGCCCATGTGGGATAATTACCCAACACCAAAACACACGGAAAAAAAAAACCCCAAAAAACGAAAGAAGAAGAAAAGAGAGAAGGATTCTGCCTTCCAAACCAATTTCCAGGAATTGCTACTAAAGACAAATGTCAAACACTTTTCCACTTTAATCATTTCCAAAACTTTTAATGAATCTTCTCTTTTAAACAAATAATGCCATTAGCATGGATGCTATGCAAATGAAATGCAGGGCCTGCATTTGTTTGGCTTCCTTGAAATTGTTTCAGAAACCTGATCACATCAAATATTTTTCAGTTTATGCAAAACAGAACCTCTCAATACATTTTTTTGAAGAGTATGTAGTTTTTCATTTGCATGTTGGTCCCAAGTGGTAAATTTACACTTTGAATGTAGGATTAACAAATTTCCATGTCTGAACTGCATTTTGAAACTTAATCAGAAAGAAGTTACTTTCAGATGCCAAGAGCCTTGAGAATCTGAAATCGAATGACCTCAAAGATACCTGTATACCAGAGTTGAGCACGCAGACGGCGTCCAGGAAACCTGTGTTCCCTTAGGAACACCATTTTGGGAGTTACCTATTTCATCCAGAGTTCCCTCAAAGGCGGGTCTCAGGTCATCTTGTGGAGCACGCAGGGATGCGAATACATTCTCTGCAGCTAAAAAACCATTCAGATCTGGGATCCGTGGATCTGCCTCTGAAACCCCTTTTCAGACTGCTCTTTCTCTGTCTGGCGGGCAGGCCGGCCTGTGCCACCGGCTCACTGTCAGTGAGCAGCGTTAGGGCTTGAGAGAGTTATGCATGATCACACTCACTGTGGCATCAACTATTTTTTTCTTAATTGTCCTGAGATCCTAGAAAGGAAACAAGCGTCTGTGCTGACAGAGGAGCTCAGCGTGAACTCTCATTTTTCACATGGAGCTAATTAAAAACTGAAATTAGTTAAATATGGAAATGACACTTGCAAGCACTTTAGTAGAATTCTGGCAAAATCCCTCTGGAGTGCTGTGACATTACCTGCTGCTTCGAAACTCCCCAACTGAATTTCACAGTTAAAAGGCTGAGCAAAGGGAAAGTTATTATTGAGATTTCGGATTCAGAACGTGTCTGTAAAAGTCCAAATTAAATTTCACGGCTGGCCCTTGAGTGGCTGGCGATGTATAAGGCAGGCCAATGGAGTGGGCCGCTAACAATGTCCCTGCAACCAGGCGCTCCAATTACCCCTCTTTAGGCATGGTACTGTGGGTGGCACAGTACGACAATCAGAAGGTTAACGGATGTACTTCTCATGGAATCTGACTCAAGGCGCTTCACACACACACACACACACTCCAACGCAGAAGAGCCTGGACTCACGCGAAGCTGCGTGATGGGCCCCCCCCCCCCCACACACACACACTCCAACACAGTAGAGGCTGGACTCACGCGAAGCTGCATGATGGGCCTGACTGTGAAAACCAAGTAGGTTTCTTAGGGGTAACAAGACACACTTCTTGTGTATGAATTCTCCTTACAGGTTGTTCTGTCTAGCTGTAAATGTATATGTATATACGTACATCAGTGCATATAAATGTGTCCAAACATATACGTACGCGTGTGTCTATCTCAACCTCCTTCTGCATCAGTCTATGCCTAATAGGCATTTCCCAGTTTTCACTCTGAATGGCAGTACCCCATCACGGAGAAAGGAGCTCGGCTTCCATCTTAGGGGAAAGTCAGAATAAACAGCCTTTCTGGATGGGCAACGGTGAAGAGGAACCTTCCAGAGAAGGTAGGAACAGCACTGTCCAGGAGGCCGCGTCCCCCTTAACAGGCAAAAGCAGTAGCATTTGCTCAAGGGCAAATTACGGTGTTTGTCTACATCTGCATACAATTTAATTAAACCAACATGTCTGCTGGCCCTGGATCAGTGGTAGAGTATTTGGGAAGTCCAGGCACTCTCCAAACAACTGGAGTGTTGTGAGTTCATTGTTTTTCTGACACCCCATCCATTTGCCCTTGAGGCATTCCCTCCCCCTGGACCCTGGCCACGACTGAGGCGGGCACCGCACATCCCCGCCTGGGCAGGCCAGTGCGAGGCGCCCGGTGGTGCCAAAGGCAGCCCCGCTCCGTGAGTCGGCTGGCAGGGAGCCGTCGGCGGGCTGGGCTGCCAGGAAGAGTTCTCTGGCAGCTCCAGTGCTCATCTTCCCATCACACTCGGGCTTTGCTAGTCCGAGGCCTGCAAATCATTGCGGCTTACCCAGCTGGATGGGTGGAATGCTGCAGCTGTACCATCAGGCTGGCTTATTTTTATTGAATTTTGAATATCCAATTTCAAAGCAATTCAAATGAATTTGCCCAAGGCCTCGGATCAGCGTGGCTGCTGACACTCGCGGCAGTAGGGTTTCGAAGTTCATATTTCTAAACAAAGGCAAGATTACAGAAGCTTTCCTTGTCAGGACCAGCGCCTCTAAAGCACCCTCTACCAACTCTATTAGGTCCCACGCTGACAGCAGCGAAAGCTGTTCGGCTCGTCCAGGGCCCTTGCGAGTCAGGCTGTGGTGGGCAAGCAAACTTCCTCTGGGAATGGAAGAAAGGCAGGGGGGTGCGGTGGGGCGCATCTAACAGGATGCCAAAGGGTCCGGGACACAGAGGTTGGCACGTGCAGGGTTGCTTACGGAGCGCACGCCGCACAGGCAAGACGCACACGAGCTTGGCTCCGAGCAGGCCGCGCGGGCAGGGATGACCCCAGGAACCAACTGTGCCCCCACGCCCTCCCCTTCGAGACGGCAAAAGAAAGAAACACTATCCGTGCTCTAAGATGACTGAAGTGATGCGGGACCGCTTCATCTCTTGGAGTCTCTCCTCCAGCTCCGAAAATCCGTCGTCCACC
>LNAC01000017.1:7254938-7398320 GCA_002007465.1 Ailurus styani
CCCTCCCCCGCCTCCACTCTAATCCTGCTACACCCATGCCTGGAAGGCACAGCCTTTAAATGCACAGAACGAAACTCAACCCCCGTGGTAGAAGACTGCAGAGCTGTGGAGAAAAACGGGCTTCCTGAGAAAAAGCCCCACGGGCGTCTCAAGGCCGAGGGAGGCTCCGCGTTCCAAGCACAACCTGCTCTCATCCCTCTCAGTACGACTTGGGAGATATTTAGGGCTTGGCACGCACTGAAAACTGTTTTTAAGAAGCCTTGGGACAAGACCAATTCAGTAACTACTGGTGTTCACCATCTGTCAACTCCTCCCCTCAGGGGTTAAAAAAGAGCCAAACAAACCCTGAGAGCAAAGAGCAAATTGGGACTTGAGGGGAGTGATACTACCGTGGGCTTCCCAGGAGCAGGGGGCCTGTCGGCTCTTCCTCAGCAGCACACCCCAGCCGCCAGCAGCGTGCCTGGCCTTGAGGAGGTCCTTACTGAATATTTGTGGTGTAAGGTTGTGGTCCCTTAGGTCCCCTGGGGTGCAGTGTGGGTTTCGGAGTCAGAAAGACTCCTAATATGGCCACCATTTAGTTGTCCTGTAGCACTGGGTAAATAACCTCTAGGCTTCTGTTTTCCAAACCATAAAATGTCTTTAACAATAGTGCCTGCTATGAAGGATTGTTTTAAAGGTGAGATGAGACATAATAATAATAATAATAAATTTAAAAAATAAAGAGGAGATGAAGGAGCGCCTGGGTAGGTCAGTCGGTTAAGCGTCTGACTTCAGTTCGGGTCATGATCTCAGGGACCTGGGACAGAACCCCTGCAGAGAACCCCCACCTCAGGCTCCCAGCTCAGTCGCAAGTCTGCCCCTCCCCCCTCTGCTTTTGCCCCTTCCCCTCCCCCTGCTCATGCGTTCTCCCTTTCTCCCTCTTTCACATAAATAAATAAAATCTTTAAAAAAAAAATAGAGATGAGAAAACGAACAGAAAAGCCTGCTACCGTTTCAAAGAGGCAGATGTCAAGCCCTTCCTTTCCATGCATCCAGCTGGATAAGTCACAAATCTTTGTACCCGATAACGTATGCTCCCTTTGCATGGAGTCTGCCTTCTATGGAGTCTGCCTCTTAAACAGGAAAAAAAAATTCAAACAGGTAGGAGAACCTCTGGTTTTGAAAAATTGTGTAGTCCTTCAAAAGAGATTATTTTGTCTGCTCAATGCAGTATCTCTTGTGAACCTCAAGTGTACACTGTAAATGAAGGAGCCGTGATTGTCCTTTAAGGACTAGTTCTATAGACTCAGATACAGAGTAAAGACATAGAAACCAAAACGTAAAATAAATAGCACCAGGATAAAGCAAAAATCCCGAAGATCGAAGTAAAGGAAGGTTGCAGATGTCAAGAACCCAATGGCCGGAGGGGGTTGGGGGAGCTGCGTAGATGCTTCCAGAAACCAGAGGTAAGAACAGATACCCACAGGTCACACCCCTTTAGTGTACAACCCAGCCGGTTTTTAAATCATTTGCTCCTTTGGGCAAACAGTGCTGCTGGTTAGTTATCCAGTAGATGTTTTTAATTACAAGCTGAAAAAGTCATTCCGTAGCCCTGAAACCAGTGCCCTCATGCCTAAGAAGTGCTTTTTAATATTTATACATCTAAAGAGGGTTTGCCCTTCCAGACATAGAAAATCATTAGGAAGCCTTCTCAGGAGGATATAACTTTGGTCAAGGTCATGCACAAATCTAAACTTCAGATTTCCGCCAACGCTTACCAGTAGGTGCCACTTTTGTGCCACAAACCATTTTGAGTCCGCTTTCGACTTTATTTCTAGGTTATCAATTTTTAAATAGAGGAAAGGAACAAAAATATGCTTGTGAGACAATTCTGAGCATATAAAAGTTGAAGAAACTTTTCTGTTTTTCCTCGTTACTTGGCATATCTATTTAATAGAGCTTTTTTGATTTTACTTTTTTCTTCCAGCACAGCAGATGAATGGGCGAACCAAGGAAACGGCACTCAAAGAAATGTCTTGTAACGGTTCTAACTTTGGTTTGGCATGTCACCTCTGTAACGATATCAGGGAGAGGAAATACTCCGTCAAAGCTGTGAGCATGGAAGGAAACAGCCTGGATGGTGTCCAAAGACACACAGTATCTTAGCAACTTCTGAAGTTCGGAAAAGCCAACATTTCAGTCCGGGAAGCCGGCTGGTAGAAGCTCCATCCTCCCCAGCCACCAATCACTGAAAGACACACCTTAAGGGGGAAGTGGCCATCATTTTTAGGACCTGCTACCCAAGCTGCCAAAATCGAGCGGCTGGTAGAGGGCAGGCGACCCTCTCGTGTCAAGAAAACAAAACGAAACCCTGCTGCCAAAAACATGAAGTCTGGGATAACCAGGTAAGGACAGACATACTGTGATTGAAAAATGTCTTGTAGGAGCATATTGCCCTTCTCCCCACCCCCCCAACTCTGCAAATCATAACGCTGATGTCCATAGGAAGAAAAGGAGAGCAGGAATCAGGCACCATCTATTCTAAGAACTGCCCTCTAAGAATGGGGTTTGTGCCTCTGTCTCCTGAAGGGAGGGCTTTTTGAGAATCCTTCTTTCTCACTTCTCTCTGGAGAATGAGAGACTCCAAACAACCACCCATTCAAGATGTCTTGGGTGTCACCTTATAACCCCCCGCCCTGTCTTTTTTGCTAAGTAGAGAGTGTGTATTTGTGGGGGGCAAGGCCTAAATCAACTTATCCTACCTCTATCCTCAACATTATCCCCCAAATCTGATACTGAATGTTAATCCTAACAATCTAATCCCTGACCACTTTCAACCCAGCCCAGCGTGGATCTTAGCCCTCAGATGACCCAGTATGTAATTGTTGCAGGAGCAAAAATCCCTGCCCCTTTCTAAGTAAACCCCAGCTCAGATCACCTGCACCGAAACCGTTCCTTACTCTTAGACAATGAGATCACCAGTTAGGTGAAATATGTCTTTTCCAGTGAAGAGGAGAAGTGGGTGCTTGCTAAGCCTTTTCTTTCCCCTCATGCCTATTGTCCTTAAAGCAGGGCGGGGCGTTGTGGGTGGCGGGGAGGGAAAAAAAATGAAACAAGATGGGACCAAGAAAGGAGACAAATATAAGAGACTCTTAATCTCAGGAAACAAATTGAGGGCTGCTGGGGGGACGGGGAGGGATAGGGTGGCTGGTGATGGACACTGGGGAGGGTATGTACTATGGTGAGTGCTGTGAATTGTGTAAGACTCATCATGCACAGACGTGTACTCCTATGCAAATAATACATTATATGTTAAAAAGAATTAACTTTTGAATAAAAAAAATCTGAAATCAGCTCTTTCTTGACATAGAGATGCTTAGATTTTTTTTGGCTCCTATCAGTAACAAGTCCTATCTCCAGCCCACCAGAGAAATTACCTGCTCCTCACTTACTGTAAATAACTGAGTGTATTACTCTCCTATTGCCAACATAAAAAATTACCACAGTGTGTTAAAACAATACAAGCTTATTATCTTACAGTTCTGGAGGTCAAAAGTCTAGCAGGGGTCTCATGGGGCTAAAATAAAAATGTAGCAGGGTTGCAATTCTTTCTTGAGGTTCTAGAGGAAGAATCCATTTCTTTGTCCTTTCCAGCTTCTAGAAGGTGCACATAATTGTAGGCTTGTGATCCCTTCCACCTGTAAAGCCTGCAATGGTGTCGGTCAAATCTTTCTGATATTTCATGACTCTGATGCTGACTCTTCTGACTCCCAATTCCACTTTTAAGAACACTTATGATTACATTGGGCCCAGCCAAATAATTCAGGATAATCTCCCAATTTTAAGGACCGTTCATTAGAAATCTTGATTCCAGGACTGACACCTGGGTAGCTCAATCAGTTAAGTGTCTGCCTTTGGCTCAGGTCATGATCCTGGGGTCTTGGGATTGAGCCCTGCATCAGGCTCCCTGCTTAGTGGGGATCCTGCTTCTCCCTCTCTCCCCTGCTCATGTGCTATCTCTCACTGTTTCTCTCTTTCAAATAAATAAATAAAATCTTAAAAAAAAAATCTTGATTCCATCTGCCACCTTGATTCCCTGTGCCATGTAACAACATACCCACAAGCTCTAAGATTGGGACATAAACATCTTTGGGTGGGCACTATTCTGCCTACCACAGTAAACAGTAAATAGGTTACATAGCTAGCTAGATACATACGTACATACATACTACATACATACGGTACGTATGTGCATACATACAGTTTCTGAAGAGATATAGCCTCTCCCGTGGGATGGCTTTTATGTTATAAAATGTAACATTCAAAATCCTTGTCTGAAACAGGGAAAAGCAAGTACATGCTTTTTTTCCCTCTCTGTGGAGGGAAAAAAAATGAAACAAGATGGGACCAAGAAAGGAGACAAATATAAGAGACTCTTAATCTCAGGAAACAAATTGAGGGCTGCTGGGGGGACGGGGAGGGATAGGGTGGCTGGTGATGGACACTGGGGAGGGTATGTACTATGGTGAGTGCTGTGAATTGTGTAAGACTCATCATGCACAGACGTGTACTCCTATGCAAATGATACATTATATGTTAAAAAATAAAAAATCAGTGACAAAACGGGAAATTTTTTAAGTCTAATTCTACCGTCTCATAACTTTTACATGACATATGTGAAAATACCTTAGGAAGTACATTCATTGTCACAGAACCTCTAGCATTATCCCATCCAGTGGACATGACTGATGGAACGCATGTGACTGATCAGGCTTCATTTGGAATTACAGGAACAGGAAAACTTCTCCTAGCTCCCCCACTTCCCGAAGCTGACGCCAAAGGACTCTGTCCAGGACAGAGCACAGTTCTCATCAATTTCATGGAGTCATGCCTGGTGTCTCCAACCTCTTCTCACCATATTCAGTCAGTGACCAAACCTGGACATCCAACCTCCAAAATGTCTCTCTCATAATTGCTCTCCTCTTGGGCTTCCCTGCTTCTGCCCCTGTTCTGTCCACATTCTCTGCTTCCTGGGCTTTGAAACAGCCTCCTCAGTTCTCTCTGCCTTTGGACTTGACCCATTCCCTTCAGGCTGCACAGAGCTGCCAGACTGCCCTGGGCTCCCCTTACTCAGCATTCTCAGCACGTTGCACATCATTTCGGAGTCAAATCCAAACACACATTTGTATGGCACGAAAGGCTCTTTGTCATCTGTCTCTTCTTTCTAGTTCCATCTCCATTAATACCTCAGCTTCCTGTGTATTTTTGTTTCAGTGTTAATGATCTGTGGTTCCCCACAACATCATACTTTCCTGGGCTTTAATCACTGTGTTCTTTATTCCTGAGATATACTTCTCCCCGCCTTGTCCTTCCACCAAACTCCTGGGTACCCTTCCAGGTAGAAGTTAAATGACACCTCCTCTCTGAAGTACGCCATGATAGCTGCAGATAAAGTCCTCCTTTTCCTCTCCCCACTCACTTCATACAGAGCACGGTATGGTCTCCTTAGTGTTGTGTATAAGTGATTGTCTGCACCTCTGTTTTTCCTCTTTGTGTGACCAGGATCCGCTGGAGGGCAGGGACCTTGGTTGCCAATCTCTGCTTTGCTGGGTTCTTGGCACTTTGAGAGAAGGAAGGATTCATGAAACACTTGCTGCTCAAATAGGAAAAGGACAGAGTCAGTTCTCAGGAGGTACGCTAGAAGCCACTCAAGCTTGAGAATGAGGTTTAAAATTAAAACAACTGAGATGGGGGCTCTCTCACATACGAAGACCTCAGCTGCCAGACTAGCTCTATATTCACAACTTAGTCTCTTCCTCCGCTCTCCTCCCCACTGTCCAATTCCTTTCTGGGACTTCTGGGGCAAGAATCCGAATAAAACTGCCCTCCTCCTCCGAGGGTAAGAAAGTCCCTATCTGCAGTTACTCCAGCGAGCAGGGACCCAAAGTTGTCATCAGTGAAAGAGACCCAAGAACACAGGGCAATCTGACCCTTTTCTCCTCCAGGCTCTGTTTTCCTGGAAACACTTATCTCTTTATGAAAAAAAGAAAGAGGAAAAGAAGCTCCCAAGACCATGTTAAAGCAAATGCTTAGAAAATATTTTTGAAACATTTGGAAGTAATTTCTATTCACAAATTATCTCCATTCACAAAATGAAAAGGCAAATTATGTGAGCTGGATAAATTGAGAAAGAGAAGAAATCAGACTTAATGCTGGGAGCAGAAGAGGAATAGGAAGAGAGAAAAAGAGAGAAAGACTAGTAATTCTTGCATTTCTATAGTAAGTAGAATTTTAAAAACACTGAACATGTATTACTTCCTGTGAATGTTACAACCAATTCCAAGATGCTGGTAGGCAGTTAATTTTTCCAGAAGGCAAAAGAGAAAGTTGAAGCTAAATAAAGATAAGTCTTCCATCACCCATCAGTGTGAGAGTTGGGGCTAGCAAGTGAGAAGTATGGAGGAAGAGGGAGAGATGAGAAAGAACATGACGGAAAGATGGAGAAGGAGTAAAGGACACTCACAGGTCCAGAAGAAAGTGACAGAGGGGCCCGAAGTTTCACCCAACATCAACAATGAGCAGCCAAAATGGCATGACAAATGTTGAAGCCATTCTCTGCTTTGTGCTCTTGAGATATGAAGCCTCTTACTCAGATACCCATAACTGAAAAAAATAAATTATTGAGCCAATGGAGCCTCTTGATTCTTAGTAAGGTGAACCCACGGATGGTTCAGAGGCTCCAACCCTGGGCTGAATGTTTGTGACCATCCTGACGGGCATCCTGCTTTCCTTGTGATAACATGTTTCTCTACTTAATAAAAATTAAACAACACATTCGTCAAAAGCCATTTGCTGATCACGTGCTGTAAGAGATCCACCAGTCACAGGTGGAGTGGGAAAAGTTCATAACACAAACAATGCCCAGTAAACGAGCAGAGAACTTTGGTAGAACTCATATCACTCCTCACTGACCCATGATAAGCCACCCAAGGCAAACAGATTGGCTGATCTAAAAACGATGTTCCTTTTCCTGTTACAAGCCAGCACACC
Source organism: Ailurus styani (assembly GCA_002007465.1). Taxonomy (NCBI): domain Eukaryota; kingdom Metazoa; phylum Chordata; class Mammalia; order Carnivora; family Ailuridae; genus Ailurus; species Ailurus styani. Next base: position 7,261,968 of record LNAC01000017.1, read on the forward strand.
CTACAACTGTCCTCATATTTAGTCTTCATGATAACTCTGCAGGAATGGGCATTATTATCCTTGCTTTAGTATGATAATCTGAAGCTGAGGCTGTTTAAACAATATCCAAATTTGAATCCAGCCCTGAACAGATCCAAATTCACATACTTTCCACCTCAGTCCCCTGCTTCTAGAATTGATCATGAATTATCTCTACTTCTTTTCCTTTAGAGGCCCCTCTAGCTGGGTCAGGACAAAGCGAGTGAAGAAATCCTGAGGGCAGGAGAAGCAGCTGCTAAATGTTCAAAGCAGGTACAAGGGGCATAAGCAGGGTGCCTGCTAGAAGGAGCCCCAGGCAATGTGGGGTCCCATCCTGGGCTGGGTCAGCCTGGTGACCCTATAAGGTGTGTTGTAATCCCTTTTAACAATTATTGAGCACGTACTTTATACCAACCACTGCATCAAAAGCTGTGCATGCAACACCTGATTTAATCTTTGCAGCTCCTCTTGGAGGTGAGTGCCTTCATTACTACTATTTTACAGATAACAAAACCATCTCAGGGAGGTTAAGTAACTGGCTCAAAGTTGTATGGGTGGTAACTGGAAGAGTGGGGACTCCTGCCCTATTCTCTCTGGTTCCAGCACATGGGCTGTTAGCCACTAAACACACGGCTTTCTTCATCTCCCATTGAGAAGACACTCGGGAAAATCTCTCAAGTTTAAGAGGCGGTGAACATGGTTTGGCAGTGTCATTTCACAGGATCCAGGTTAACCTGGGAACTGGAATTCAGGAGGTCTGACTTGGAAGACACTCCTGTCCATCACTGATTGGATTTCTTTAAGTAACTTACCTAATTTGCACCTCAGTTTCTGCATCCATAAGTGGTAATAAAATGAATATAATGTGTGTTCTTTGAAATATTGCAAAAACTCAATATAGAGCTGCTGCTACAGTTGGGAGGAGAAGTACATACTAAGGTTAGTAAGTCAGAAAAACTAATGGATTGATGGAAATTTAGAGGCACGAGGTACCTTGAGGATGACCCATGCCCAACGAGGGGATGGTTAAGTACATGGATGATTTGCTGAGGCAACTCCTGGCTGGGGGACCCTGTGCAGGTCACTTCACATCCCTGAGCCTCAGCTTCCTTACCTGTGAAATGGAGATAAAAACAGTATGACCCCGCAGGTTGGTTGTGAGCATGAAATGAGATGATGTAGGCAAAGTGCAGTGACCTGCAAGTGGTAAGTGCTGCATAAATGCTCTATTTTGGTGGGGAAACTGAGGCCCTATGAAAGTAGATGCTTGTTTGTGGTCGCACTGTGAGTTAATGGTAGAGGAAGGAACAGAACACAGGCCTCTTGGTTCATGCAACCTTGGACACATTACTTACAATTTCTAAGGCTTAGTTTTACCATCTGTTAAGTGGGGACAACCCTTCTCACCTCTACTGATAAGGATGTGGAGGGGAATTAAATGAGCTATTCAAGTAAAGCCCCCAACGTGAAGCATCTTTAGTGCTCACTAAATGTTAGCTGCTTTAGCTTTTCCCTCCAGTTGGATTTGAATGAGATCTTATCCTCAGGAAAAAGAATGAGAAGATTCTTTTCCTTGGGGTTGTTTGCTGAGTCAGAGAATGAGGGGAAAACACCCGCCACAGAAGAGAAGCAAGTGTGGAGTGGACAAAGCCCAAACTAAGGGAAGCCAACCAGCAGAAGTCACTTATAGTAATCTCATCTCCCAAACTAAACCAACTTCTCCTTGAGGCACAGCACTTGGAATAAATGCCTTAGTCCACTACATGGGATTCTTTCCCTTTCTGGTTATTCTAGAAGCTTCTGTCAGCTCAGGTCGGAAGCACTGCATTCTAGCTTTCCGCAGCAGTGCTGAATGTCACTGTATTTGGGGACTGACTGCCCGGATACCAGCCACACTCTTGTCATTGACTAGCTGTTGCCTTGGACAAGTCCTTTCCCTGAGCCTCCATCTGTGGTTGTAAACTGTGGACAATGATGCCTGAGTACCACATGAAATCATGAGGTGCCACACAGACACAAAGGATTACTTGCTTTTCACTATCATTTCCCACAATGTCTGCCTCCAGTCTGGAGGTAATGAGAAACCAGTGTGATTGCCTTTAAAGAGCCAAATTTCCCTCCAAGTCCCCAGTACTTTATTTAAGAGGGAGCAGCCTTCTTTTCCATGTGTGGTCCTGTTAAGAGGAGGATGTTAGCAAGGCACTGGACAACTGTAAGTGGCTACTAAGGCTGTTTCATGGCGAGAGGGATCTGTTACAGGGCCATTTAGCCAAAGCAATGAGTGTAAAGCAGGGGGAGGTTGCACCAGACCGTACAGATCAATGCCAGCTGCCCGATGGCTGAGAAGGGCCAGAAGGACGGTGTGCAAGCAGTGCTTTTGCCTCCTGACTCGCTTGGCTGTCAATGGCTCCATTTCCTCTTCCCCTCTCAGAGTCCCGCCCCCCCTCACCCCTGCAGGCACCAGAGCGGAACCATGGGCACCCATAGACTAGACAGGACCCCAGCCCTGTGGCCCCTGCTTTTGCCTCAGAGGTGTCACATTTGGGTTTCTGTACATCATTTGCCTTCGGTTTAGGAATTGTTCCTCTAAGGGCGGTTTTATCTTTTAAGTGAACATTTGAGGAAGGACGAAGTACTTTCCTCAGATGGTTCTGCATTTGAGTAAGAGGAAACCATCATGCCTAGTGCAGAACAAAGTGCTTTGTGTTTCTAAGGCAGCAAAGAAAGCAAGAAACAACAACAAACCTCCCAAAAACAAAAAACAAAAACCGACTTTTTTTTTAAGCTTTAGGGGAAATCAACTTGTTTACCCTTATTTGGCACTGATGAGCAGGAAATGTGTAATACCAGGGATGTAAATGTCTGTGGTAAAGTCAGTGTAGTTAGTTGATGGTTAAATGTGAGGAGATAGAAATAATGCTAGCATTCACCTCATGTTGTGGTGGTATGATTAAATGAGAAAATCCCTATATGACTGTTTAGCATAGAGTAAATACTCAAAAATACCACCTATCATTACTATGAAGATACTGTGAAAGATTCCAAGAAATCTGGTGTTATATAGGTTGAGTTGTCTCCCCAAAACAAAAGATGGTGAAGTCCTCAATGCCAGTATCTGTGAACGTGGCCTTATTTGGAAACAGTTTTCTTTGTCAACGATCAAGCTAAGTACGATGAGCTCATTAGGGTGGGCCCTAAGCCAAAACCTGACTGGTGTCCTTAAGAAAAAAGAAAATTTGGGCACAGAGACAGACATGCACACGGAGACGGTGCCATGCAAAGACTTTTTTTGTTGTTGTTGTTCCCACAGCTGAGGAGCTACCGGAAGCTGGGAGAGAGAACTAGGACAGACCAGGCTTAGACCCGCAAGGCTCACCCGACTCTTCACTTGTTGACTTCTAGGCTCCAGAAGGGTGAGATAAGAAATAAACTTTTGTCACAAACCATTCATTTAGTGGTACGTTGTTATGGCAGTTCTAGCAAACGAAGACACCCTCTTTCAGGGTGCCACAGTGGACAAGTATATAAAAGAGATATCTTAGAAGTAGCTGTTGTATCTATTTTCAGAAAAGTAGAAGCCTGAGTGTAAAAATCACTATAAAAGGACACTGTTGGTTTTTGGATTTATCAGACAATTTCAACCTCTTTTCTTCTCTTGTTTCCAAGGAGTCTAGAGAGGCTTCCCTGGATTTCTTCGAAGTGAGGGACGGCCAAATGACACAATTCTGACTAATAAGATACAAGTAAAATCCTCTCGTGTGTGTGTGTGTGTGTGTGTGTGTGTGTGTGTGTGTGTGTGTTTGTAGGGGGTAATTTAGGCTTTTCTAGATAAGAGGGGCAGAGGTCTTGAATCTTTCTCCCTTCTTTCTTCCCCCCTTGAAGATGGATATGAGGCCTGGAGCTGCAACAGCCATCTTGTTATAAAGAGGCAGCAAAACCAAGGGGAAAAAAACCCTTAAAATGCTAGGAGGGGCAAAGCAGAGAAATAGGAAGAGTTCATATACTGGGTGACAACACTGAACAGCATATATGGTGCCAATTTTTGCCAACCTTGGACAGCTAGCTAGCTATGTGAGGAAAATAGAGCCTTGTAGTTCCGTAAGCCACTGTTAGGATTCTTACGGTTGTCAGTTTATGATAACTTGTGGCTGAATGTCTCCCCAACTGAAGCACTATCTTGACTGGTCATCCTGAGCAGGACTTGGAGCTCTCCTTCTGACTTTCATTTTTAAAGTGCATTTCATTCATTTCCTACTTCTTTCTACCTGCCCCCTTTTCCCACAAGCCCCAATGTAGAGAACTGGTTAGGGAATGTGTCATCTCTGCTGTCAGGACAAGGCTAAAGTGAAGCTGACCAGTGTTTGCATGACCAGAGCGACTCTATTTACTCTTCTTTTGGGAGCATTGTTATTAAGAATAGTTGCAAGGACTTCTGGGGGTTGGAGATATATGAAATCGAAGTCACCAGGCACATGATTATAAGTTGATGGCAGTAAATATATGAGTGAAGATACAGACTTAGAAGTTAAATGGACCCGTGTTTAAATTCCAGATCTCAACAACTGACCAGTGTGTGACTGTGGGCAAGTTACTCAACCTGTCTGAATCTCCTTCCTTAATTATAAATAGAAAAGTTAAGTCATTGGGACGATTAGATCAGACCTTGAATGCGAAGTTCCTACACATAGTAGGTCCTTAAGAAATGGCTGACTTCATTGTCCCTTGGGAAAGATCTACATTCAAGGGTACTTCTCATTACACCTCTTCAGGCGAACCCTCTTCTCAGAGCACAAATTTGACCAGTTCAGTCAAATAACGTCTCAGAACGTAGCACCACAGCTTGCCTCCATGGAGGGGATTAAGGGCTTTGAGCATGAAAAAATGGCACCAGGGGGAATAAGCAACACAGAGCCAAAGCTGAACCATGGTGGGGGGGCAGCGATAAATAGGTCTGAGATCGCATTTCAATTCTGATGGTAGAAGGGGAAAGCATACATCTAAAGACATGATTAGAAGTCAAGGAGATCAAGATCTCTCAACCTTGACACTATTGACATCTTGGGTTGGATGATTCTTAGTTGTGGGAGGCTGTGCTATATACATTTAGCAGCATCTCTGGCCCCTACCCACTAGCTTCCAGTAGTGCCTGTAGCGTAGTGTTCCCCCATCGTGACAACCGAAAATGTCTCTAGACATTGTCAAATGTTCCTAGGGGTGGAGTGGGGGTGTGCTGAGTCAGAGCAAAGGGCAACAGAGTGCTGATGTACAAAAGGGTCTCTCCGGGGAAATGTTACTGGTGTCGATAAGCAAGTGGTCCCCCATGACTGCAAGCCTGCATAATGTAAAAAATAGCAAAAGAAGAAAGGAAAGAATTTTGCCCATCTCTGAGCTCTGACCACCTCATTAATGAGCAAAGGTCCAGGCGACTGGTTATTACTCCATCCAGACTGCAGAACAAGGAGGGATAATATTTGGACTATTTCATCAATCTGTGCCAAGGACCTCTTCAAATCAAGTCAGCTTAATGGGTAAAATATTTGATATTCTGTAAAAAGACCTAGTGGGTTCCAATCCATCCTTTTCACACAAAGCGCTATTACAGCAAAAAGAATCACAGGGAGAACAGTTATGAAAAGTAAGTAGAGCTGGAGAAGAAGCCTCATCCCTGTTTTCTGGCCACACCCCCGACTTGAATACAGAAGGGCATCCCTCCTGTTACACGGGCAGCATTTGCAAAGCCCTCGGCTCGTCTCACACACCCAGACTATAAAAGATCTGCTAATTGGTGTAGCTGCAGAATAGGAACATTTGCATTTTACTTTCGTTCTCCACTACTCCCAATGATTTTTAGAGGGTTCTTCCCCATGAACATCCCTCCTCATCCTTCATCATTTACTTATAAAAACAGCCTTAGAGACAGTTGCTACTCATTTACACTTCCCTCAGGACCTTTTTGGGACCCCTTGGTCTTGAGATTGTAAGCCACTGTTGTAAAAGATTCTGTTGTATGTACCACGAAGCACCGAAGAGGGCAAAACTGGGAAGAAAGGCTGTTCTTGAAAATATTCATACACATTATTTCATTATACACTTGAGAAATGACAAGTTGGTTTGCAAGAATAGTGTAAGATGTTCTCTTACAATTTTACCCATGGTTAAGAGCCTTCACTCTGTTCCAAACTCCACTTTAAACTTCTCCTGGATGTCTTACAACGAACTCTCAACCGATCTTTGAGTCCTAAGAGCAGGTGCGTTTCTCTTTTAAAGAGGCATTCAGGGTGTCGCCAGCTACAGGAATGTTATTAGACAATAATGCCATATTATCATGTGCTTATTCTAACTGGCTGATAAGTCGACTAAATTTAAGTGCCATTTAAAGTAGCTCTCCACATTTATGATTGAGCTACGGGCTTGCTGGGCTTTTCCCCCACAACTAATCATCATGCAAGCATGACGTCTGCTCTCCCATCTCCCTCCCTGGGGAGGGTGCAGGAGGGCTCCAAAGTCAGGGGTGGGCTTAGGAGAGCATCGTGGTATTGCCTTTCACGTGGTGACGTGGAGAAGGCAGAGATCCGACATCTCTCTTAACCTGACCGAGCGTAGAAAATGTTGCTGATTTAGGAGTCCCTAGAGAGCAGCACCATGGATTGGGGTCAAAAACTGAACAAGAATGGGATGTCCAGTCTGGCGGCTGAGGCTTACCTCCTGCTCTCATACAGCAGAAAGGAGACCAGAAGAGGTGAGAAGTAGGATTAGGAGAAAAAGAAAGCACAGAGACATAATTATCTATTAAATTGAAGCTCATCCACACGGTCAATCCAGATAATGCCTTTGGGGCCTAAATTCTCTTGGTTAGTTTGGAAGCTAAAATTCCCAAGTGAGCACACTGTTTTATGCTGTACTCTGGGCACCTAGTGTCTGAGGGGGTATTTCATGCACTTCAGTCAAATGTTAAAGCATAGAAAATAAATGGAGACTTCGGCGGGGCGCAGAGGGAGGGCAGGGGGGAGGAGGGCGCAGGCGCGTTCCCTGATGTCTGGCCCTCTCCGCCTGGATCCGTAAACCCACAGCCAACCTCATCCATCTGACCCTTCAGCCTGGGTACAGTGAGGCAGCCTCATTTGCAGAGACACGGGCAGCTGCCTTAGAGTTGAAACCTGCTCATACAGTGAATATGCAGCAGATTTATCATAATTTCAAACCTGCCTCTAACCAGCTGATCAAAAGGCAACCTTCTTCTTTGAAGATTTTCATTTGTAAGCTTCACTGCCCCAAATCAAAAAGGGCAACGGTACAGACTCCCAGGACCACATTCTGCATTTGTTAGGCAAGTGCCTTCAAGTCCTGGAGCGTGCTTGTCTATTTATAAGTGGGTACGCTGAGTTTCAACGTATATCCTGATGCCTCTTTTTGGTTCACGAAATTTGCACTATGTACGAGCATGGTTTCGGAGGCACTTTGCAAGCCTTTTAGAGTTCAGGTTTAACCCAATTCTGCTCTCCTTGTTCTCCACAGACTTTCATACAAAATCCAGAATGAATGCCTCAGAAGGGGTCTTGATGGGTTTTATTGGATCAAAGGGCCCTCTCATAATAAAGAAACCGCACAGAGATTTACTGAGTGCATTAAAAAAAGAATGGCTTCTTGCCAGGGCTGGTAGAATTACACACCAATAAAAAAAATGTTTGGGCCAGCCATGCTTTTAGAAAAGTGTATAGTGATTTAAAGATGGTGGGTTAATTTTTAATTTTTCAGTTCACCATTCTTGACACTAGTCCTCAAAAGATCCGGGTTAGAAACCTGAAGGCATATCAGATATTTCTGTTTTCTTCATCTCCACAGTCAACACAATACAAATTATATCACAAACCTGTCTTTTCTTCTCTGGAAGGAGTCTCTCACAGATTCACTCTGTTTCTCTGTTTCCATGGCTCCCCTTCTAATCTAGGCCCTCACCAATTCACATACCCACTGATCATGGTCAGAGCCTTTGGATAAGTCTCCCCGTCTTCTGTCCCATGTCCCGGTCTACCCTGAATCCTTAGTCAATTAGCAAATAAATACTTATGGAGCATCTACTAGGTATCTAACACGATAGCATGTCATAATTTTATATTACGTTCCTGCTTATGAACTTTAGGTACCTCCCTATAGCCAAACCAACCAAGTTAAATCTTCTGCCAGGCTTCCAGGCCATCCATCATCTGGTCCTGCTCTACCTTACCTCCTATTTTCCACCACTCTTCACTAGGCAGCTCCCTCCTCACTAGCGGAGTCCCTCCACTCCCCTGCACCACGCCCTGTTAATTCTGGCCTTTCCTCCAGCCTGCTGCCTACAGCGCTTCTCAGCCTATTCCCACTTCCATGTCTCTCCATCCTTCCAGGGCTAGGTAGGCCTGGAACTGCATCCACCCGGCCATCCTCACCTCCTCCGGTCCTTGGGAGCCTCTCCCTTCTCTGAACTTTAATAGCCTAATTCCTAAATTGCACCTTAGTGTCTGTGTATTTTTTCTTTTGAATGAATGCACAAGCAGCACAAATATCAATAGATATCAATATCTGCTTTAAATGTCACATAGGAAGACTATGATAAAAGTACCATCATCATAATAACTGTTATCAATCATTTTTTTACAGTTGAGAAAAATGAGTTTCGTGGCATTAAACTGACTTTCCCCAAAGCACGCAGTTACTAAGGGTTGAGACGGGAACCTAGCCAAACTGAGTCCAGGACTTTCTTCACGGGACTTCTCCAATGCCCAGCTGACCCCTAAAGTGAGAAACGACTACAGCCAGAAATCAGGTTTCCCGATCCAGGCGAACAATGACGCTAGAAGTAGGAAGTTGTAGCAAGTCATTTTTGGGTCAAGAAGGAACAGAGGCTGGGAATTTTGTGTTGATAGCATGTGCAAAAGAAAACCTATCTTAAATTGAAAGCAACCGTCCTCATCATGGGTGCCCTTCTACACCCAAGTCCTCAAACCTTTCTCAAACTCCTCCTGAAACTCATCTCCCCAGACTCCACAGTTTCCTTGGCTGCAAAGGGGCGGGGTGGGCCCAATTCAGTTTCCCGACACCCACATCTCAGTCCTGAAAAGAAGGGAGGCCAGAGTGTGCCTCAGCTGGCTTTGAGTTCCTGTACTAGGAAAGCCTCAGATGAATAGCTGAGTTTGCTTGAAATTAAACAACAAAACTTTGTACGATCTTCACAGCGAAGTATACTTGTGCGTGTTGGTGCACATACATGGGTCAAAATAAGATAGCCACCACCAGCACCCCAAACCACGCTGATTGCCCCATCCCAGTCTTCCTTGCAGATTCGAGCAGGCACCCAGGTGGAACCTGACTCCAATTGTAGCTCATTAGCACAGACGAATAGAAGTTTAAGGGAAAGTGTGTCGTAAACAATGCTAATCCTGACTTAAGTGGGAGAAAGCGACCTTTCTCCCTTTCCTAAAACAAATCGCTGTCTCAGGCTGCGCGGGCCCGCTCTACTATTACCCGTTAATACGTCTGCAGGCAGAAGATGCAGCTGGGGCCCCGAGAACAGGCTCCACAGTCAGGCCGAACATAATCCCTCATGTAATGAAAAACCTATTTCTATTTCTGAGGCCTCACTACTCTTCATACTGAAGAGCCTTGTGCCTGTCACACATTTATTGAAGCTTATTACTCATCTAGGCAGCGGGGCCCAGTTAGTATTTGGAATTATATTTTAAATCACAATTTTTCTATTATTTATTTTAGGATTCCAAGGCTGCAGTGAAAGCATGTCAGTGTTACTCCTGATGTGCTTTCAAAGGCATTAAAGCCCCAAATCAAAATTCTTTTCAACGCAGGGAGCCTTTCTGCATATGTGACAGACCTTCAGTCAAGACGCCGTGGCCCCCCGGTTACCCTGGTGGGCTAGAGCCTCAGGACTCTGCCACGGTCACGTGGCTCAGGGCAGAGATTCGAAGTCCATCCGCATTCAGCACCGGAGTCCTCTTTCCTGGGCCACCAGCTTTCCTCCCTCCTCTCACATCATGCTCTTTTCTTTGGCTTTCAAAGATAAATGGATAGAGTCTCTTAGGAGGCTGGGGACAGGAGTGTGAAGAGACGGGCTAAAACTGTAGCCTCATCATCCAGTGGGAAAATAAGAACTGGCTTAATCTAAGTCGGGGGATTTTTGTGAGCTGACCACGAAGCCTGAGCTTCCGTTTGTTCACTAGGCCAATGGTGAGCGTGTGGTTCCTTCTGGTTCTGTAGAAGCCAGTGGAAGTGGTAATTGTCTCTCATCATTCATTGGGCCCCTTCTCCCTTCACACGCTCAGGACAAAAACACACATGCCATATGTGCTACAGTGACTCAAAGGAATGCCTTCCCATATTTTTGTCCCTGCACACACTTGCTTTTTCTCATGATACTTGTTTCCCCCTCGGCATCAACGAAGATTCTTTGCCGTCAGAGTCTGCACCCTCCTTGGCCCTATCACATGAATGAAAATCAGCCAAAACGTTGACAGCATTTGCACACCATAAAGAATCCTCTTCACTGTTTTGCAGTGCACACCTAGTCACTTTTCTTGTCTGGAGTCCTTCTTTGCATTTCCACTGGGAGAGGTGTCGGGCTAGCCCTGCAAAGAAAACCCCTGCTATCCATGTGACCTGGTAAATGGGCTTGGAAGGGCACAGCGACAAGCCCAGAGCAAACTGGGTCCACTCTGCGTTATTTGCTCCATGAGGCAGGTTTTTTTGGTGTGTTCTGTCATTTTGGGTCCTGCTACTGCGGGAGACAGAGGCACAGGAAAGTTTTTGGTCAGGGGTGAGGCAGCAGTAGTGTGTGATCAAGAAAGAATTACGGAGGGCGTGGGCCAATTAGCCAAGGCCCTTAGACATGCAATTATGAGAAGAGTTGGGGTTTGGCTTCCCTGTGATCTCTCCCCCTCGTTCTTTTTCTCCTTCATGTTTTGACAGCCTTCTCCCTGGGTGGGGTACACAACAGCTTGTTTAATAGACCCCTTAGTCATGCGAACGTGACAGACCATTCTTTTTCTCCCTTCAGGACAAATTTAGTCACAGATACTTCAGTCGGGTCCACTCTCCAATTTGCCTCTGACATTAAAACAAGCTATTGGTATTTCACTACAATACAGAGAGCACTGCTGGGTCAGCTGACCTTTCCAAAGGCTTAATTCCTGTCAGTTTTGAAGAGAAGAATAAAATACCATGCAATCGGCATCCACATCCCCACAAAAGAAATAGAGATATTTTCTCCCAGACAGGCCAAGACCATGAGCCCTTGGGTATACTTTTGCCCTGACCACCCGCACCTAAAGAGCCAAGGCGGAGGGGTGGGGGCTGTGGGGACAAGAGTGGGATAAAGTTGCCATCGGCACACCAGTACATTTTTCAAAAAGTCTAACACTAAATGAACTGGAATGTATGTATATTCCTTTTAAAAAATTAACTCTGACAGAGCAGGATAAATCTGGACGTGCTCTGAGGATACTGAAAGGTAGACCTTACAGGAGAGGGGCCAGGCGGGGAAGCAGCAGTGACATCCGCATCTGAGTGAATGCAGACAAACACTGTGAAAGATCAAACCTTGGGAACCAGGGTCAGAAGCGGTTTCCTTCAAGACAGACTAAACGTACCTGCCAAAACGTCTCATTAGAGTGTACACATTTTGGGGGTGCCTGGGGGGCTCAGTCAGTGAAGCGTCTGCCTTCGGCTCAGGTCATGATCCCAGGGTCCTGGGATTGAGACCCGCATCTGTCTCCCTGCTCTGCTGGGAGCCTGCTTCTCTCTCTTCTGCTCTCCCTGCTTGTGTGCTCCCCCCCCCCCAGCATCAAATGAATAAAACCTTAAAAAAAAGGTGTTTAAAAAAATGTACGCATGTTGAAGACTGTTCCTGACCAGAACATTTGGGGCAGGATCTGTGGAAGTAGTGGTGTGGGGGCACCATACACACATGCCAAATGGGGGGCTGACCTCCTGTCCTTTCTCTTTGCCTGCCCCACTACCCTGTCCAACCCCTCTAACTTCCCACCTCCAGTCTTGGGTGAGTAGTAAGTTGCTATCAGCCTGGGCATACCCATGTGCTATCTGAGACCCAGACATACCCAGTTAGGAAACTTTTCCAAATGTTAGAGGTTCGTAATCCATTGGATTTGGTTGGGAGCTAACACCGTAGGGTTGCCTCAGATATTCCTACTGGACCTTCCTTTACACCATGAAGAGAGGCAAAATTAGGCAGAGAATGGATGTCGTATAAAATAATACTCCTCCGTTATGTCCATTTCTGATCAAGATTAAATAGAAGACTTTGGTGAATGTCCTCACTTGATTAAAAAGCAAATATACTTGCTTCCTGGCTTCAAGGGTCATTCTAAAGACAACGCATCTAAAGACAAAGGTGATTTTTCTAAGCCTAACTTTCAATGCTCCCCGGGGAGCCAAAAGCCATACTCATTTTTTCCTTCTCTCCCACCATTTGCAGTAGCAAAGGCTGTACTGGAATTACATGAGTATCAATTAGACCCAACACGAGATAAACCAACCTTAGTGAGAAATGATTTCATAGGAGGTGATTTTCATGCCCCCCCTCCCAAGATACACTGTATTTGAAATATAGATGGATGTTCAACATTAGACACATTACTCTCATCTATTAGGCAAGGGCCTGCTGTGTCTATAAATTCAATTTCCTTTATCATGGTGGCTTTCTGGTTTATTTGGATAAATGCTGAGCTGTCCACTGTTATTTATCTAAGTAGTTCATGAGGGAACCGAAAGTTTAATGATGTAAGATGAGGGGGTGAAACAGCACCTCCAAGCAATTCTCAAGGATTGCTTTTCATCTCATTACCTTGGTTGGACTTATTGGTTCAAGAAATCATGCAGAAGATCATGTGTCATTTGATGTGCTGTGTGTCACTTTCCCCCCATTCTGGTGTCTTCTAATTGTCCCATGTTTTATCCTGCTTAGCGGATGGCATCTCAGAGCTGGCATTACTCAAGAGCATTTCTAATTACCCTGTTTGCAGCTTCTTATGCCTTTTCCTTTACTTTTTGTCTTAACTTCAACCCATTCTTTTTGGTATGTATTCTCTTCTTCTTTTTTTTTTTTTTTGGCTCTTCACTGCTGTGTTCCTGAGAAGTATAAGCTAATCACAGGCAAGCTTCTTTGTTTGAGAAGCTTTACAGTTTTTAAAGTAAATTCAAGAGGAGATAATGCCTTTATATGACAAAAACAGACTGGCTAAAAATAGACACAAATCTCCTCAATTTATTATTGTGTAATGGTTAGACCACTTCACATTTCTAGGGGGAAGAAAGGATGGCTGACCATTTGTTTGTACCAATGAGTTAATAAAAGGGTTTTTAGTATAAAAGCTTCTGTTCCCTGATGGGTCTGGAACAAATGAAACGCAAATGTATTAACATCATGGCACGGGTCGTTTATGCAAAACATAACTTACCTAGACTCTCTCAGCTTTCCTAATAAGTGTTCTATTTTATGGGGTTGCTTATGAGACCTTAGGTCTAGGAAAAAATGTTGAGTAAAAATGTCCTAGATTCTGAGGTTGGGCAGCAGGTTCCAGCATACAATGTGACCAGCCAATCACTTGCCTAAAGAAAATTTCTTATGTAATGGAAAAACATAAAATTAATAAATTTGACATACTTTAAATTAATAAAAATACATTATATGAATATGCAAAGTTGCATGAAGATTTTTCATGGGGGAAAAATGTCATTAACCTACAATTCTCTCAAGAGAAGAGAGAGCTTTCTCAAGGAAGTATACTAAACTTCTTATTAAAAGAAAGTTTAAACACATGGACTCTAATTCAGTGAACGCCTAGCGGTCTAGGTTTGTAAAGTTTGGGGCATAAGGTAGCCTTAAAGCCAGTTTCAGCAATGCTTCTAATTCAAAGGCGCACCGAACTTCTTTGCAAGATGTCATCTTGTTTATCATGGTCTGAAGAGCAGAATGCATTTGACACACTGCCACTTACTTTTCCCTGTGGAATATAAGCAAGTCTAATCTAAACTTCATTAACGTGCCTCTAGAACGCTCATGGTGTAATATAAGTAAGTGATCTGATAGGATTGCATCATGACCACAAAGGCAAAAGCAAGGTAATACGCCTTTCTTTTATAAAGATCGGAGTCCCTGGGGCAGTGCCAAACATGTTTGTACAAATCTTCCCACAAATGACCTAACTCCACTGAAAACCCATCCCAAGGGAATGGCCCTTCCCTAACAGCTGTGAATCAAGTCATGATGAAAGAAAGGCAAAGACTGGAGGCAAATCGGATCCTCCCTTCTCATCCGTAGCTGCGGATTTTAGGGAAAAAAAGCCTTTGAAAGATGATACATATTATGTATCACATAAACTTCTCTCTCCAAGAAGGGAGGACACTATTTTCTTCGGCAAAACTCTTTCCTTATCATCATGCAGCTTAGGACTGCTGTATTTTCTGAGACATTCTGATATTTACATATTTATTTAAGGCTAGAAGTTGATAATAAAAAAATGAAATTAGTGGAACATGGAATGCATTATACTCTCTTTTATGGTAATATTAAATATGTTAATGTAGTTGATGGACCATTTGCTCTCCTAATGCAGAGGATCTTAATATGAGACATCAATTTAATAAGTGATTTATTTGATGAGAAAAGGGCTCAGGCAAAAATTCTGTGTGTCTATTCTTAACAATCAAAATGTGAATTTTCTAGAAAGGCATTTTCAATGAAGGGCACAAGAAGTATGATTTAAGGTGACCTTAAGAAAAACACGAATGTTCTAAAAGTTCACTTTGGGGTCAAATTTCTGTCGTATGAGGCTACACAGCTAAGTAGGGCATTTCAGAGCACAAAAGATTCTGCATTGCTTGTGTACACAGACCTAATTCACCATATAATAGTCCTTTTCTCTATTTGGTGCCTTGTAGCAATTGCTTCATTTCTTAGCACATCCTCATTTACAGGGAAGCAGCCAACAGACTTTCAGATTTATGCCATTATTTGCTTCTTCACCTTGAACTCCAACTAAATTCTGCTATACTTTTGTAATATGAGTGCCAAATGGTGGCCGTATGCCAGACACAAACACTTCCCAGTTTCACTCAGCTAGCTCTCTCGATTTCAGGGAATCACAGATTCCTGCTAGAGGGCCTAAATGTGGTGCTTACATATCCCCCCTAACTGTTCCGTTGCCTAAATGCTTTCTAACTTGGAAATGCAATTTGGGAACAGAGGCAATTACAGCATTAGGGAACCAGAAACTTCCCTTTACATGAGAGAACCAGTGAAACTAGGGATCAAGGATTCTGGGTACTTGATAATGCTGTCAACATATGATCCAACATATCCCTAACCTTAATCAGCATTTATTAATTCAAAAGATATTTATTGATGCTTATAAAGTGTTAGACATGGTTCTGGAGATACAATGATCCAAGAATCTGCTTTAGACTTTGCGATGGACCTGATCGAGGAGTGTGGTGGCCAACACAATCATCATCATAAGCTTCTATTGTGTGCCAGGTACCATCACACTTCACTGATGCTAAAACTCAGAGGTTTTCACCTTTTTCTCTCTCTGAAACCAGAATGCATTTTATAACTGGTGTTATCGTATAATCATGGCTGTCCAGGCAGCACACTGGCCTGCTGGTCTGACTATGGACCGATCAATTCACATGGTTGTACATCCTTCCAAGTGGTCTGTGGCTACCTCTTTCCAAAACTACAAAATAAAAATTATAAATGTGAAGTACTTGTCAGTACTTTGGGGAAACGCACAATAATGACATTTCTCATACTTGAGGACATAATGCATTTGAAGAAAAGTTGTGTACATATATAACTTTAGTCAACGCCTAAAACATCTTTACAAGGCAGGAGCTATTCTACTGTTCTGGATAAGGAAATTAAGGCACAGAGAGATTAAACAGCAAGCCCAGGTCACACGGCTTTTAAGTATACACGTCAGAATTTGAACTCAGGTGTGTCTGACACCAAAGTCCATCCCTGTGCTTTGCATTATATCAAACTGTTTCTTTACTTTTCTTTTCTTTTTTTCTTTTCTTTCCCTTCCCTTCCCTTTCCTTTCTTCTTTCCTTTTCTTTTTCCTTTTCCCTCCCTCCCTCCCTCTCTCCCTCACTTCCTCCCTCCTTCCCTCCCATTCTTCCTAGAGGGGGGAGGGCATAGGGAGAGGGAGAGAGAAAATCTTAAGCAGGCTCCACGCCCAGTGTGGGAGCCCGATACAGGGCTTAATCTCACAACACTGAGATCATGACCTGAGCCCAAATCAAGAGTCAGAGGCTGAACTGACCGAGCCACCCAGGCGCCCCAACTGGTACTCTTCTATTTACCATAGCAAGAACCTCTGCAGTTGCGTTATAGGTAGAAATGTAGAACGAAATAATACTTACAGTACATTGGAAGCTGTCTCCAAAAATCTAAATTATGCAACAAGTAAAAATAAACAAACACATGCAAGACTTAAGAAATGAGGAATTTAAAGGCTTCCTGGGGAAGGTAAAGGATCTGGGCATTTGGTGACCACCCTAAGTGACCCAGTCAAATAAACCAAGAATGTGGAGAGAAACACAATAATGTCATAGCATCCTGTTAACTGCTTCTGAACTGATGACTGCTAGAAAGATCACTGTCACAGAGAAATTTCAGGACAAAGGCCTGAAAGGTGAGTTAAGGGATAGATAGGTAGAGGACACCCCATTCGCATTCACCTACCACAGGCTCCACGGAGCCACAAAGTCCTGGGCTGGAGGATTCTACAGAGGCCCTAAGTCCCTGTCATGGTGCTTGAGGGGTGTGGGCTTGTGGCATCTATTCACTCATCTCTGGTTTTGCATTAAGATGGTCTACAGAGGAAGGACAAAGAGTTGCTTCCTCTTCCTCGTCCATGGAGCTTGCCCATGAGGGTGGGAAACCCTGTGCTGGATGACTACTTTGATTTCCCACAGGTACTCTGTAGTGGAAAGCAAAGAACTTCCCTGAATGTCAAACACAAGATACACATGCTACCACATGGCTGCTAGGTGATGGAGACCTAGCTAATGACTTAATTTACTTTCCATAAATTGACAGATCCTGTGAAATTGGGTGTGCAATTATGAAATGGGAACCCCACTGCAGAAGACTCACCAGTGTGTCAGTGCTGACAGGACTTCATTATCTGGTTAAGAGCACATTAGCATATCTAAAGTCTGTTACTAACATCGGAGCTGACAACATGACTGGGTCCCCTGACTTCTTTGTGGGCAGGTCTCTTCTTCTCTGTGGGGCTAACTACAAGCTTTGACTGCCTGGGGCAGAGGAGCTGGGTGGAAATGTTACTTGCAGGATTGTTCAGATTTAATCACCAGCCTTTTGCGTTTTAGATAATGGGAGGTAAATCCATATAGTCAAATTTGTGCAGAGGTCAAGGTTTAGCATCTCTCTGGATAGTCAAAGAACAGTGAGTCAAAGAACAGTGAGAGGGCCACCATTTTTCCTACGCTGTAACCTCACAATGGCTGCTGGGTAAGTGTACTGTTCTCATCCTTTTTTCTGTCATTTTCTTTATGTTTTCCTCGAATCTGCTCTGTTCGGTGAGATGGGAATACACAAAATAGCAGCTCTGAACACTGGATTCATCGGTAGGAGTCTCAACATATCAATTTTCAAGTGTAGCAACTTTAAACACATTGTAGGCTTTTAGTTTCCATAGAAAATAATCTCTCATTGTTTTCAAAAGAAACTGAAAGCACCCCAAATTACCACACTTTTAACATCCTGACATGTTGATGGCCCGCGTTCTTCCCAGATCAAAGTGAGAGTGGCAGAAGACAGAGCGTTGAGCAGCTTACTTAAAACATAGTATTTCATATTTGGCAGGAATTACTGTAGTGAAAAAAGACAAGGTGACTTTCTAATATATATATGTATTTTAGTTTGGCAGAGATCTGAAGAGCTAAAAACTAATTTAGGATGTGACATAAATGCTCTTATCTTCTGCTCCACTCCGTTCCCTTCCCAACCACGAGAAGAGCTTTTGACAGAAACTCAGCGTATGTTATGTATTGTCTTTAACTCGCGGGTGATAGTCTGAGTCCTGTGTCATGGTGAACCGTTGTGTTGACTCTCAGAATTTCTAGGATTATCTGGATTTCAACAGCGAAGTCATCCACCACAAGCACCTTTCTTCCTTGATGTGGGGTAACCTGTTGAAGAACTTTGATGCCTTTTAAGGAAACTAGATCTATCTAACCTTAACCAAGACAAGAAGGCAGAGACGTCCTTCAGTGAACCTGCAGCCTTACCATCTGTTGGGAAACCCCAACAAAGAAGACACCAGGGGCTGAGGTACCTTTGAAAACAGGCAGTGATTCTGCAGAGGAACCTGGGGTAACTGAAGATTGATGATGAAGGAGTACGTGGCAACGTTTTTCAGCAATTCGATACCACCCAAAAGTTGAAGGGTTGTTTCATGCAGTCTATTTGGATGGACATTTTTATCCTTTGGAAACTTTTCAAAGAGAAAAGTGGCTTGCTTTTTCTACTTTTTGGTTTGGATCAGAAAGTCAGGTGTAATTATTCATTACAAAGTGGGATTGCCAGCCTCAGAAAATAATCACCTGCTCCATTTACAGTGGACATGGAGTTAGACTCTTAGCTAGGCTGAAAGCAGATTTTCTTCTTCTCTTTCTTTCTTTCTTTCTTTCTTTCTTTCTTTCTTTTTCTTTTTCTTTCTCTCTGTACTTCTTTTTTTTCTGTAAAAATGGAGATACTCTGAAAATGTATTTTTAGGAAAAGAACAGTAATATAATCAAAGATGGGTTGGCAAACCATGGCCCAAGGGCCAAATCCCGTCTGCCACCTGTTTGTATGTTTTGAACAGCATATGAGTTAAGGAATAGTTTTACATTTTAAAAAGTTTTTTAAAAAAACAAAAGAATAATATTTCATGACACATGAAATGTACATAAAATTTGAATTTTGGTGTCCATTCTTAGAGTCTCCTGGAACACAGCCGTGTACGGCCATGGGTATGTTTGCTTTTGCCATACGAGTGCAGAGCGGAGCAACCGAGATGAGACCACATGACCCTCAAAACCAAAAACATCTACGATCTGGTGCCGCACAGAAAATGTTTTCTGACCTCTGTAACAGATGATGCTTGGGAAAACAGGAACGTAAGAACAGACTAGGAGGCTGAGAAAGAGAGATGGTTTCTCCCCACTGCGGGAATCATCAGAAGATGGTTTGGGAAGGAAAGGAACTAATTATTCTCCCTTGTTAATGAGGATAAAATCAGATACAGGGACTTGATGCTACAAAAGGGATCACTTAGGTCTCATGCAGTATTTGGAAATAATCAGGAGAGTAATCAGGACACCCAGGACCTAGTCTTACCCTTGCAACTAGCCAGCCACGTGACTGCAGGCACTCGGCTTCAGCATCAACTCTGTGAAATGCCTGTAATATGCCGATTTTATTTTCTATAGAGCGTATGGTGGGGGCTGGGAATAAGGTTCAAATTTAATAATTACATAAAGGTGCTTTCAATGAAAGAGCCGACAGCTCTCAGCAAATGGAAGTTGCCAAGCAGTTATTGTTATGTGTACTATGAGGATAAAAACACAGTAGAGTTGGCATAAAACAGGTGAGAAATTCTATATTGGTTACATGATTCAGAAACTGAGGGATCTAGAGGGATTTCTGGTGTTGCAGGCCATGAGAGCACTTGAGCGGCTGCAGGATGTAGGACAACTTCCTGAGAGGGAAGTTCTCCTGGATTTCACAGCCAGTACCCCCAAGGAACCATGTGGGCCAGGGGCTGAGTGATGCACAAAATGGTCCACTAGGGGTTTATGCAGCTTTTCAGAGTAATTTATGCCAGGATGTTATGTACACTGGAAGAATCTGGCATAGGAAGAATGTGATGGAAGAGTGTATCCTAAAAGATTTTTGTCCCCAGTTGTGTCAGGAGGAACTGGGGATCTTTCCTGAGTTGGTGAAGGCCCATGTCTTCCACGTGCATAAGGGTTGACCGCAGTCTGCTTTCACATTCACTCACATGCTGGATATAAGGAAGAACTTGTCATGGGGCCGAACTTTTCCAGATTGCTCACTTCTGGAGTCTTCTCTTCACGGGTCTGAACATGCAAGGAAGATAATTTGACTTATTTGTCACAGGTCCTGGCAGGACTGAGCCCAGTGCCTATCCATAAATATCTTGGGGTTGATTCTTCAGTTTCAGGACTTGTCATGTTCCACCAGAACACGGAGTCATGTATGAACCAGAATGAGCTCAGGTCTTAAAAACTCGGGTGTCCTTAATAGTAGGGCTTTGATTTTTATGTTGCCCTTCTGTCCTTCCCTGATGGCTTGTTTTCTCGGTGGGCACAATTGCTCATTGCTCCCAACAGCACTTTTCTCTGTGTTTATAATGCACTGTTTATGCCCCTGCAGCTCTGTAATTAATAATATACTGCTTTTCATCTTCAAAGTGATTTATACACATTAATTAATCCTCACCATACTTTGGAGTTTCTGCACGTAAATAACCATGATGCTTCTGGATTTTACTTAGGAAACCAAGACCCAGAAGGAAAACAACTTTGTCAAGGCAAAGGAGAAAGGGATCACTGGGTCAAGATCAGCACTGAAGACCGTGACCCCTCATGGTGCTTGCAGAGCTGCCGTCCCCCTGGGGAGTAGCCTTCTAGCTCCACACTCGCCACCATCACTGCCGGGGAAACTGGCCCCTACCATCACTCATTTTGAGTCATCAACTATGCCTTAATACTCCAGGGTTACAGAATAATCTTACCTAAAGCATACATAATAGAAAATGATGGATTATAATCTAATAAACCATCCTAAGATGCTCAGGTCCAGCTTCTAGTAGCCTCCAGATGGAGGATAAATATGTTTCGTAATTCATCATTTACAAGTTACACACCCAATTAAAACATTAAACTCTCACTATATGGTTTCCCATTTATGTAATCACCCTATAGAAAGCTATTATATTTTAACTATCAAGCTCAATACATCAGGCAGTAGTCATCTATCTCTCTCTGGCAAGTGGAGTAAGAGGTACACTGGGGAGGGTATTGGCGGAGGTGAGTAGTGCCTCAATTTCTATATCTGGGGTCCCCATGGTGCCCAGGAGCTCACCAGAACATTAAGCCTGAGAAGTGAGCTCATGGACCCTTTTTGAAGTTTCTGACACAAAGCCAAATCATGCAAAGACCCTGAAGGCAATTCAATTTGCTTCTACCATGCCTCCTTGAACAGTTACCTGGGGAAGTACACAAAACTACCTCTAATGACACAAAAGATTCTACACAAGTGATTGAGCGTGCAACGGATACCCTTCCCCCACCCCAAGTCAATCCATTACTCCATCCTTCATCAAGAGCAGGTGAGAAGCAGACATGACTTTAAATTAGGGGTACATGGATGTCAGACCTCAGTCCCCATGTGGGGCTGAGGTTTATAGCACCAAGGCTTTTTCAAAGTTCCAGATAAACATGGTACCTTTCCCTAGGGTGTCACTTTTCTCACTTTTGGAGGGCATTCCTAGGAGATGTGACTGGTAAGGAATGTAAAACAGGTCTTTCTGTATTAAGGTGAGCATAGCGATCTTATGGGAGACAGTGACAACTGCACATCAGTTTTTGGCTTGTCATGGCCATGCGCAAAGCCCCAGATCACTGGGGCCGCAAGGCCACCCGCCCTCACCATCAGGCAAGCTTGGGTAGAATGGTCTGGGAGGTCCTGGACCAATTCCTTCTCTGGAATATACTGAACTGGCTGCCTGAGGATGAAGGAAGTGTGGAAGCCCCATTACTGAGGGAGAAGGGACAAAGTCAGAATGATCAGGGTAGCATTTTTCCCTCAACATAAGTATTGAGAAGAATTTTGCAGTTGACCTTTTTCTGTTGGTGTTTTGTAGGTTTGCTTTGCAATGTGGCACAGCCCAACTGGGTAGGTCTGTCACAACTGCCCTGAAACCAAGCCGGAACCATCAAGTGTTTCAAATACACTTGAACAAACGTCATTGTGGCCTCTGCCTGGGCCAGGCGCTCTGCCACTGGCAAGCTCAGTTCACAGAGAAGCAACACCGGACTTTTCTGTGGGGGCCAGGAGCTGTGAGCAGGCTTTGTGGCCAGCCCAGGATGCTCACATGGGCAGGGTACCCTGCCCCTGAGCTCTTGGCACCTGCTGCTCGCCAGAGTTACAGAGCTACCCCCCACGGATGCAAACAAACATCCCTGGCACAGGAAGAAAGAAACCTCAGCAACCTCACCAATCTGCTACCCTAAGTTCTATCCTGACTTCCCAGAAGCCCAGCTGGCACGACAGATGAACCTGATTCCTGATTGCAGTGCGATTCAAGTTGAGACTAAAGGGACATAAGCAAAGGAGGGGATATAGGCAAGATCCACTGTGTGTGGGCGACTTGATTCCATACAGAGACTTGACTGGATGCACTGAGTGCTCAGTCCTGTTTCTGTTCCACACCTCTGGAAATAAGCTGGCTGCTTAGCTAGTTGTTCACTTTGAATCAAGATGCTCCCAGACACGCTGGTCACTATTCTTCTATTCAGTTTTTGGCTGAAGTTAAGCCATGTTGCATGCATTTTGGAGCACAGACCTGGGTTAATATCCAGGGATGGAAGAGACTAGAAGGCTACTTTGGGAATGAAGGATGGATTTGGAGAAACAACAATTTTCAGCTCATCTCCAAGAAAGAATACAGTAGGGATGCTTACTTACACATCTGATAAATGTCATTTAGAATCTCGAGGAAGAAGCTCATCAGATTTAAACACATTTCAGGAAAGAAAAAGCACTCCATCCCTCACTCACTGTTTACGTCTTTCAGGAGCCAACAAGCAAGCTGTACAGACAAGAGAAGTCTTCTCCATTCACAAGCCCATGGCCTCTGCCCCACCCCCTCATGGCCAGGGTCATGGAGCAGGCTGCCCTGACTTACCAATGAAATATGCCAGCAGAATCGCCAAGAGGAGGGCTGCGGCGATGGCAGACAGGGCAGCGCATTTCCAGCTGCAGTATTTCGAGGGCTTCTTCAGCTTGAAGGCCTTCCTGGAGAAGGTATTCCGAGGCAGCAGGCGGGGTGGTGGCGTGTAAACGGTTCCTGAGGTCAGAGGGTATCCCGGAGAAGAGCTGCTGAACAGGGGCGTGCTCCCCGAGGAAGTCTTAAAGAGAAAGTGCCTGGCAAGGAAAAGGGAAAGAGTCAGCATGGACATGGGAGGCTCCTGGGGGGCATTTAGCTGTTTTTTCTTTCATCTGCTTTCTATAGTTCTAGTACAGTCCTAGTACCCTGCTCTACTTTGTCAAGGACAAAAGGGGATAAATTTTGTTTGATGGTGACATAAATTAATTCCATAAACTCCCATCATTTTATGTGTTCCTATATATGCCTAGATTTTACCTTCGACAACAATTCTGAAAAGTATTCAAAGCAAATATGGAAACTGGGTTACTGTTTGTCACTCGGAGATGATGAAGATCACGATGACGACGACGATGCAAAGCAGTGTCGTGTATTAGAATCTAACATGGAAAGGCACCAGAAATGTACTCTCACAGCTACTTACAAACTAAATATTAAAATATCCATACATTTCAGATACGAGAAATCAGGCTTGGAAAAGTCAAGAAATTGTCCAAGGATGTGAACTTGGAGTTCTATCTCATGCTGAAGTCTGAGCTCTGGAGTGTTACTCTCAACTGTCTTTCCTGAGCCTTCTTCCTGGGCTGTCTGCCCCACTCCATCTTGCTTCCTGTCCTGAGACTGCCTCTCTAGCTCAGGTGATCATGTTTTTTTCTTTCGTAACTTCTTTTCCTGCCAATTAAACAAGTCTCTTGGTCTCTTGAGCTACAGTGTGACAACAGGGTAATGGGGCCTACTGCTGACACTATAACCCTTCCTCACGGTCAGGGGACTGACTGTCTCTCCAAGGACACTTCAAGGACCATAAATTCTGTGACAGATTTTCTCTCTTATGTGTGCCATTTATAAGACTTCAAATGTGACTTGCCACACCTTGTTTCAAATGATGAATTGTCTTCCAGGAAATAGACAGTGGACTTTAAAGCATGGATTAAGTAGTGTCTAGAGTTTGAACAGCTGGAGACTGGGGACTGTGTCTTCTTTTATACCTTTTATACCTATAGGGATAGGTATACCTATACCCTTTCATTTTTATGTTCCCAGTACCCAACTCAAAGTTCAGTGTGTAAGGGAGACTTTAGTGAGCGAGTGAATGAATGAATGAACAAATGAATGAATGATTGAATGGAGTTCCCTCATGTTTTGTGAATTTAAGATTCTAAGACTCCAAAATGTCATACAGGTATTTGCTTCCTCTTCAAGTCTTCAGTAGGTACAACTATACTTACGGACCACATACCATGTGTCAGTTACGATGCTAAATGTCTTACTTGCATCCAAACCTCACACCAACCCTATATTATTACCACAGTTTTACAAATGAGAAAATGGAACCTTGAATGTAGTAAGCAGGGTCACTGGGGCTACAACTCCCATCTGCCTGACTCTTCAGTTTGACCTCATGCATCACACTGCCCCTGTGTATGGGACTCAGCAGGTTATCCGGGCAGGATTCTGAGACAGGATCACTGTTATTACAAATATTTGGATCTTGGCTGCCTCCAGACAAAACCTTGAACATATTTTGATCCTTGACAAAGATCAAACAAACCTGGGATGACTGACAATCATGTCAGAAAATGGGTATCTGATTAGTGAATGATTTGGCACAGCTAACATTAAAACAAACAACTGATAGTTAAAAACTTTACTTGAACTCTAAGTATGTTTGATGATCTGAATAAAGCCAAGAGGTTGGATTCCATAAGTAAGCCTTTGTATTCCTTGGCCAATGGCACTCTTTTAATGCTCTGGATAAAAAGCATCTTTGGAAGAGGTGGCAGGAGGCACAGTGTTTAGAAGCAGCGTTTTGGAGCAATGTTCACCTGGCTGGGAGTCTTAGCAGTACTCATTCCTGGACAAGTAAGCGTACAGAAGTTATGCAATGCTGTTCTTAAAAGCCTCCATCTCTTCATCTGTAAAATGGGGGTAATGATGGCCCAGGTCCCTCATGTCGTAGCGTAGGCAGTTGTACAGATTACACGAGATCATGTAGGAAAAGCACTTAACCAAAGGTTTGTCTCATAACAAGTGTTCAGTGCATTACGGGTAGCTTTTATTATTAATCCTCAGAACAACATAAGGAGCCCGAAACATGAGTTTTAATTTAAAGCTTGACAAATGTCAAACAAACACCTGAAGAGTTCTCCAAATCACTAAATAATAGTCCACTGCCTTATAATCAAGCTAGAACATATGCACACCAGAAAGTTAGGGTGATGGAAAAATGCTGGAATTTGATTTAGAACTAGCTCAAATGCACTTCTTGAACCATTTCCCAAAAGTGGGCAGTGAAAATAGGATGTTAAATTAAAACCAAGACATATAAAGACATCACAAGCCATTATTGATAATATTTAGAAATATAGGGGCACCAGGTCTCAATGCCACAGAGATCTCACTCCTTTCCATGGCTTCAGGCATCCTATGACTCAAGTTAACAAGTGTCCATTTCCAACCAGCTTCCTTCCTGAGGTCCAGACTCCCATTTCAGTTGTATGCTGGGCATCTCTCTCTCTCTCTCCATTCCATAGCTGTATTGCACAAGTTACAGCCAAGCATGGACTCTTTTTCTTCCCCTCCCCATTTACACTCTTCCTGCATTCCTGTTATTCCCAGGTGCCCAAGAACCTGCAGCCATTTTTCACTTCCTCCTTTCCTCTCACCTTCTCCCATATAATGGATGGAAGAATCCTATCCATTTTACTTCTGAAAACCTCTCCCCCCTTCAACCCCCCCCCCAAACTTCCTGCCCCTTTTCTTTCCAAATCACAAATGTCATTGTGCTCTGCCTTCTAAATCCTGGCTGATCCTCCAATGCCTGCAAGAAGAAAGGCAAATCTCAATACAGGACCAGACGCATTACAACAATTACCCGACTTTTTTACCCTAGTCTCTAACCTTGTGCTTCCTGATCCCTGAACTCTTCTTCAGCCATACCAGAAGATGCATCTTCCCTTAACCTGGCTGTTTATGCTGCCATGCCCCTTCAGGAATGGCTGTTCCTAGGCTTCCCCACCCACCACACCCCAGCCAACTCCTCCTCACCTTCCAATCACCTACTTGGGAAACCTACTCCAAAAGGTTTGCTATCTATACCATCCTCCATCACTTTTTGCATTCAAGAATCTATTATACACTTGGATATCTATCTACCTATCTACCTACCTCTCTGTATGTATGTATGTATGTATGTATTTATCTATCTATCTGCCGACTGATCGATCGATCTATCTATCATGTGTTTGCCCCAATGCCTGGATCCTGAATATCAGTCATATTTGTGGACAGAATCAGTAAATTAGAAACAATGTTTTGGCAACATCAGAGAAATCACAAGATGAAGATTAAGAAGTTTAATTGCTTTAATGTTATTTTTAATGCACTTATTTGTAAGAAATAATAGAAGGAAGTTATTTTTTTGGTATGGGATTTTTTTCCTGAGATCCTAAAATTGTCTTCGGACAATTCAGTGTATTTTCCATATTTTCTAAAAAGGAAGTCAGATTACATCACATGTCTATATTCTCCCATGCCCTCCCCCAACCAATCAATCAATCAATCAATCAAGGTTTCCAGTAACACGTAAAATAAAGTCACAAGTCCTTTCCATGGCCTGCAATGCTCTGCCATGATCTACCTTCTGGCCACCTTTCCAACTGTACCTTCTACCACTTTAGCCTCTCTCACTCCATCAGTTAACCTGTCCTTTTGATATTCCTCATCATATCACATCCAACACATTTTCACCTAAGGGCCTTTATACATGTTCCCTTTGCCTGGAAATACCTCACAGCTTGTTTCTTCACATCATTCACCACTCTGCTCCAGTGTCACTTTCCCAGGGAGATCTTCCCTGTCCTCCTGCTTCTTTCTCTGTCATTCTCCACCCTGCTATAACAGGTTTATTTTTCTAAATTTTTAAAAAAGATTTTATTTATTTATTTGTCAGAGAGAGAGAGAGTGCACACAAGCAGGGGGAGCCGCAGACAGTAGGAGAAGCAGGCTCCCCACCGAGCAAGGATCCCGATGCAGGACTCAATCCCAGGACCCTGAGATCATAACCTGAGCCATCCAGGTGTCCCTATTTTTCTAAATTATATATGTATTTGTATATCATTTATTATCTATCTCTATCATTAGATCTGAACTTCAATGACATTTAAAATAAACAGGTATTTTGTCTCATTTATTCAACACTCTACCCTGAGAGTCTGGCACATAGTGGGTACTCAGCAAATCTTTGTTCAATGAATGACCTACAAGCTTTCTAAGGCCAAAACCGTGAATGCTATCAGGACAGCACTGTGAACATTTTAAATTTTAAAATTAGGATTCCTTCCACCACACTGACTTCTGTTTTCCAGATTTACAAGTTTGCCTATGTGCGGATAGGCAGATGTTTATATTTATACATATAAGCCCAGATCCCTCTGCAGGAAAAACAAACAAATAAACACCATGTACTTTTCAGGGCTGCATTAACCCTAGCAGATTATAGCTATCTGTGATGATCCTAGCTAAATGAAACTCATTTGGTTATCATATCCATTTTTTCTAGTTTCTGATGCTTAAAATGATTAAACCAAAGTACCAAAGATAACATAGACCCTTGTTTCCTCACAGCAGAGCTACACCTGCTTTTGCAGATCCTTAAGAGGTTAAATTCAGCAAATAAATAAATTAAAGAAAGAGGTTCTCAAGAAGTGATTTTCAGAGTGTGTCCCATAAACACCTGTAATTCAAATGTATCTTGAAGTTTAAGAAACTCTACCCTAACCATTTTGCACCTCTCAAATGTATCTGATGGTTAGTAGACGTATCTTAAAATTCTATACATCTAGAGAGCACACTAGATGTTTAGTAGATGTATCTTTTTAAATGAGACTTTTGAATGCTGATGTCTTTAGAGGTGAAGTGTCAAGAAGTCTACAACTTACTTTCCAATGATTCAGCAAAAAGATCTCTAGGTCTGCTTCTAGATAAGGCAAATGTGGTAAAATGATAGCAATTGTTGAAACCAGATGGTTATTCTTACTTTGTACTACTCCCCCAACTTTTCTGTATGTTTGAAAATTTTCATAATCACAAGTTGAAAAAAATGCAAGCTTTGATTCACCCAAGGATTGCTGTCACATGCTGCAGGGGGAAAAAACAAGATAAATAAAATGAAGCAAGACCCATAAGGGAATGGTCTAGCCAGGTGGTTACTGGGAGGACTGGTGGCTTAGGGGACTTCTCCTGATTTTTCCCTGAACTGGCTATTAAGACAGCTTTTCCCCCTCAGGGGCCTGCTCAGTATGCTCTGATGAATCACTTGTGATGCCCCAACTGAACTTCTTCCCAGCAGTCGGTCATGGAAGTAGCTCAGCTCAGGACTCCAGGCGTCAGCAAAAATGTGTAGTTTCCAAATGCACTTGACATTTTTCAAGCACAACTCAATTGCTCTCAGAATTGGCCACTTGTGCCTCGGAAAGGAAAGGCAAATGAGGGGCCCCCAAAGTGCTGTCCTTGGAGTTTGCTAACACTCAAAGGGATAGAGAAAACCAGTCCTTGATGTCTTACAAAAAAATAAAAGAAGAGCTCGCATGCTTCTTTCCCTTCCTAGCCATGTGGGCTTCAATTCTAGCACTCAGCATCCTTCCTGGCCCAGGTTAGCGGCTCCAAATGGCCATGGAATTGAACAGTGAGGCTAAGGAAGGTCAGTGGCTCTGCGTCCTCAGCTCTGGACCCAAGATCCCAGTGAGTTCTTAAGAATACAGTGATCATCACTTCACCTGAGCTATCTTTTTGGTAAATGTCACTTTTCCTCATGTGAAAACAAAACTATCTAATAAAAACTGAGAGAAAGAGAGAGAATACCTAACAACCATTCTCCCATGCGTTTTACATGACAACAAAGACATGTATTTGAGGCAGAATCCTGGCAAACCAGGACTTCAAATTGGCTTAGAAAATTAAGGGCATACATTTTCTCTGATTAAACAACCATGGAAAATTTTAAAAAGATGTCTAACAAACAAGAAACTCATGCATAGCATCCGTGTAAGAAGGACCCCATCAATTCAAAATACGGTGAATTTTTATTTTATTCTTATGATACAGAAGGAGCTTGACTAATCTAGGGTGGAAGTGTTGAGAAGTGGTAGCTGGTTAAACTACTTGAGACTCCAACAAAAGATTTCTTTTCCTTTTTCTGAGTCAATCACCAGTAAACTCACTCATTAATCTCAAACCCTACCAAAGAAGAAAATAAACATAGAAAATCCCTTATTAACCAAGTCCCATTTCTCAGGTTGCAACCAGTGGGATCCTAAGAGGCAGTCTCCCTATTTTCTATTGGTTTGGCTTTATTCCCAGGGGTAAATCCCAGCAGGGCTTTGAAACAGAAATGTACTACACAAATAATTGCACTGCCTCAACCCCAAAGGTCAAGTTTTTGTCCCCAACCCCACTCCTCTCTGTTCTCCTCTCTCTCAATCTATTTCCCACTATTTCCTCACAGCGTACCATTCAGCTAACCACAACAACTAATGACTAACAATGCAGATGAGTTCTCTCCTGCTCATGAAGTCAGCTGCAGGAGACAATCTCCTTGAAATCAAGCAAAACTACTGAATGGTCTCGACATAGCACTGTCTGCAAAAATGCAGCTTCGGTTATCAGAGAAACCAGGTGTTGACTGTTGTTCTACCAAGAAAATTGACCTCCCCAGTAAATAAACTCAGAGGTATTCAGAGTAGTGGATGAAAATATTGATACACAGCCCATTAATCCCTAAAAGATTTTTAATATCATACATGCAGTTGCTGAAATTTGATAAAAAGCCAGAGAAAGGATAGAAGCAGAAATGTACCTGGAATGGGGATGGAGTGATCAGTGAGGGAGATCAGGTGTGCATTAGAAAATGGGAGATTGCATCACATTTTACTGGTCCTGGCTCTGCCCTTTGGAGCATCAGGTTTATTGTCTCTAAAGGAGTAAGTTTAATAAAGAGGCAGCCCATAAAGGGTACTGTAGCATGTAAAGTTACTGTAATTAGGTTTTCAGGATTTATAATAAAACATTTAGCTGGAGAGAGGTTAAATAACCACCGCACTTTCTGGCATCATTATTATACTCTCCAGTACGAGAAGGAATGATGGTGGTAGAGGGGAAACTCGATGGGTGGGCTTTTGAGAGAGACACAGAGAGACCTGGGGCATGAGAGAGAGACAGAGAGAGAGAGAGAGAAGCATATAGGATGGGATGGAAAAAGCAGAAGAGATAATAAGGAAGATGATGTTGGATATTGTACTGTTCAGTCATTTCTTGAAGGGCAAAACTGAGTTACTTTTTAAGTGTTCTATCTTTAATTTCCTATTTGCAAATACAAAATGTACTTATTATTAAAAAATCGAGTCATATATTTAAAAACAGAGAGCAAAATTCTATCTTCTTGAGAGAAAGACTAGTAAAACATTTGATGTTTAGAGTCAGACTTTTTCCCTACATATTAACATTCCCTTTTTTCTTATTTTTGAAAACAATAGGATCATACCAAAGAGGCGGGATTAAGTCTGCAGATTCTGGACTTGAACAACCAGGTTTTGGGTCCTGGTTTCTATTCTTATCACTATGCGACACTGGGTAAGTTATTTATCTGTCTCGGTGACCTCACCTGTAAAATGAGAAAATGGTAGTACCTTCATGGCCTTGTTTAAAAGGATTGGGTGACTTTATTCGTGTGAGATGCCTAACATTGAGCTTGACATCCAATGAATGGTTAGTAAATGTAGCTATTAATTGCTCGAAGGCAGGAATCATGTACATCTTGGTCTTTACTAGATCTTGACCGAGTACAGTGCCCAGCTCATTTAAAATATTTGTTGAATGCATGAGCCAGTCTAATTAGCACAGTGACTGGAACATTGCAGGCAACCCAACCCCCTAAAAACAATTTTATTAGGAAGGGAAGGAATTGAAGATTTTACTAATATGCTTGTTCTCTTCTTCCAGTTGGGAATTTATGCTTGTGTTGAGAAGTGAACTGTTGCTTTTAACATAAAACTTTAAAAATGTTTTTAAAAAATTGCTACTTCCCAAGTTTAAAGAAGAAGCCAGTAACCCAATTAGTATAATTAAAAGCCCATTTCATTTCACGATTCCCTAAGCTTAGACTCAAACCAATTTTGATGCAATGAAAAATAGGCTTTCAAGGTTTCTGGTCCTTGAACCTTTTAGATCATAGGGGACTATCACTACATTTGCATATGCCATGAACAACAGGAAAATCCTCTATTTTGCCCTCTTCAAAATTTGCAGTCATACCAAAAATACTCACAGCTGGAATAATTAGCAACTCAATTTATTGCCTTCCGTTTTTTAAATAGAAGCTTCGACTCTTGATATTTAAATAGTGTCACACTGTGATATAACATAGCATTTTTCATGGTAAAACTTCCTTTTTTTCCCCCCCATGAAATGATATACTGCTCAGTGTGACAGGCAAGGTCTCTGGAGGTCACTAAAGAAACCTGGTGTTTTGTGAGCAAATCCATTTCAGAGTCTTTGGGATGAAATGAGGAGTCTTTTTTTTTTTCCCCTGGAGTTGTTAACTTGTTGACTTTTTTCAAGTTAATTGGTAAAAGTCTTGATATAGTAGAGGAAAAAAACAAAGACTTCTGACTTTGACTTCAAACTTGACCTTGAATTCACCATACACTATAATATGGGAGTATAGAGACAGCCATTTCAAATAGACTTGCATTTGTGTTCACCGGCAGCCAGAGGTAGATGAAGAAAGAATGCCCTCCATCAGATACAATCAACGAGCAGAATGATTTCTCCCATCGAGTTTATTGCCTGTACCATTCAGAGAGTCAAAGAATTTTTGAGCTGGAAGAAACCTTAGGGCATGTCCCTTTATCATATTCTGCTTCATGCTACCACATTTGTCCTATATGTTTGCCTTGTCTCCCCAGTCATATTACAAGCTTCTCA
Source organism: Ailurus styani (assembly GCA_002007465.1). Taxonomy (NCBI): domain Eukaryota; kingdom Metazoa; phylum Chordata; class Mammalia; order Carnivora; family Ailuridae; genus Ailurus; species Ailurus styani. Next base: position 7,294,181 of record LNAC01000017.1, read on the forward strand.
AAAGCAGGTCCTATATCTTTTGCTTCCTGGTATCTTTCTCTGTTCATAGTAGGTGCTCACAAATATCTACTGAAGGAACACAGTTATTAAGGAACGGTGGAAATGTACAGGCTTTGGAGTCAGGCATATCTGTACTCAAATCACAACTGTACCAGGAACTGCATTATGTTGGGAAAGCTAATGAATCTCCCTGAGCCTCAGATGCCTCTTCCAAAAAATGGGTAGGAAAGAGTATCTGCATTATGGAACCATTGGAAGGGCTGAAAGAGATCATTAATATAATCTGTAAGCACAGAGGCTGACCGACAGGAGGTGTCTAACACGCAGCTACCATGTTCCCCTTTTCCTTTGAAACAATTCAAAATCTAAAATATGACGTCATGAGTCAACCAGTATTTATTGAGCATGGAATATATATCACATGGTGTCAGATGCTTTGGATAAAATGTTAAGTCCTCCTCCTCATATAGAATTACTAATTGGTGGGGCGCCTGGGTGGCTCAGTGGGTTAAGCCTCTGCCTTTCGCTCAAGTCATGATCTCAGGGTCCTGGGATTGAGACCCGCATCGGGCTCTCCGCTCAGCTGAGGGCCTGTTTCCCCTCTCTCTCTGCCTGCCTATCTGCCTTCTTGTGATCTCTCTGTCAAATAAATAAATAAAATTCTTAAAAAAAGAATTACTAATTGGAGAAACAGATGGAATAAACAAAACTGAAGTCCAGGTAAACCAACAAGTACATGAGAAATTACAAACTGTGAGACGTGCCATGAAGGAGAAAGGGACTAAGAGAAAATTGGGACTATATTAGTATGGTCACTTCTTTCTGAGGAGATGATCAAAAAGGGGAAGTCTAAGGATAAGGAGTTAATCATCTAAGGAGCAATGAAAAGAGCATCCCAGGCAAGGGAAGCAGTATGTGCAAAGGCCCTGCAGTAGGCAGCTTTTAATTTTTGAGGATGTGAGAGAACAACATGTGGCTGGAACATGGTGACCCACAGGGTGAGCAGTGGGAGAGAGGTAGGCATGATTACAACTACGTTATGCAAGGTTTTGAGGGCATGGGATCTGGATTTTAGTGCAAGGACAAAGGGTTTTAAATTATGTCTTCTCTTTGAGCAAAGGGAGATAGATCTTTAGGAGCATTCAACTTAATAAAGAACTAAGGTAGGATAGGATAGAGTCATTGGGAGTTCAGTCCAGTCTTTGGTGATAAAAGACTTGGTGGTCTTCTTTGTGCTCTGCCTTGAGGGGCTTGGTTTTTATCCAGAATATTCAAGTCACCCTTAGTACTGCATCTATCACTGTATTTGGATATAATCAGACATCTCAAACTTAACATGACCCAGGCACAACTCCTGATTTTCACTGTCCTCCTGTTACAGGCCTCACCCATATTGGTTAACGGAGTCATCGCCTATCAGTTGTGCAGGTGCCATCCCCAGGAATTAGTCTCTGAGAAAGAAATAGGCATGCAGGCAGCTTCTTAGAAAGTGCTCTTGGGAACAGCACCTGTGAGGGAGTGAAGAAAGCAGGCTGGGCAGAGGGAGAAGCTGAACCATGATGCTATTGTAAGGGTTCCTTGGTCAATCTCATGGGGAGCTCTAGAGCTGTTGGGCCTGGGTCATGGGATGACTCTGGAGAGTTGTTCCACTTTGATCTGAGAGGGTAGGGCCTTATCAAACCTATGGACCAGTCTCCAGCTAAAGTCCAGTTGCAGAAAGGAAGCTGGCAGAGATGTGTGTGGGCTACCAACATTCCCAGCAACTAGAAAAACATGTGTGCTCCATTCCTGGTGTGTGACCTCTGGCTGGGTCATGCCATTTACCTAGCTAGACTTCACTGTGTTTCCTTTCCTTCCCTGATCCCCGATTCATCATCAGTTCATTTCTCTTGGCCTCTGACACATATCTGTCCTCTTCTTACCACTTACACCTTGTACCTGGCCCACTGCCTATAGCAGCCTCAAATGGGTCTCCTTGTTCCCATATTGACAGTTTATATCCATTCTCTACACAGGAGCCAGTCATTGTCTACAAACACAAATCAAATCATATTACTTTCCTGCTTAAAATCATCCACTTCCTTTATACTCAAAAGTAACCTATCTCCTTATCCAGGTCTGCAAAGCACCTCATTATGGTCTATCTCATCCCTTCCTCTCCTCTACTGGTTATATTCCTGAGGTCTCTGCCACAATTTTTTGCTGTCCCTCAAAGACGCCAACCTTCTCTGAACCTCGGGGTAGTCACAACGTGTTTCCTCCTCCTCAGGCCTTTCAAGTCTCCCCTCAGATCTCATTTTCTCAGAAAGCCTTCCTTGATCAGCTTTTTATTACCCTACCTCGGCCAAGGTAACAGCCCAGGAACTGCCCATCTCCAGTGACTGGTTGTTGTGGGAGGTGGAGTGGTGATGTTTGTATAAAGACCCCGGCTTCCCATCTGCTCCACACTTAGCATTTGAATAGCTCTCTCCTTGCTTACTACCTGTTTCCTCCAGTGGTGCGCACTTTCCTTGAGAGTCCAGATTTAGTCTTCCTTACCACTGTATCCCCAGCCCCTGGATGTGTGCCTGGCACATGTTTGGTGCTTGATCCATTTTTAGCAAATGAATAAAAAAAATTAACCGATGTAGATTTTGAAAACTTTTCTATCTGCTCTCAGATCCAACACATCTATTTATTTATCCTGCAGTGTCCTCTTCAAGGGATGCCTTGTCACTCTGGGTTTCAAGATTTTGGTAAATAAGACCATGTTCTCATTATGCCTACACATGGTTATTTTAAATCCTTTGAGAAACCTGCATCTTTCTATTCTGAGGAGCCTTTGGCACATTTTAATGAGAGCCTTCCCATTTTCTTGATCTTTTAAGTTGGAATTCTCCTCAACTTTTCTGTCATTCTTGAGGCACGTTAGCTATAATCACATGGAATGTCTCCATCGAGAACTCAGAATATTTTACAAAAACAGTGATAATGCAGTTTTGATTAATTTCTGGGATTCTACTTAATGATGCCGTGCATTTTGTAGCCCTTCCTTCCTCTCTTCCTCATCAACCCAATGGACATATATGTTCAGGCATCAGTTTACACTAATCTCAGGGCCAGTTTCTGGTTTGTAACCAGGAGCTCAGAGATAATCTTCCCACAAGCCTGGAAGGATTTTTTTTTTTTTTGGTAAATGTACTTGCTCCTTATCTGTCACTTCTCCGCCCACCTACAGAGCAGTTAATCTTCATAGGTTTGGTATCTCTGCAAACATAAAGATTTCATGGTACATTTTCTCTTCCAAACCACTTTTAAAAGAATATGAGACTAGTTTTCATCTCTGAAAAATCTTGTGTACACCCTCCATCCAGAGAAGAATCCATTTATCTTTCTCCACCCTCCTTCCACTTCCCCCTCCATAACAAAGGAGTATTGTCTCATACACCTTTCTTTATTTCCTTATCTCTGGTGCTTCAACAACTTCAGGAAGGTCTCATGAGTTGCATTTACCATGATATTGAATGAGGATCATCTTGACAATTCCAGATGGTAACATACTGCACCCTTGGATCCATTTATCAGTATTAATCAAATCACACGTAATGGAATTTTGTGTAGTGCCTTCAAAGTTAACCATTCCAAACCATGTTTTGGAAATAGACATTTTAACTTTTTTTTTTAAAGATCAGAGCAAGAGATGGATTCTCCAGCCTAACTATCTTATTGCCTCTCCCTTGAGTAGACTTTTCACACCAAGGGGGCTACACTAATCCCCTAGTTGTTTTTCTTTAATTAATTAATTACTTAATTAATGAATTTTTTTTCCTATTGAGGTGAGATTCACGTAACATAAAATTAACCACTTTATTATTTTTTTTAAACTCAGTTTTTGTTTTTTTTTTAATTTACTTGACACACAGAGAGAGAGAGATCACAAGTAGGCAGAGAGGCAGGCAGAGAGAGGAGGAAGCAGGCTCCCCACTAAGCAGGGAGTGCGACGCAGGCCTCAATCCCAGGACCCTGGGATCATGACCTGAGCTGAAGGCAGAGGCTTTAACCCACTGAGCCAGCCAGGCAACCAAAATTAACCATTTTAATGGCATTCACTGAATTTACAATATTGTACAACCACCTCTATTTTGTTCCAAAACATTTCCATCACCCCAAAAGAAAACCCTGTACCCATTAAGCAGTAATTCCCACATCTTTGTTCTCCTACTCCTAGCTCCCGGTAACCACTAATCTGATTTCTGTCTCTGTGGATTTTCCTATTATGTATATTTCATATATATGGAATCATATGATACGTGACCTTTTGTGCTTGGTTTCTCTCACTTTGCATAATGTTTTCAAGTTCATCTCCATTGCAATAATTATCAGCAGTTCATTCCTTTTTAAGGCTGAATACTATCCCATTGTGTGTGTGTGTGTATGTGTGTGTGTGTTTGTTTTATTCAAATATACATACATCACATTTTGTTTATCCATTCATAGAGAGGCATTTGAATTGTTTTGATCTTTTGGTTATTGTGAATAATAATGTGCTGCTTTGCACATATGTGTAAAAATATTTGAGCACTTTTTTTCAATTTGGGGGGAGATATACATAGGAGAATTGCGGGGTCATAGGGTAATTCTCTGTTAAACTTTTAGCTGCTTTCTAAATATAGAAGATGATCAACCTTGAACTCCTCAGCAAGGTCAAATTCGGGTTGGCCCTAAGCATGTTAGCAGTCTCCTTTCATCTACCCATGCTAGGAGACATTTTTGAAGACTTCGAAACTACAGAAACAAAAAGCATCATCAGAGGGCCGAAAGAATAATAACACTTCCTACCTTACAGAATGTTTTAACACACCAAGTCAACAGGTTCTCATTTTAGAAAAGAGTTTTTAGTGGAAAACTACTAGGGTTTATAACCTAGGAAAGGGATCTATCCATGAGATTTTTATTTTTTTTATTTATTTATTTATTTTTTTAAAAGGGAGGCTTCTTTTTTTTTTTTTTTTTTTTTAAAGATTTTTTATTTATTTATTTGAGGAGAGAGAGAGAGAGAGAGAGATCACAAGTAGGCTGAGAGGCAGGCAGAGAGAGAGGAGGAAGCAGGCTCCGGGCTGAGCAGAGAGCCCGATGCGGGCCTCGATCCCAGGACCCTGAGATCATGACCTGAGCCGAAGGCAGAGGCTTTAACCCGCTGAGCCACCCAGGCGCCCTCCATGAGATTTTTATAGAAAAGTTTGTATTGTTAGTACATATTCTGAGCACTGTATTAGAAACAGTACTTACTCATCAGGCCCAAATACTCCAGAACCTGATGAATGAATCTGAGCATGGATGAATTTCCAAAGTTTTGGTGCTTAGAGAGAAATTATGTTTTATCTTAGAAGGCAAATTCAGAGAGTCTTTCTCTAGCAAGAGTTTGAAGAAATCCTAGGTTTCCTACTTCTGTTGTGAGATCAAGGAGGGTCTAAAATATAAGATCTTGAAGTATCTTCTTTGGATCACCGAGTGTATTCATATATTACTAACTTTAGGTATGGAAAGCATATCATGATATTTGGGAAATACTGGAGTAATGAAAAGTTAGGGGATTACTACAGGATCCTCACAAGTCTTTAATATCTTAAATAGCCCAGTATTTTACATATAACATTTATCATTCTGCTTATTTGGTCATGTTAGTTTTATATCCACCTACTTTCCCAGGCTTAAAACCAGTATTCTGTGGGGTATACCTTTGGGAAAGAAAATTCTAATTCATTTCCCTCTATTTTTGAATGATTACACTAAGGCCCAGAAAGAAACTAAAAGCAAACCAACCAAACCCCCAATAATGGTTATTTCCTAGATTTTTGTAGGTTCTTAAGACCTAGTCCCTTGGTAGGAAGTGGGAGGAATGTGGGAGGGAAGGAAGGGGTGATGGAAGGGAGGGAGGAAGTAGGAGGGAAAGAAGGAAGCTGTATTATGACATAAAAATGAAAAGGGACAGATGAAGTATTTTATGGGATTTCTTCAAGGCTTAGAAAGAAAAACAAAACTGACTTATTGGAATTCTTGCATACCTAAGAATAATCCTTGAAAGGGAGAGAGAATCTTAAGCAGGCTCTAAGTCCGGCGCACAAGCCCTATGTGGGGTTTGATCTCAAGACCCTGAGATCATGACCCGAGCTGAAATCAAGAGTCTGATGCTCAATTCACTGCATCACCCGAGCAATTCTAGATGTGGGTACCGGCAGAGGAGAAGGAAAACAAGAGACAAAGAAAAAAAACGACTACGCATTTTTGTGTATTAGGGATTTGCTTCCACATCAATAGTGTGTAGAGATTTCTAACATTTAAGCTTGGGGCTCTGTGGCTTTTATTTATTTTTAACACTCAAAAGGTAGTTATCTTTAATACAGTTTCTTTTCCCATTTGAATTTATATCAGACCCTTTGTGACACAAGAAAGTTTACGAAGACCTACCAGTGTGTTCACCCACATTTCTTTCTATGCATAATATCCATAGGTACAGTGTTTTCTTCTTACTTAGCACTCTTCTTGAAATGATCTAAGAGCTCTTCAGGGATATTAATTAAACTTTATAGCAACCCCTGTGACATGTCTGCCTGCCTACATATATCTGCTGGACACTTAGAAATTAATGATTTGCAGAAGTGTGCCATTGAAGTGTGTTTGCAGGCCAGCCACATAGTCACTGACAATGCACTGAACGGATCCATACATTTCAGTCGTCAAAAAATGCCATTAAAAAAGGCAACCATCATTTAGCATCAACACGTAAATATTGCCACGGTGCTTAATATACTCTCAAGCAGGTCCTGCAGTGTCCCTGTCACAAAACAAGTCCCAGGGAAGCAGGTTCTGAAAGCTTGGCTTCCTTGAAAGGCTCCCGATTGCCTAAATGCTGGGTTTCCTAGGGCCCCAGGCAAGGCTTTTTAAAAAATGCAAGTGTCAAGGAAAACTGTCATGCACGTTTGCCTTAAGTACCCCAAAAGCTTGTCACTGCCATCTTGGAAGTCTTGACGAAGACGCGGTTGGACATGCCGAGGCACGGTAAATTGAAAGCTGCCTGACAGGGAGGTGGTGTGTTAGACTAACAGCCAGGTGCCCGCCTCCAGGCATTTTCTTTGCAAGCGGCAGAATTAAACAAAACCAAAGGAGAGTCTCATCAGGGGAGGCTGTCTTTGCAGACATCTCAGAGGCTTGGACTTGAACCAGGGTCCTTTCTGGCTTTTCGGTTTTGCTTGATAAGAGGTTAAGCGGCTCAGGAAACGCAAAGCACAGTCCGAATTTTGTGAGGGCAGTGGGAAGTGGGGAAAGAGCAGTGGATGGAGAGGGCAGAAGTCAAGAAGGAAGAGGAAGGTCAAGGTCAGGATTAGGCTGGCATCGCACCTGCTTGTTCTAGGAGACTGAACAAAGCCGTGGTGAACCACTGAACTACCGGCAGCAAGTGGGGTTCAGAGCCCAGTGATCTGGGCGGCCTTGAGAAAATGATTTGTTGAATCTCAGTTTCCTCAGGTGAAAACAACTGAAAATGTTGCATAGGGATACTACGTGCACTAAGTGGGCTCAGCACATTCTTGCCACTAAGGAGACCCTTAATAAATGCTGGCTTTTACTGTTCTGGAGAGAGCTGTCAATGATCCCATAAACTGCCTCCTTGGAAGACAGATCTTTCCTTCAGGCCCAGCCCCCTCTTCCTTCCTTCCTTCCCTCCTCTTTCCTTCCTTCAACACGAGATCCTTCAGTTAACTGCTATGAGCTTTTATTTCTTGTCTTTCTGGTACGTCAGCTGAGGCTTTCCCTACTTCTCACTGCAAGTGTGCCCAGTAATACACCTTTGCAGGCTCCCCGTCCCACACAGAACAGACCATAAGGTGCTTCACTGGACCCAGAAGGTGGCCCTGACACGGGTCACAGACGTTTCTAGCATTGTCTCCTGAGTTCCAGCCCAGCTGATCAGAAGGCTTGCACACTCTTGCTCTTCTGGCCTTCTTCTCTTCCTTCTTCCTGGAGTGCCGTTTGGATGGGGTATACTTTTCCATCAAAGCAGGTGTCAGACACCATTCCTGCGGACTAGCTTTCCCCGACCGGGTAGACGGGGTGTCCCCCACCACCCTGTGTTCCCATACCACCCTTAGGGCCATATTATAGTGTCTTATATTACTATAACTTGTCTACTTAGCTGTCTTTCTCCCACAAGACTGTAACTGTTGGGGGACAAGGACCACACCTTTTTCACCTTTACCCTCAGCACCTTGCATGGTGGTCAGGCCCCTAGTAGAACCGCCAGAAATGTTGGCTGCATTAAGCTGAAGTCCTATGAACATAACTGATAATGGGATTACCAATGGGAGGTGGGAAATACAGAAATCCTTATTTAGCATAAAATTGGAGTTGCAGATAAAGAAACTATAGAAGTTTGGCCTGAGGGCCTCTTATTGACAGAACCCTCACATACTTATTTCACAAAAGAGGCTGATTTCCTTGCTGGATTTTCAAGCCCTTGATCATAAACACTCTCATATAATAGTCAGAACAATAATACTGCTGTACTAGGCATTTCTCTTGGGGACTCAGAAACCTGACTGAGTCGTCTTAGATATTCGTATAATATCCCCGTTAGGGGGATAGAGGCAAGGTAGACCGGGAGAAGAGGCAAATTTAAACATTTGCCAAATTATAAATGAGAAAACAAAAGGCAGCAAAGGTTAGGAATCTCGAATCACGTAGGCCACGTTGCGGCACAATTTGGGAATAAAGAGAAGGGCCCTCCAGCTAGAACCACGGGAAGTGAATGAGTCAGATTTTCCCCGAAGCTACACCCCTTCCTCGTACTCCACCTGGCACATTAGAAGGGGAGTTGAGTTCCTCCAGCATTCTAGTATTCTTTGGTCCATTATTCCTTGAAAAAAGAAAGTTCTTTCAATTCTGTGTTTAAAATCCAGTACCGTAAACTTCAGGGTTCTTATTTTAAGCCCATAAAAGAAAATTCAACCCATTAAAGGAGGAGGAATAAGGAGAGACTGTAGCATTTGAATTGAGATGAACATAATTTGGCACAATCTATCAAAATTTAAAAGGCACATTATACATACCCTTTGATCTAGCAATTTCACTTCCAGGAATTTGACTCTTAACATAATCATGTAAGTATGCAAAGGGCGGTATATACACAAGACTCTTCATTATGCTTTTGTTTGTAAGAGCAAAAAATGTGAAAGTGATCTAAGTGTCCATAAAGGAGAGACTGGTTAAATAAATTATGACATTCCGGAATATTACACAGACTTTAAAACAAGAATGAGGTAGATCCACATGAAATTATTACCTTAAGTGATTTCCACCATATTTCATGAAGTTAAAAAAGGAAGCTGCCAAATGGTATGTATAATACGGTCCCGTTTACATTAAACGTAAGAAAAAAAAATATGCTCAGACATCCAAAAACATCTTGGGAAGCCTAAAATAATAAACCTTGAAAAGAGATTTCCTTGAAAATAGAAGGGGAAGGGCAGGGAATATTACTTTCCATTTTCTATGTTCCTGGTTGTTGAATTATTTTTACCAAGAGAATGTATACATTTTGTAATATAGGAGTGGAAAGACCAAATCTATTGCAATATGGGCTCTGATCTTTGTCTAAATTCTTGACAACTCTTTTGTGGAAGGAAATGGAGCAAAGATTCTGTGCAGGGTGAAGAGATAATGAAACTCCCTCATCGTGCTGGGAATAGCAAAGCATGGAGAGGTATGCTTGAGCCGGAGGCCTATTTTATGGCACCACTTGGACATTCAGAGTGGGAGGCCTTGACCAGTCATCTGGGTCTCACTCCCCTCATCATAAATAGATATTGGACTATACGAGATAATCTTAACATGGATTCCAGCTTGAAAGTAGTGCCTCTATGCTGCCAAATGATTTCCAATTCTCTTAAATGATCAAGCCAACCTCAATCATGTTTACCGTGATTCCTTCTCCTGGTCTGCCTTCTGGGATAGTGGGCAGACTCAAGAGACAAACTTCCCAGAAGACGGCATGTTCTTATTTCTGTATTCTTATCGCCAGATCCGTTATTCTCAGTCTCTTCCTCTCTGACTTTGACTCTCCTTCTCTGCCTGAAATAGCCTTTAGCTTTAGCTCTGTAGCAAATTCTACAATTCCTCTTTTCCAAACTGAATGGTACCATGAACTTGAAGATGCGTATTAGAGGCAGGACACGAGGAGGCTACTCACTGCTTCCCTATTTCTAGACAAGACCAACAATGGGGAAGACTCAGTAAACAAAGTATACCTAGACATGCAGGGAGTGTGTCCTTGAAGCTTGTCTTCCAGCCACATCATTATCATGAAATTCTAGGTGGGCTTAAACATATGTGTGTTGCCTTTCTCCTATGACCCTGAGTTTGAGTACTTCTAGTAATGCCACATTAAATCACAGGGGTATGAATAGTGATGGGCATAATTACTGACATTAGGATGTGTTGCATTTTAAGACAAAACTTTTTGTCAAATTAAATGTAGAACTATTAAATTGTCACCTACACTGTGATCCATTATGGAGCTGAAGGACCCCTGCGAAATGTCCTACCTACGATTTTCACCATGAAGAGGATAAAATGCATTGCCGAGAACAGGAGCTTGAAGCATGGAGTTAAATGTTTTCCATTCATGGTTTTATTAAAAAAGCAAAACCAAAAGTTGTCCAAAGTAATTCAATTTTATACAGGTAAAGCTGCATCCCAAGCCATTTTCAGGAGAATGGGAAATGTATCGAGTTGTTTTGAGTTAACTTTCTCATCATGAGCCCTCGTAAAGAGCACTGGTTAGTAAGACAATAAATGAGCATGTTTTAATTAGAAAATGTGGAATCCAAGCAGTTTTGCTGGAAAGAAGATGATAGTTTCAAAGAGACATCAGGAGACTAATAAAAGTTAAAATGCATTAAGTGGCCAGAGTGAACTCAAAGGTAAAGTTGTGGGATGTTTGAGAAGTGAACCAGAGAGGGCAATGAATCAGAAGGGGATGAAAATTAGTCAGTGGAACTTATTCTTTCTACTTCATATTAGAATCAGCTGTAAACCTCTTTCAGTGCCCAGACAAGTGAGATAACCTGATGCCCTAAATTCTCCCATTCCCCCATCCTGGCCAGAACTATGTGTCCCCAGAGGAGAAAATCACTATCATCGGACAATGTGAGAAGGCAGCCGGACTAGGACAAAACTATCATTGAACTTGATTTTTTTTGTTTTTTGTTTTTTTTTTTTTGCCTGCCAGGCCTCCATTGTATGGTCTCTTAAAATCATGGTGCTCAGTTATGATCATGCCATTCTCCCTGCTGTGCTACTCCATACGGGTGTGTGATCCAGGTCTAGCCAATCAACATGGTCTATTCTCTAGGCCTTGGGGAATGGGTCCATTGTGGGTATGTGACCCTTGTTGAGTTCAGTGAAAATTTAATGAAGGGAATGTTGTTGAAATATAAGAAGACTTCCTTTTTCTGTTAGGTTTCTAAGGTATGAGTACATAGCCTGAAGTTCTCACAAAGATCTCACCATAGAAGGTCTGCTTAAGAATGACGGTGGGAAAGAGAGGAAGCAAAGCTGAGGGACAGATTCCTAATGCCTGAATTTCTTTCCATGAATCCAGTTCTTCCAGAATCTTGATTCTGCCCAAGGCCCTTCATCTTCCCAAGTTCCCTCTTCCCAACATGCCAAAAAAAGACAATAAAATCTATTCCACAGGCTTCCACTCAGATAACATAAAGTGCCTATTACGATACTTGGCACAAAGTAGTTATTTAAGGGATGATGACGTCTACAAAACAAAACCAAAGAGAGGGTTCAGTTGTTTTCAGGAAGTGAAAAGATATCTAATAGGGCCAGTTTCTCCTCACGTGGATTCTGAAGTGTAGAAACTGGAGAAGATGACCTTTGCAGTCCCCTGCCTTTGCTCTACTACAGAGGACACTAATGTACCAAGAAAGAACAGCACAAAGCTGAGGACAAGACACCCACAAAACGCGGGTGTACAAAGCACTGGCCTAATCCCAGAGGGCTCTCATATTTATTCTCACTTTCCTAATGCCAGGGTGGGGTAGGTTTCCTCAGGTTCCATCAAATGCTTAAATAGGGCCCAATATCACCTTATGCCTTCTCATCCATGTTCTCTACTAGAGAAAGCCTGGGTTGACAAGAGATTAAAAAGTCACTAAGATTAATCTTTCCATTTAAAATTCATATCTAAGCACATACCAGTGCAAGAAGCGCAACATCTTCCACCTTCTTCTAAGTGCAGAATTTTAAATCAATTTGTTCAAAGAATTTTTAAAAAATGAGTTGTTAATCATCGTATCATGGTGTGTAATGCCTTTACCAGAGGACTAATTGTAGAGAAAAGGACTTATGGATGTTTGTACCCAACTGAAGCTTTAACAAATTGCAACACAATTTCAATACAATCTCACAAATAAAAAAGAATGTTACTCATTCTCTTTGGAAATACAAGGCAAGAACAGTTAAAAGAGTGTTGAAAGAAATTAGGGGCATTTGCTGATTGTTCAGTCATTCTGGTTAAGAAGCAGTTCTTTAAGGGATTTAAAAATACACAATTTTGAGGGTGAGCCTTTGTGGTTAGCGTTGTCGTGACCTCTAAAAATGATTATTTACAAACATGACTCATGAAATAGCCTGAAATCGTTTGGTGGGGTTTGGAGGGAAGAAAGCTGTCTGAGGAAAAGTTTCTTCAACCTTCTCCTATAATCTAGAGGCCTCAGCCCCAGGGGAGGGACCTGGCCGAGAGCCTTTACAGGACTGCTGTTCCGGGGACACAAAACTCCACCTCACAAAGACAGGTGAGGCTGAGACTAATAAATCAAAGGAAGCTGCAGAAAAGTGCAGAGCCTCCTTCCCCTGCTTGGGAGAGCCGAGAATGCCTTATCTGGCCTCTGTGAAAAGAAAAGGATCATTGGGGAGCCCGAATTAGAAAAAGACTTGTGCTTCATCAAGTCTCTCCCTGTCTGAGCCAGATAAAATAGCCTCTGGGAAGGCTTCAGGAAATGCCCCAAGGGAGTGACAGCTGATTTCAGCTGAATGGGTGAGAAAGCACAGACAAGAGATGGAAATATTTGGCTTTTTTTGACTGCAAGCTTAACCCAAAACATTTACGTAGACCTGGGGCAGAGTCCTGCGCTTACAAGGCATGACCACGAGGTGGCCTCGATCCGTAATTGGGTCCCCATCATCCAGCTTGCGAGGGACAGCTTTTTAAAAAAGTTCTCTTTCCTAGAACCTTAGCTGTGGTTAACTTACAAGTGAGAAGTTCAAGTACCCAAAGCTTTAATAAACTTAACAAGGCTTAGTTTTACAGCAGGAGCCGAATTCGAAAAGGGCAGCCTCTCCTTGGGTACCTGCACCTTCAAGGACGCTTCCCAATTTGCAAACCACACCAAGAGCCGGCTGGAGTGGTCTTAAATAAGATGTAATGCTTGTTTCTTTCTTAATGCAGCTTGTGATTTGCACACGTGCCACAGCACTTTATTTATTTTCTTATTAATGGGTTTGAGTGTGTTTAACACCACACGCCGTAAATTGCTGAGCGGTAGATCAGCCTAGGTTCTCTTTATCTTCCTGCCAATTGTCAGAAAATGAGGTGGGGTACAGAGGTGCCTCTTCTAACCAGCTTTCTCTCTCCCACCCCACCCCTTGCCTCTATCCAACAACCAACTTCTTGTCTCCATCTGCCAAGAAAAAATAAAAGACGCAGCCTCGTTTCTCATTGGAGAGCTTGCCTATTGAGCAGCTCAGTTATTGAGATTAATAAGCTGCCAGTTTCCAAGGAAGACTACGAAAACTATAAAATTAAAGTGCACTGCAACGTGAAATGCTGCTGGTGGCCAGGCGGGATCACCGTGTCAAAAAGGCGAGGTAAAGCTATAAAATAAGGCTGAGCTTGAAAGGCTAACCTAAAGGTCTCATTAATTTCCATGTTGCCTCTGATGAGAATTTAGAGGGGGCATAATGTTTTGCAATATGGAGAAATCAAGCTGCCTATTGATTTGAAAAGTGCTTGAATGCATTTGGTTCACGCAGAATGAATTCTAGTTTTAAACTTCACTTGAAAACATTTAAAAAAAACAAAAACAAAAAACCACACACAAAAACCCAAACAGGTTACCTTGGTTTAATATTCTCAAGATCAAGCTTGTCAGTGATTCTGTCAGAAAATTAATCCTTCGGTAGAAAAATCAATCTGAGAACAAGTTTGGAATAGTCTTCGGCTCAGCATGGCGAGGATGTTTCAACAATCTTGTTGCTTCTCTGTGAAAACCTTATTTACTAAAGGTCTTGTGTCTTGATTCCCAAATACGCACTACCAATAAAGCATCTAGATTAGGCTAAGATTACTTCCTCATGAAGACAAAAAGTGTGCTTTCTGAAATTCTGAGACCAAAATTAGATTTTTAAAATGCTGCTCATCAAGCCCAAGGTGCTCCTTTCTTTAGCAGAGCCCTTACGCGACTTCCCGCTAACAGGAATAATCATGGTACTCCAAGTATGACCAAATGGTCCGCCATCGTAGCCCTAGCTGTTTGGCTTTCTCCTATTAATGTGGCAAAGCTGTGTTTGGGAGAGAACCACTCGACAAATTACAGAGCTGAAGAAGTAGCGGGGTTTTTAATTCCGCATTGTCAATTTGCTCTCGCATTTTCTAAGATGCAGAGTATCTGTCATGAGCTCACACAGACTCTGTGCTGCCCGGGGCCGTAGACTAGTGAGGCTCAGACTAACCACACTGGTTGCCACCAATCTCGAAAGAGCTGCAGAGAAGAGTCCCTTATCTCTTGCCTGGCTGATGATTTTGTCAATGGCTAAGTCTCTATCCAGTAACAGGCTGGAATTCAAGCCACAGATCATTTTTTGCCTTATGTCACTTATCATGCATTGACTTCACCATTTCCATGGCCTGGCAAATTAATCTGTTGTTTGCCATCAGGATAAGCATAGTTTTGTTTTGTTTTTCTAGTTCCAAAGGCACTATTGTGTGGTGGTTAAGAACATGACATTTGGAGTCAGACTCAGTTCAAATTCCAGCTCCTCCACTTACTCATTTACAGATCTGTAGGTAACTTAATTTTCCCGAGCCCTCAGTTTCCCTTCACTTAAGATGGGGATAGTAACATATACACAACAAAAAGGTTAAGGGGTTAAATGGGATAATGTACGTAAAAACTAAGTGCCAAGCAAAAAGTATTTGATAAAGAAAAATTGTGATTTACAGGCGTATATGATCATGTAGAGTAACTGCTAAATTGAACAAAATTTCTGGAGAGTTATTTTTAAAAGTGAAAAAAATCAATTGCTGAGAGCTTTGAACACACTAAATATGCTGTTATTTGTAAATGGATGGATTTCCATGTTACATCTATTATCTTGGAATCAAAATATTTAGAATCCAAACAGCTACACTTAAGCCTCACTGCATCATAGATTTGACGTGTCTGAAATGGCACGTCTGTTTTCTGCCACCAAACTGGTTCCTTCTTCAGGAAATGGGTCCAGCCACCCTCCTAAGTAAAAAAAATGGTCATTGTACCCTCAATTGCCTAAGCCACACCGTATTCATTCCGACCAATTCTACCTTCAAAATACACCTGACATCTATGAATGATCACCTTGTCGCCAGGTGGGTAGGACAAAGGCAAATATGAGTGCTACCAGTGCCAACCCCAGTGGAAACCTGAGCACCTTCCATCTTAACCATTACAACACTCTCCAGGCTGGACCTCTAGACTTGCTGTGCCTTCCACCTTACCCCCAGTCTATTCGCCATATGGCAGCTTCCAGAATTCACAACAAAACACTATTATCTTATTGTTTTATTTTCCCATTTAAGATGCTTCAGTGACTTTTCATTATTCTTGGGCTAAAGTCCAAAACCTCTCACCCAGCCCAATGCTTTGCTGCATGCTGCCCTCGCCTGCCCTTCTAGCTTGCTTTCCTTTTTTGGCATCCTTGTGTTTCTTTCCCCAGGAGGTCATTGTTTTTGCCATCTAGAACATTCTTTAAGTCTAATTAACACTTACTCATCCTTAGGGCTCAGCCTAAACGTCCATTTCTCATGCATTTGACTTCTCTATAGCTCACATGGCGCATATTACATTTGTTGTTGGGGCGGGGTACATGTGTCTAATCATTTGTTCACTTCTGTCTACAGCCAGCCTGGAATCACCACAAGGGCAAGGACTTTGCTTTTCTTCTTCACTGAGGGCTCCTCAGTGCCTGGCACATGATAGGTTCTTACAGATACTTCTTGAATGAATAATGGATGACCATCTTACAAAGCAACTTGCAAACTTGTTTGTACCGTGAGGGTCTTGATGGTTAAAAGGAAGGCTTCTGGAATTGAGGATCTGATGGAGATTTTTTTATGTGTTTATTTTTTGTTCCCCTTGTGTCAAAATTTATGAAGATACAAAAGGCACTACTGAAAAAAAAAATCAGAGCTTCTGGTATTTCAGAGAAAAAGTAAAATCAGGGGGAAGTTTTGTCCTGCTTGGGGATTCTCTTTAGTGACCTGCTGCTAAGAGATCAAGAGAGAGAAGCTTGCTTCAGCAAAACACACAGATGAAGGAAAGTTAGTCATCGAACTACTTTATACTGTTTTAGACAAGAGAAGCTGACTTCAGAAACTCCCCAAGAAGCTGTTGGCCAGGAAGATCCTTGAATTTGCTGCTGTCAGGAGAGGAAGGAGTAGAGAGGTGGTATCAACCATCAATTGCCCATGGGTTTTGTCCTAAGACCTAAATAGGCAGAGAAAAACATGGCAATGGAGTGATTTTTATGACACACCATGTTGGAGAAAGCACGGATTGCTTGCAATTAGCTCCTCTGCCCTGAGCTTGTTTTTCCTTGGATTATGTTATGGTTTCTACATGAATGGACTGGTTTTGGTATTAGAAATTTATATGCATTGGTCTTTCACATGATTAACAGTGGTACAGAACTTTCCCTGTAGGCTTTTTGTCTTCTGTTAAATTCCAAATTCGTACAGTCTTATTTTCAGGGTATGTCTCCTTCATCAGCACCTTTAATTCTATTTGTCACAGAAAGAAATGGAAAAAAAAGGGCGCCTGGGTGGCTCAGTGGGTTAAAGCCTCTGCCTTCGGCTCAGGTCATGATCCCAGGGTCCTGGGATCGAGGTCCGCATCGGGTTCTCTGCTCAGCGGGGAGCCTGCTTCCTCCTCTCTCTCTCTCTGCCTGCCTCTCTGCCTCCTTGTGATCTCTCTCCCTCTGTGAAATAAATAAATAAAATCTTAAAAAAAAAAAAAGAAATGGAAAAAAAATATCACAGTCCAGAGAAGATGTAACATTCTCGTTAAGACTGATGGGAACATCAAAAAGTAATGCAGAGGTAAAGGTTTGTTCCTCACTGGTCGAAAGAAACATGCTGGACTGGGCTTAGAGTCTCTGGGGGTGGGAGAATGCCTGCTCATCACCTTCCAGAGTTATGAAATTCTTCCATCCCACCCAGAAGTCTGTATTAGGGAGAGTATAGGTGGTGAGGCTGTTTGTAAATTTCTACTGCATTTTCAAAATTGATGACTACATTACAGTCAGTCTCCACAAAGACCTTCCTTCAATGGTTCTCTCTCCTGGATGTAGTTAATCAATCCTTACTTGGTATAAAAATAAGAATGGGAATCCCAGGGGCGCCTGGGTGGCTTAGTGGGTTAAAGCCTCTGCCTTCAGCTCAGGTCATGATCTCAGGGTCCTGGGATTGAGGCCCACATCAGGCTCTCTGCTCGGTGGGGAGCCTGCTTTCTCCTCTCTCTCTGCCTGCCTCTCCGTCTACTTGTGATCTCTCTCTGTCAAATAAAAAAATAAAAATCTTAAAAAAAAAAAAAAAGAAAGAATGGGAATCCCAGTATGGCATCATGCCCCTAAAAGAAGAGCTCCAGACCTACACTTTCTCTTGTGGGTTAGAAAAGGATCTGATGAAACTCACAATGTTCAGCATTTGAATGAGTGAATTTTTTTCAGTTCTACAATTTCTAACACTATGTTAAAAAAAATAGTAGGGAATGGAAACAAATAATATGCCATAATCTTTGAAGTCTTTCTACTTACCTATTAGACAAATTCTTATCATCCTTCCAAAATCTAGCTTAAACAGACCCTCAGCTGTGAAATGAACCTTACACTTCCATTGCTGTATACACTGCACTATCCTTTTGTTTATGTACCTGTCTCTTCCTTTAGGTCGTGTGAGCTTTAAGGGCAAGCTTCCTGTGTTACTCACTATCTTCCTGACACCTAACATAGTGGTTGGTATACACAAGGGACTCAATAAATATTTGCTAATAAGAGGCTGAGTGAAGAATATTTTAAAAAGAAACACAAAGCCCAACAATTCTATTAATTACTTACTGCTGAAGTTTTCATATATGGGACTAGATGCACATCCAACTTATATGTATTCATGAATTCCATGAATGGAGTTTCAACCATCTGCTGATTTGCGCGCCCTGGGTTGGACTTCTGGTGATAGCGTGATGCTAAGGGCCTTACATTCTCTAAACTTTGGCCCTTGAATGCGCTGATCAAAGCACATCCAGATGTTTCCCTTGCTTGTTTTTACCTTCTGACTGATTTCAACATTTTGGCAATCCCATCTACTCTTCAAGCCTTGTATTTAACTTGTTTCCTCCAAAAGCACCATTGAGAAACCCTATCCTTGGAGAAATGACAAATATCCAAATGGTCTGCAGAAGGACTCTACAGATCAGATACAAATTCTCGGAAAGCTTACTTCAGAAAACCAGGAAGGTGACAAGCTTGGCTCGGCTGGCCCTCTCTACCAGATTCTTGTCAAGATAACACTTGACTACAAATGGTTTTATAAAGTAAATCTCCTGGAGAGCCAATTATTTTCCTCAGAAGCTGGGAGAGAGGAGACAGCTCATGCAGTACATGCATTCTAACCGTCAAGGGGAGAATCTCTGTTGAGAAGCAAACACTGATGGAGTTTGCCTTGTAAAGGTAACAGTTAGGGCAATAAATGTAGTTTTGTAGTTACTCACTCATCAGAAGAAATCTTGCCACCTTATTTTGTGTGTGGAAACCACTAGAGTTCCGTCCAATGTGGCTCGAAATGTCCCATCTTCCTGAAGCCCTAGACCTCTTGCAAGTTACTTTGCCCCTTGACATCTAGATTGTGCATCTTTAAATGGTGGAAATAATGGTTGCTTCCTACCTCACTGTATTTCTTTCAGGCTCTCATGAGAAAACACATGTAAGGCGTGAATGCCGGGCATATATAAAGTGCACAGTAAAACGGTGATTAATGCTGATGGTGGTCCTCTTCCTTCTGTTCTTTCCCCTCCTTCTCTTTCTACGAGAGCTACTCCATTTCTCTTTCTCTTTTTCCTCATCCTTTTCCTTCTTCCATCTAGTCCACTCTGTGTAGCCTTGATGATCAGAAACTCTTTCTCAAACAATGGTCTGTTAATGTAAAAAGAAGCTAATGCCTCACAAACTCTAGGGCAGAAGGAGGAAAAGAGAAAGTCTTATACAGCCTTAAAGATCATCATCAACCATGGAATATCCCGAATCCAGTCTCATGGACCAGTCTGCTTTTAGCCTGGAAACCTTCTGGCAAAGCTGTTTATTGACAGGTTACTGTATCAGTGCAGATGTTTCGATATATCTATTATATATAATATATGCACATAGTTTCTACTGACTTTACATATCTTAAGTCTGACAGATTAGACTATTGGCATGGTCTGTAATCTATAATCAGAGAACAAATTTTATTAAAGTTTAGAGTGACTACAGTGACAACGGTGCACAAGTTATTCAAGATCTTATTAAGGAAAAAATATGATAAATGCCATGGCTTGCATAGTTGCTTCCAGCTGTGCGCAGAAAATTTGCTGGCCATTCCTGGCCATCTTTCTTCAAACCTAACTTATTAAAGTTTAAAAACTTAAGTGAGAACTTTTCGGAGGGTCAAAATGAATCATGTCCTTCCTCTGTTTTCTCTTCATGGTTCTTTTGGACAAAGAAACAATAATAACTAGAGCATCCAAAGCCTAAAAGGGTCTGTGGTTGGAGTGCAAGGCCATTCCTCACCTGGCAGCCCGCCCACAGCCTCCGTGGTCATTCTGCCCCAGCCGGCCACACTGTGACCCATGCCCCTTCTCCCAGGGCATCAAGGTGGGCATGGTTTTGGAGGATCAGCCATGAAGGTAAGAAAGGGACAGAAGCAAAGGCCAAACAACACAAGGCCAGACCTGGAGATCACTTTGAAACTCTTCACTCCAACCTAAGTGCTGCCCCTTTTTTCTTGTTTGTTTCTGTACATTCTTGTTTGCCCCTCAGGCATCAAGCTGTTAGTGTGTACAGGAGGGATTAAAGTGAGATGGTATGTTGGATGAAATATAAATTAAAATTATACTTCTGTCAGTCTGGAATCAGGGATTGTTTCTCAAGGTCTCCCCAAACACTTAATTTCAAATGAGTCTTCATTTATTACTTCAGGAAAGGCCAAATGCATAATTTATCAGCAGCTTTCAGTCAATATACCCTTATAAGCATGTTTCCCATGAGCCTTTGAGTAAAAATATGTTATGCTAATTCTATTAGTTGGGTACACAAGAGCTGTCTAAGAGTGTAAACAAGCATTAAAAGGAGACACATGTGAACAAAGAAATACCTATCAACCTACCATCCAGGGTCAAATTACCAAGGGAACAACAAGGAGGTGGTAAACTTGTCCTGTTATTTACACCTAGACTGTCTCCCCGACAGGAATCCTGAGCCACCCAGCGGTGGCTCAGTGTGGTTGGCTCCAGTAGGCTAACGGGCGTGACAGGTGACGGGCACTTACCGGGTCTCCAGCGGCACGTTGCTGTTCAGCACCCAGCTGTCCTGAAGCTGAACGGACTCCGGCGTGGTGGCCAGGTCATTGGGCGCGGGAGCTGGGGCGTGGATCTGGCTCCGCCGGTTGGTCAGTGAGTTCCTGTTGAGGGAGTTGGCAGACGAGTGGTGATGGGACAGAGTGTGGTTGTGAGGCGGCGGCAGAGGGGGCCTCAGAGTCGACTGGCTGTGGTGGTTTGGAGGACCTGGAAAGAGAGGAAGGAGAAATGGTCATCAGGGGCTTGCAGACCCTAGCCCCCGGAGGCTCTGCAAACCCACGGAGCAGAGCCTAGAAACCCACGCCTCTATATGGGTTAATTTCTGAAAGTCACAGATTGACACATAGATAAGACTGCAAGTGCCTGATTCCAGGGTTGGTTACTCATATGTAACACGGTTTGATTTGCTTTTTTCTGTAGGCCTCGGAAGAAGGAGAAACTAGGTTAGTAAAACCAGGCTGGAACATATTAATCTTGGAGTGGAAGTCATATGACAGTCAGGGCTGATCATTGTTGTAACAAGTCCCGTATACTGTTTCCTGGTAAATCAGTGTACTGCATACATTCTTTACAAATATTTACTTCCTTCCTTTCCTTCTTTCTTTCATTTTATTTATTTGAGAGAGAGAGAAGGCGCAGAGAGGGAGGGAGAGGGACAAGCAGACTCTGCATTGAGCATAAGCCTGACATGGGGCCCCATTTCACGACCCTGAGATCATGACCTGAGGCGAAATCAAGAGTCAGATGCTCAACTGACAGAGCCAACCAAGTGCCCCAAATATTTCCTCCTTCTAAAGGTAACAAAATATGGTACCATCTAAGTCAGAAAGTAGCATACTTAAATACCTGTGGGGGCCAGGAAGGAAAGTGAAGTGGGCCAGCTATGGACTGAGGTGACCCGGAAAGGGCAGGAAGCAGCCCTCCCTCAGATCTGAGCCCATGTGGCTATGTGGGGATGAGGGCCCAAGGCAGCCAGATCCTCTAGTTTTCCAAGGAAAAAGCTGAAGATCTGGACTTGTTTTTGTTGTTGTTGTTGTTGTTGTTGTTTTAAAGATTTTATTTATTTATTTGACACAGAGAGAGAACGAGATCACAAGTAGGCAGAGAGGCGGGCAGAGAGGAGGAAGCAGACTCCCTGCTGAGCAAAGAGCCCGACTTGGGCCTTGATCCCTGGACCCTGAGATAATGACCTGAGCTGAATGCAGAGGCTTTAACCCACTGAGCCACCCAGGCACCCGATCTGGACTTTTAGATAAAACTTCCTGTGTTTTGAAGATGTTGACAATTAATTTTTAAAAAGTGTATGTGTTTTGTGTGTACGTATATATGTATCATTTTTTTAAAATAAGACTTCAAGAAAATACCTGTGAGCCTGCTCAGACATCAGGTCTGATGTTTTCAAACCATGACACTTACTCCAAATTGCATCCTATTTTCTTCTCTTGAAATCCTCTCTCCTTGCAGGAGAAATGCACAAAGGAGAACTATACCTCTGTGTGTATCCTCTTGTAAATAGGACCACAGATGACAACTCCACACAGGGTTTTCCTAGCAACCCATTCTCAATCTACAAAATGAAATATTTTAAGCATAATGAAAATGAAAGTAGTTCACTATGCAATGTAAGCCTATAATTTGGTTTTAATGGCTGCTGAAACATGACTTTTAATTTGTGTCCTTTTTTGAAACCTCTAGTCGAGGCTGGCAGCTCACCAGGTGACTGCCAAGCCTTGTCATTTTGGCCCCTGCCAACTTTTAAAATCCTCAGCCCCTGCTGTCCTGGCTTTAAGAAGTTGGCTCACATCATTTAAACAAGCAATTTGACACAAATTTCAACTACTTGTCTCCTTATGTGGCCAGGCTACATCTCCAAAAGGTGTAATCTACATTCTGTGGCTCCTGAGAAGCCTGCAGAAACATTCTGAAAGAAAGACAACATGTCAAGAAGATACTAGGTTTGGAGAGCATCATAACCGAGGAAAACAAGAAGGAAAAATAACAGAGAAAAGTGGTTCCTCGAAGTTTGTGTCCCTGGGCTGAAATAACTCAGGGGGATTTTTTTTTTCCTGGTCTTCAGAGAAAGATAACTAAAACTAAACCCCAGTGGGAAATGCCACCGTACAGTTGTACGGATTTTAAATCGCGTCCTCCAAATGAACCTGCAATTCGTATTTTACATTATGCACCAGTGACATTTTAAATATATCTTTGGGGGAGTTTCATAGCTGGAGCAGGCTATTACATTTCCTGGCATTGTTGTGTGTCTAGTAATGTATTATTATATAGTTATTTAGCATTTGTCTGTCTCGTATTAGTGGGAAGAGGTGAGAAAAGGGGGTGAAATGATGTAATCATGGTCCTTCAGAGATGCTATCCAAGCCCCTCACACAGGGTTAATGAATTCTCATGCCTTCCTTTACCTTCTCTCAACTCCCATCCAAGTGGTGTCATTATTCTCCATTAGTTAGGTAATCTTGAGACTTGCCTCAGGAAGATGAGATGAATCAGTGTACAAGTGAAAACCCACCCTCCTCAGCCCCAAGCCCTCACTTTCCATCTCCCTCAGCCCCCGGCCCCCGCCTCCATAACTCCAGACCACACACTCTCCCAAAGTACAAAGAGGCCATGGGAGGTATTTAATTCACTAAATGAGATGCCAGAACCCTCCTGCTTCCTGTCTATTCATCCCGAGCTAAGGTTTCCTTGCTTACTCCAACTTGTGTGGCCCTTCCTTGTCCATCTGTGTTCTGTGTGGGTGGAATTCCTGTGGTTTCCCATTTGTTGATCACATCCAGGGGTGGTGCTGAGGGGGAAATGGAAGCACGGACCCAGGTGCTATGTGGCATAGTCCTAATAAAATGCACGGTGAGCTTTCCAGTTAGCTGGAGGAGATGTCGAGCTGCTAAAGAGAAAGCCTAGAGCTTCATGGAGGAGATGAAAGAAGAGGTAATTCTCTGCTCACCCTGCCTTCCTATAAAGCATGTTATTTCACTGCAAATAAATCACATTACCCATAGCAACAACAACGACTATCTAGCATCCTCAGTATCAGAAGATGTTTTCCTCATTACTGTCACTCATTTTCGCTGTGACGTGGATGATATTGGCTCATTTATCTATCCATCTAATGATCATATTTTTCAACTAGGTGCAAAAACTAGAAAAGACAATTAGAAGAGAGTGGTAAAAGCTACCCCTGGGGTGTGTTCAGAAAGACAGGGGAGCATCTGGGCAGGGGGCACTTAGCCAGTGGGTAGGAGATACAAATCTAAAGAGCTGGGTTGAAGGATTGGGTCTCCCCCTTTTGAGTCATGTGAACCTGGGCCTACACCTCCATTTCTGTCATCCTCTGAGTACTCCTCCATCAACAGCACCAAGTGACTGTGGGTCGACATGGAAGATGGTGAGGAAGAGGAACGAGGAGCGCCAAGCATGCCACCTGAGGCTGGCAAGTTCCCCAACCATGTGCATGGAACACGGACGCTTCTGTCAAGAATGAAAACATGAATAAGACATACCTATGGTTTTTAAGGAGCCCAGATTTGAGTACAGGATGTAAACCCAGATTTCAGCCATGTAGGGCAGAAGTCACAAACTGACAGTCCCCAAGCTGCATCTGACCAAAATTTCAGAGTTAAGATTTTGTAGAGCATTCCAGATCACTGACTTCTCTTGAGAACAAAACCAGAACAAAAATACTGAGTCTATTCCCCCATGGCAAGAACTGGATATAGCTTAATGCCTTTGGATGGTTTTCTGGTTTGCCATCAACCCTAAAATCCCTGGGGTTTTTTTGTTTTTGTTTTGTTTTTTTTTTAATTTGGCTGGATGTATGGATTTATATCACCGCTGGTAAGCATTTATGTTTTTGATTGCTGGTTTCTTCCATGGTACCTTAGTATTCTGGCTGGGTAATATATTTCTAATATAACAACACCTCTGCTACAACTAATGATCTCAAGCACTTTTTGTGTTTATCGGTTTTCATTACAGTCATCCAACGAGCTTGCTGGATGTGATGGCTTTCCATTTCAAAAAAGGCAAACAATGGCCAGCAACATGCCTTACTGCTTTCCATGAAGCCAAATTACATGAAAAAGCCCATCTGAAAGGCAACTCATGTCTTCAATAGATGCTGAAACAGAAATGATTAACAGCTTAGCTTGATGAAGGAAACTTCGCGTCCACTCTGAGTCCCACACAGTTATTGGGTTTAATTAATGTGCATATTAATGGCTCTTCTATTGCATAAATATGAAATCACATAATAATGCAATTGAGCCAGGAATAACTATGTAACATAAATGCTTACACACTATCGACTTAATAAGTATGCTATTAGCAGGCAAAAGGCAACTGTCATTACAATCACAGCGCTAAACTATTATCGTGTACCTGATTTATCTGAAATTGAGAACCTAGAATTTATTTTTAGGTACCGTATGGCCTTTCGTCTGAGGAAGGAGGAGAGGCCCACTGATCCTCTGTTAAAAGCTAAGGCAGGAGCACCCTCACAGAGGGGACACGTGGCAAAGTACCCTCTTCCAGAACAGTCCGCCTTCATCTCTCTCTGAGGGGAGAGAATTGAGAGAAGGAAAAAGTAAAGCCAACCCAGCAGGCCTCCACTGGGACTGTTACTTCAAGTTTAACTTATAAAATGCTTGGAAAGAGAAAAGGGAAAAAAAAAAAAAAAAAAAAAAAAAAAGCTAGGGCAGGACAGGTAAGACTCCTAGCAAGGATAAGTGAATTTAGAGAGAAGGTGCTTCCCGTATGTTTAAAAACTAAGCGCTTGAACAAGCGCTTGATTTGTCCTATTTGCTCAAAAAGAATATGCTTAAGGTTTGCTGTTGCCAGAAATTTGGTCCTGACGGGGATGCCCATATCCTGTCCTTCCTAAATGCCAATTGGTTGACAGTGGAGTCATAAGAAAAATAAAGTAGTGCTTCTTTGTTGGACAACAGTATCAACTCTAACAAAGTGAGACCCGGGCACTGCAAAATCCCAGAATATCAGCTCCTGCGTTGACTAGACTAGCGAAGCTCAAACAGCGTGTGGAAACAGCCAACGCCCACACTGTCAATAATGTATAAAGGAAGGATTTTCTTTGGAGCTAAGGAAGTAAATTCTTAATAATTGGCTATTGTTGTTGCACTCTTCCTAAATAAACAAGTGGGTGAGACACGTAGGCTAGGTTTACCCTTGCCCAGAGGGGGTGGGTGTAACAGCAGAGTAGGAGGGCAGGGAGAGACTAAGATAGCTTTGTCTTGCTCTATGGTCCACCCTATTTTTTCCTGGTGATTAAAAGTGATAAAATGTATGAAAGAAAAAAATATAAGTATAGGCCTGCCTAACTGCTCATAATTCACTCATTCTTGGAGACGGCATGCCAACTGCTGGTCTTTAAAAATTTCAACCCCTTGGACCCTGAGATGAGGAATTAACCACAGACTCTCTGACCCCTTCTAGTGAACCATGTCTTTGGACCAAGTTACATCTGACAACAATCTGAAGATGCTGGAAGTGAAGCTGGTGTTGGCACACATTTTGGAGTCTCTGGTTAGTGGAAATTGACACCAGGACACACTGTTCAGATCTGAGCTCACATGAGAGGCCGAGGGAATCAGAGGTGAAGACTTTTGAGAATAACAGCTTCCAGTTAGGAGGAGTTTACTGCTGGTGAGCAGGCTTGTGGTTGGCTTTGAAGCCCTGAGTGGCCACTTACCAGTGTGACCCCTGGAAAACAGGCATTTTTTTTTCCCGAGTTTGTTTCTTCATCTGTAAAATGGGTAGAGTTGTTTTACTTTTCTCATATTAGGAGCATCAAATGAGAATATACCTTTATTTTTTTTTATTATTTTTTTTTTAAATTTTTTTTTATTTTTTTTTTTATTCATTTGATACAGAGAGAGATTACAAGTAGGCAGAGAGGCAGGNTTACAAGTAGGCAGAGAGGCAGGCAGAGAGAGAGGAGAGAGGAGGAAGCAGGCTCCCCGCCGAGCAGAGAGCCCGATGTGGGCCTCGATCCCAGGACCCTGGGATCATGACCTGAGCCGAAGGCAGCGGCTTTAACCCACTGAGCCACCCAGGCGCCCGAGAATATACCTTTAAAAAGCCTACCACAATTCTTGGCACATGTTAGGTATGAATAAATGTTATTATTATATGTGTTATAATAATATTGATAACAATACTTAATAATGCTGATAACAGCAATAATACTGATTGCTGTTATATGTGTTATAATTAATAATACTGATAACAATACTTAATAATGCTGATAACAGCAATAATACTGATTGCTGTTATTATTAGCAACTATGTTGGTGGTCACAAAGAGCAATCATTTGCAGGCTTAGAAACCAAAGTTTTGTCAGCTCTACCTACATCCAATAGCAACTATGGCTCTGGGAAAAATGAATTCCTCTTGGGGAATTTGAGTTTTCCTAGCTCTTTCGAATGGGAGCTTTTGGAGGATGATATCAAATCAACATGGAAAGGCAAAATCACCAACCTCAGACCCCCTCCAGCTTCAAATGCCGTCTGCCAAAGGACCTTCTGACTGAGTGACATGGCACCGGCGTTACTACAGAGAGTCTCAAAAGCATCTCTTTCAGAGCTTGCAGAGATGGAACGTGGGATTCAGAAGTGTTCCATTTCCATAAACAAGATAATTGATGTTAAGGACTATGAAATAATACTGACAAGAGTGTTAGGAGTTAAGCTCTCCCTGTGTGTCTGGTCCTGTGCAAAGTGTTGTGTGTAAATTATCTCAATGTATTAGCATTCACTGTTAGGGACAGATTCTCTTATCATCCCCATTTTACAGATCCAACCAGTGAGGCACGGAGAGGTTAAGTAAAGCCCCAAGGTCATGGAGCTTAGTAAGTGGCAAGGCTGCTTTTTGATCCCAGGGTGTCTTCCCCATTCCGCCATATGCCAAAGAGCATGGGGCCCCAGAGGCCACTCACACAGGAGAGAACCAAGACCCCTGCCCTGCTTTATACTCATCCTGGCAATACAGAGGAAAATGGACTTAATTCATTTCTGTGTACATTTGCTTAAATGGCAGAACGACATCTTGTGAGAAATTGGAGGGAACTGCCCACCTCAAAGCTCTGCACCTCACGATGCTGCTTGAATCAGGAGAAATAGGCCAGAACAGCCAAACTGCAGTGCAGTCTCTTTTCTGTGCCTTCCCAGAAGGCCCTCCTCAAACTTCCTCCTCTGTGCTGCATCCCTGGCTCCCATAACCAGTGGCATGAGGGATAAGCAGCAATTAGGTCTGCTGGAGGCAGAAACAAGGGCACATTCGGTCCCAGCTCATCCTTCCTGCTCTGACTGAAAGTACTTTGCCAACAGCCTGAGGGTGGAGGGCGTAGGGAGGAGTCCAGATCCAGCCTCCTCCCGTGTTTAGAAAGAGATAAAGAGAGATTTACTTGTGTCTAGGTATCAAACACTTGGACATCCAGCTTGCTCCCTCCTTCCCTGTTGTAGCATCTACTGAGTGATTCGTCCTCTGAAGAACAGACGTGGATTATTCAGTGCTGAACCCCATGTAGTAGTGCTGGTTTCGCAGGGCTGTGAGCGATCACGGCGCTTCTCGGATATGGCCACCACTGGAGCGAACTGCAGCCCTGCATCCCCGGCACAGAATGCAGGAGAAAGAAGAAGGTGGGATGAAGGAATGAGCCAAGTTACAGCCTCCTTCTCGTCTCCTGGGGTTGGGTGACCGCTCTGACCAGTGCCTCTGGGGTAGGAGAGGATGGTTCTGGATTTGGGGGCGGGGAGAGTGGCTGCCCTTGAAGGAAAGGCCCCATTCAGCCTGAGCAGAGCAGCAGAGAAGGCAAGGGCTGTGCTCACTTGTGAGGAATGATTTGTAGTTCTCTTGCTTACACAAAATATATGACCTCAGAGAAAAAGCATTCTGACTTCATTTACAATGACACACGGATCCACACTGCACAGCAGAAGCATGGGGACTGTGGTCACAAAGAGCAATCCTTTGCAGGCTTAGAAACCAAAGTTTTGTCAGCTCTACCTACATCCATCAACAAAAAATAGGGTTTAAGGGGACACCGCAGATCATCGAAGAACTACTGCTCCTGTTTAATAAGCACCAGCTGCCAATTAAGCCCCCCAAAGAGTTCACCTTATTTAAACTTCTACTAACCTTGGAAGTGGATATGGTTCTATTGTAGATAGAAGCAGATATGGTTCCACTATAAAGATGAAGAAAGTGAGGTGCAGGACATTAAGAGAGAGGAGTTTCTCTCCTTACACGTTACATTTAACTGTCATGCAGCTGGGCCCCTCCTGAGGACATACTGGGCGCCTCTTTTTCATCGCCCTTGGTACATGGTTTTTTTCATTTTTGGACTCTCCTGTGTCTCCTATAGGTCTTTGAACTCCTTCGGCACAAGAGTCCGTCTCTCTTGTTTTTACATCCCCGGCACAAGGCTCTGGTGCCTAGCCCAGAAGTAGTGCTGAATGAATGAGGGAAGAAACACATCATATTGGGCGGGGGGGGGGTGCGGTAGTGCAGGGAGAATCTCAGCAGAGAGGGATCAGAGCAGACGCTGCCTCTGTTCTTTGAGCATTTCCCGATCGCCAGAATCTGATGGGCCTTTCTCTTCATTGCCTGAATTCTTATTACCCTCACAGGTTCTTCAACGGGGAGACAGTTGGACCCAGGGAGAAGGTGACTTTGTTTCCCTTTGTTACTCTTTGTTTTTTCCTGGTTCTGCCCGACTACCCATTCTCTCTTTTAAATAACAGATATACTGACGTACAATGACATTCAGCTTTGAAAAGTGTACATTTTAGCATTTTCTTTTACTCTATTTCCCAAGTTGTGCAACCATCACTACTCTCTGATCTTAGAGCATTTTCATAAGCCCCCATAGGAAGCCTCATACCATGAGCAGTCACCCCCCAGCTCCCCTACCCCTGGCAAACAGCAATCTACTTTCTGTTTCTGTGGATTTGCCTATTCCGGGCATTTCATATAAATGGTGATTCCCTCTGTTTTTTATAACCACGATGTCTGTTGCAGAGCCTCGCCAGAACCAACCAAATTTAGATCTCAGATGGGGCACACTTCATACCACTTAAAAATATCTTTCCCTGGCAACCAGAAGCTGGTGTTCACGGGAGCTTTTTGGCTGGGACCCCACTGCTGTTGATATTTTTCAGACAGAGATTGTTAGGTATGGCCATTTGAGAGTGAATTGTATACTTGAGGGTCCGAGGGGAGATTCTGGAACTCGTTCCAATGCTTCAGGCCTGGCTGTAATCATAGCAGAGAGCCATTCCTGTTCAACTAAAATACAAACACACACGGGTGGGACACTGTGGGGAGGAAAAAAAAAAAAGGGAGGGAAATCTGGAATTGGGTGCCGAACCAGCAGCAGTACTTGAATCATGACCTTAAGAGCAGTTGTAGGGTTGGGACCCTCCTGCCCCAAGTGGCAGGTTCTCACATACGGTGGGTCAGAAAGGGATTTTAATCACAGGTGCCACATCATTTTACTCTACTCCCATACTCATTCTTTGTGTTCTTGAATCATCTAAAAAGTATCACTTGAGATCAATGTCAACTCCATTAGCTACTTTCCAAGCAACGAAGACAAAAAAAAAAAAAAAAGACCACTTGAAATACTTGAGAGAACCCTTCTAAAGAGAAGATTTTATTGCAAAGTTATGTCTGAGCAGTGCCTATCTGAGCATTTCAATAAATCTACATTACCCTAGGTATTTTGGCATCCTCTGGGAGAGGAAAGCCTATCAGTAGAAAGTAATGATTTTGGGTTTTTCAATTGCCCTAAGGATCTTGACAATGCTATTAAGACCCATGCTCTCCCTGTCGAGAAGTTTAGGAGTGAAATTATTAATATGCCCAGACGTTATGTTGATTGTTGCACTGTAGCAGAAAATACTCTCTCTGTTATTTGAGCTGCATTATCACTTTCCCAAGCAGAGAATTGCATCAAAAATTTAAACTCCTCTCATTCCAGCTCATCGCCTAGCTTTTCAAGGTCTTATTGTAAAATAGTCTGGGCAAAATTTGGGTATTTCCCTACCCATGAAAGATAATATGTTTTTCACAGCCCAGACTATTTTTCTGAAAATAAAAATCACACGTGGAATTTTCTTCCATCAAGATGTCATTCTTTAGCTCTTTAACCGGGTTTTTGTTGGAATTTTTTCCCCTTTGGATGGTCACAATGTTTTCCCCGGAACACAGGTAGAAGATCAAAGCAAAGATAAAATATGATTTTGATTTTAGGTTGAGTCTCTGATGAACAGAACGATGGAGACAAGCTCGGATCTACACCATTCATTAACACTGAGAATGACTGAAGTGTACCAGTTAAATGGCAAGGACGGGATAAAGGTTCCTGCAGCATTTTCACTACAAAGCTCAGCAGAATTATTTACTTTCTGGGTGACCTTTTCCCCAAATCTCTCATGGTACATGCCTTATAGGACAAGGGAACAAAAGTTTCTCCATACTATATAAACAGAAGTCAGCTGAATGTCAGACCTTGAACTGTATCTGGTCTCATGTCAAGTGATAGCTGATGTTATGGGACATACAGGGCATATTGCTAGAAATCTTTTCAGGATCTTTCTGCCTTCAAAACACACACACACACTTAATTACTCAAGAAAATTATCTGAGAGCTTCCTGAAGAAACATCCCCCACCTAGGGTTCCATGGTGCATGGATTGTCAGAAAGAGTGCCTTCTGGGTTTTATTTGTAACAGTAGTTTCTTTCAAAGGTGTCTTGAAGTTGCTTTGCATTTCCTAATTAAAGTGGATGAGAACGTGCTCAGGGCCCTTTCCGTCATGTAGCACGGCTGATGAGCAGCAATACTCAGGGCTGGCAGAGACAGATGAGGAAGTCCACCTCCCACCCCAAACAAGAGCCCCAGGATGCAAACAACTTTCAGAAAAATCTGGGACCAGGGGGAGGCCAACGTGCTCTGCAGATCTTGGTTCTATGTAGGAAGAGATCACAAGAGCAGTGGAATCAGTGTCTTCCACTGGGGCCCCCTGGAAACAAGGTTTTTTTTTTTCCCTAGCCAGGGCTCAGAATGCCATTTTCAGGGTTCTCTCAGTTTTTTTTGACACTGACCTCTCCAGTTGTGCCTGAAGGACTTCTGGAGTTAGACGATCACACTTAGGGAGCCCTTATCCTATCTGTGTCTCTGTTTCTCCCTCCAAAAAAGGTGGTGACTACTGTTCCTACTTGGTAAGGAATTAAATGAGATAAGACATTTTAAGTGAAGGTGTTTAGAAGATTCATGACAGATAGGAAGGACTTGAGAAATGTCAGGATTTATTTATCTTTGCCTGAACAGGCTAATTCTTTCTTGAGGTTGTGGAGAGAGGAGTGAAATAGACCCTGTGATTCAAAGATTATTATCGTAATGACTTGGAAAACTTCCTGTTGTCAGATATTTTTAAGGTAAATAGCACCATTAAGAATTAAGGATTTTTTTCCTTCTTATGAGTTATAGTAAGTACCTCTAGGTCTTATAGACTGCCTAAATAATCAGTGGTCTTCATTTTCACCTTTTGCAACTTAAATACATTGAAATAAAACTACCTGATGTTAGACAATTTGAAGGGCCCTACATTAGCTTACTTTTCATAAATTCTCTCATTCCTTATGAAAACTAGCATAAGGAAGACCTAGGTTTTCTTGAATCCTTGTGTTTCTACTTAGCATCTGCCCCCATTTCCCATGAAAAGCTCAATGTAAAGTCAAGATTTTCTTGTTTTTTTTTTTTAATTTGTTGTTTGTTTTTTGTTTCTGTTTTTGTTTTATTTTTTGCTCATGTTCATCTATGAGCCATGCAGTTTGCTCTATCCGTGAAATTCACCACTAAGTAACTCACATAGGTCCTGAGTTATTCATCACATTTAGATGGTTTAAGTCATGAATTAGCAATTTGTTTCTCAGGGCTTCTTGGGTTACTGAAACTTTTTAGTATTTATCATTCCAAATGGGATCATTCTTAATCCCATAATGTAGGGAGTGAGTAATCTCTCTTGTGAAATATCAGATTTGGAGGAGAAAATAATTTCCATTTCTAACACTGCTTATCTGACACTTTAATAGTGTGGTCTGGGAAGGCTTCTCAATAAGATGATATTTGATCAGAGACCTGAAGGAAATAGGGAGAGACACATTCCAATGTCTAGGGGATGAGACACATTCCAATGTCTGCTTTAGGCAGAGGAAAAGCAAGAACAAAGACATTTTGGGTTATGTATATGGGTTGGACAGAATATCAGCCTAGATTTGTCTCTTCCATTCAACTGCAAGCCTACTTCTCGAAGAAAACAGTGAAATAAGTAGGAAAGGTCTTGATCCTCACTGGCCTCTGATTTGGGACTGAGCCAGGCAGCCTTCTGTCCCAGGCCCTTTGCGCTTGCCATTCACTAAGCCCGAGGATATAGATAATTAAAGGGCTCTCTCCTTTAATGTTGTAATGTCTTATCTCAAATCTCCCCTTTAAGACACACCTTTCCAGACAACCTCAGCAGTCTTATCTTCCTCACTATGCTGTTTCTCTGAAGCATACATCATTACTTTTTTTTTCAGTGATTGTCTTTCTGCACTAGAAAGTAAGCACCTTGAAGGTAAGGATACTATTTCATTCTCTGCTGAATCCCTGGCTCCTTGAACACTTAGTAGGTACAATAAAGGATTTCTGACTTAATGGATTAATTAATCACATATTGAGAAGTATGGCAAGAGCAACTGAGTCCAGAAGAGAGTCCAAATCCCAACAGAGATTTCCAAAAGACCCAACAGGTCTTTCAAAGGGGCTGCTGCATGGTGTTCTCAGAGACAAATCTCAAAAGCTTGAACTGGACTAAAGTTCCAGAAAAAAATCATCGCAGGCATCCTTGCCAAAACACAGCTCTATCTCACGCAAACCGTAGCAATTTTTTCTCTTCCTGTAGTAACCTAAACATGACAACAAATGCCTTACAAGCAGAAATCCCCATGGAACTAATGATGGCAGAGGCCTCTGACACACCCCAAGTGGGAATAGACACATTTCACGTCCCAACTCTGACTAACAGGATCTCCCGTGGCTCTCCGTGCCACTTGGAAATACGCGCTTTCCATCCTGAATCTATCATAGCAGAGGATCTTTGCGAGAGGCCACTGCCTCACCTGAACAGGCTGAATCCTAACCCATCCAAGCAGTGGGCAGGAGGAAAGGCAAGTGGACGTGGCAAGGACACAGGATGTGCTGCAGATGGTTTGCAAGTCCAAAGCAGGACATATGGAATCCTTCCTCCTTCGGGAAGCCTTTTCAGATTGGATCAGATGAAGTCCAGTGGCTTCCTAACTGTGCTGATGTATGTAAGATATTTTACAGTGGCTCTGTTCTAGGTCTAACATGGAACTAACACTGGCATACTATATATTGAATGACTCCATTTGGCCATATTTCATCTATCAAATCTTTATAAACCTTTCTAATTTCTACGTGGTGTATCACTGGAAAGAGTTTTTTTTTTAAGATTTATTTATTTATTTGAAAGAGAGCGAGAGAGCGCGTGAACAGAGGCAGAATGAGAGGGAGAAGCAGACTCCCTGCTGAGAAGGGAACCCGATGCGGGGCTCGACCCCAGGACCTTGGCCGAAGGCAGATGCTTAACCGACTGAGCCACCCAGGTGCCCCATGAGTTCTAATTCTATGGCATTTTCTTAGTGTCGAGCCTAGCAAAATTATATGCAAGTAGCATGTGATAGAGCCTTTCCTATTGCCCAAGAGAAACCTGAAGAGACACTGTTCTCTCCACAAGATTCCTTTTGCTTTCTCTCTGATTCTGACATAAGAACCATGGCCTATGAGTTAAGCTTGTTTGTGACAAACCATTTTCAATCATTTGTTTGCTGGTTCATTCCCTCACCCGTGTCTTTACTTGTTCGTGTGCTCATTCACTTGGTCACTTGTTATTGAGCATCTACACCAGGTCTGATGGATTCTTGAGGTTCCAGAGTCTCTGGTCTCTAGGAAGGTAAAGAGTGTCACATCCTATTCTGACCTGTTTGTTGAGCCTCAAAGATCCTACTGTCACTCTTCTCTTTTCCTTCCGGTTGTTAACTATCCAAATGTTTCACTTTCCCACGTATATTTTCATTCATGTTTCAGCATATGTATAGCAATCTCATAAGGGTCATTATGACACACTGCTCTGAAAACTTTTCATGGTTGCCTATTATTAAACTAAACATGAACCCTTTTCCCTTGTCCCCACCCCTGTCTTATTTTCCAAGGTGAACTCATCCTTCTGTCAGGTCTACATACATGTATCGCCCAATATGCAATATTTTGTGCCAGGATACCATTTAAAGGATGCTCCATGGCACACAGAGAAATTCACAAGAATGTAAATTATTACCTGTGGAGAGAAACTATCATATTTTGATTCATTTGTGTTTTCATCAAAATGTATTATTTATCAACTTTCTTTTATATTTAATTCTAGATAATAGAGCATGGTGAATTGGAGGCTCCACTACATACATGGAATACACACACTGTACTGCTTCCCTTGCAAGATGAAGACTCAGAATTCTGGCCCTGGGTTCTCAGTTGCACCAATAGGATACACATGGCCTTTGGGGTCCTCTTTGCACACAGAGAATGGAGTGAGACATCTAGTTTCACGAAGTGAAAACAGAAGTGGGACAAATGAAGTGGTTTCACTGCTTGAGTTTACTCCAATTGTCTCATCCCCATCTACCTGAACACCTATAAGTACAATGACCATCACCACCCTGGTTCTATAAATAACAGAAAGGCCACTCATTTATCATGTATATGTTTTTCTAATTGAAATACATGTAGTCTAAACCAAAGAAGCCATAACAGCATTGAGCAAAGCAGGCAAAAATACTTTAGCCCTTTTTTCTGTTTTTTAAAGTTAACTGACAGAAAATTTAAGGACTGTCTCTTTAGGGCACTAAAAACAAATGACCTATGGAATCAACCAGAAGCAGCACATGACAAAACAAAGTATTATGCTAGAACATAATTTTCACAGACATGAAAGCTAATCAAAATACCATGACGGAACTCTCATACATTGCTAGTACGGATGCAAAAATACACAGACTTTCTGGAAAAGTTTGCCAGTTTCCTATAATGTTACACTTACCATACCGTCTAACAATCCCAATCCTAGGGATTCACCCTACAGAAAGGAAAATATACATTTTCATTAATGTATAGTCACCTGAAAACCTACACATGAAAGTTTATAGCAGTTCTATTATGAGCACCCAAAACTAGACACAATCCAGATATTCTACAAGTGAACTGATCAACAAAGTGGGGTAATCTGTATAATGGACTACTACTCAGCAATAAAAAGGAATCAACTACTGATAATGTAGCAACCAGAATACATCTCAAATGCACCATGTTGAATGAAAGGTGTCAGTTTCAAAAGGTTACATACTGGGTGCCTGGGTGGCTCAGTGGGTTAAAGCCTTTGCCTTCGGCTCAGGTCATGATCTCAGGATCCTGGGATCAAGCCCCACATCAGGCTCTCTGCTCAGCAGGGAGCCTGCTTCCTCCTCTCCCTCTGCCTGCCTCTCTGCCTACTTGTGATCTCTCTCTCTCTCTCTGTCTGTCAAATAAATAAAAATTAAAAAAAAAAAGGTTACATATTGTACAATTCCATTCATGTGACAGTCTCAAAAAGACAAACGACAGTGACTGGGAACAGACTGGTGACTGCCAGTAACTACCAACGGGTAGCAAGAGGGAGGTTTTTGAGGTGACAGACCCACTCTGCATCGTGATAGTGGGGATGGTGGTTACCCAAATCTATACCTGGGTTACAATGTGTAGAGCCATATACGGTAAAGCCCATTTCACTGTGTACTACCTAGAGAGTATATAATAAGACAATAAAAATTAAACACATTGGATGGATGTTAAGAACAGGACAGAATATTTGGTGTTGAAGGCGACAGACTTGCATCAGAGCCTGAGCCATTCTAGGTAGAGATGTTGAGGCTGTTCTCTGGAAAACAAGGGAGCAAATCCACCTCAAAACTTGAAAATCTGTTTCCAGTATAGAGGTCACATCCTTAAACATAAAAAAAAAAAAAGCACGCTAGAAAAAAACAAAAACAGCATCAACATCTGCGTAAATCTTCAACTTCACTCATCGTTGTTGTGTTTGGATTCATTTGAATACGGCTTACTAAAGCTCAAGCAGCTACTCCAAGCTGTTAAGAAACTCTAATGTGTAAAAGAGAGAAAGAATGGCTTTGCTGCCCAACAGTGTCAGCTTCTCTACTGACACTCAGCACAATCTCTAACCTTGTAGAAACATTAACAGCACTACATTATTCATCGCAATAAGATTATTAGCTGATGGGAAACGAATTACAGAGCTTCACAACCTGCTCTACTTCCTGAATGCACACAAGGCAATTTTTCATGAATGGAAATTGCTACCCAGGAAGAGAAACGTGTGTTTGTCTTAAGTCTTATGAAATTTCCAACGGGAGTAGGGATCAATTCTGAGATAGAATGCACTAAAATAAGAAAAAAAAAAGTTTAAAATTTAGAAAGACCTCCTAAGGGCACTCAGAGCTCAGCAACATGTCCGATAGAGATACAGACCGTAAGCTTGGAGAGATGGAAAAAGCATACCTGTTTTGTTTAATGTGATGGCACAGCTCTGCATGATGCCATGGATTTATTGGAAAAACACCTTTAGAAATGTAGGAAATGCCAGCAGTGCTGGATACAGGTCTGCAATTTATGTAGCCATCTAAAATGGCTTGGCTTGTCCTGGTCCCTGAGCCGTGGATGCCAGCAACTAGCAAATGCCCGCCTCATCTTTTACATCTCGCACCCTCCTGCAATACCTTCCTGGCCACTCTCTTGCCCTGCAGGGGACATGGCCTCTTTTCTCTTTCACAGCTTCTAGGTATTACACGCAGACGCTCTTTTCCCACGTGCCATGCCTTACTGTCCCTGTCCCCTGGCGTGAGGGTGTGAGCCCCAGGTCCAGGGTCTGTGGGATGATGGGATAGAGGAGCAGCACTAACTGCTGGTTGGTAAACAGATGAATGAGAAGGGCTATCAAGGTTTCCAATAGCAACGGCTTAACCTGGGGAAACAGGTGTGGTGTAATTAGCATAGCTGTCTGTGCAGCTCCTGCACCTGTGACCCACATCAGTCCTGTCCTTCAGCGCCCGGGAGGTTCCTAATTGCTGGGGCTGGGAACTAGCTGAGAGGAGGGGGAAGTACAGAAAAATGACACGGCCTGGGCTCACAACAGGGATTGTGGCTTAGGAGGGCTGGTCCCCGGAATGGCATGAGGGCAGAGTGTGCGCAGTGAGAATTCTAACGAGGGGACCATAGGCACTGACAAATAACTCAGGATGCCCCGTCGCATCAACTGCTCTTCTTTGCTCCTCTTTCTCTCTCAGTTTATAGAGCACTGCATGTCTTACTTCCTCTTCCCTTTCTGGACACACTCTTTCTCTTGTTCTGTCCTGGCCCCTTAGGTGTATGGACTTTTCCCACAAATGCTCGTGAGTACCCAGCTAAATACAGGGCTTTGATACTTCCCACCCCTTTCCTTTACTTCCAGTCTCGGGGAAAATTCATGGGAAAAAAAAAACCCATAAAACAAAAACGCCCATTATTCTGCCTACCTGGACGAGTCGAGGCAGTGGCCCCTGCGCGACCGTCTGGCTGAACTCGTTAGTGAGCTAAGGCTCCGCGGTTGCAGGAGCTGACCGTGTTGCTGAGGACGGTCCCGAAAACTGCCGTTGCATGGGCTGGAGCTGAGGTTCTCCCTCAGTGGAGACTGGGTCCTGAATGAGAGCCTTGCGAGAGGGCAGGAGAGTGCCAGTGCTGTGGACAACCCGGAGTCAGAAAGGAGGGAGCTATCTTTGTCTTTCCTCTCAGGGATCTCTCTGCCAGTCTGGTTAATACCCAAAGGCTCTCTCGCCGTTTCTCACTGCTCCAGCCAAACTCCCTTGTCCCAGTTTCTTCCTCTGAACCAGCCCTTTCTCTGTGTTACATCAGTGGCTAGACTTGTCATTAGTACTTGTTTTCCAGAAGGAAGGAGCCCTTTTCAGGTCCTTGCTTTCAAAGGTCACAACCAGTGTGGCCTGTCTGCATCCCCACTGGGTTACAAAATTTTGGTTATAAAATAAAGTGTGGTTCGAAGCCAAAATGGTGTGAGAGAAATCTGAAACTTTCCCCTTCTTCTAGGAGGGAGTCTGGTTTTCTCGGGTAATTGATATGCAATTGTCCCACTCCACATCCATGCCTTCTTTCTCCTCCTGTTGAAGAACATAACAATTGTAACACCCAGGGCTCATCGCATCACGTGCCCTCCCTACTGCCCATCACCCAGTGTTGCAGGCAACGGATGAATTGTTAAACACGACATCTGAAACTAATGATGTCCTGTGGGTTGGCTAGTTGAATTTAAATAAAAAAAGAACATAACAATTAATGTGAAAGGATGTCAGAAATTCAAAACATCTGAAAGTTTATAATCAAATCTGTTGCAATATTATATGGGTGGATTTTACGATGCTAACAACAGCCTTTTTCAGCCTATCCAAAGAAAGTGGTCCAGGGGTAAGATGGGATCTGGCAGAATTATTCCCGGCTGAGTTTGATTTCTAGAATTGGTTTGGTAATTATAGATCAAGTAGCGCCTTGTCTAAGGTGACATCTCAGATGTCTTCACTATGTAATTTTATGTAGTCTCCTGTAGCACCATATGTATGTCATTCATGAAAATGCTCACTCATAAACAATGCTGACGATAATAATTATAATACTAATAGCTAACTTTTTTGAGCACTTTGTGCCAGGTTCTGTCTTAAGAACTTCACTTTTATTTAACACAGAATAATAAATAATGACAAGATGGTTGCTTACTTAATACACAGTGATAAGATTATCTAAGTGTGTTAATCTTACCTAGCCCTCACAAGGACCCTAAGGGCAGATGCCCATAATACAGATCAGGAGATGGAGGTTTGAGAGGTTGAGCAATGTGCCTCAGGTTGCACATCTGGAAAGAGAGAACCAGTCCAGGCTGCCAACTCCATAACCCTTGCTCTTCATGCTAGGTGGTTGTGGTCACAAATGTGTCTTTTATCACACGTCATTCATCAATGAGGAGGTCCAGATGAGTGAAATTTCCAGATAACTAAAACTCATTGTCTGCAAGTGCTAGATATTTTGATTTTACCCATGTTGTGTAGCTGTAATAATCCAAAATGGGAAGCTAAATTTGGCTGCATTTTTAAAGAGAGCATAATGAGCATAATTCAACACTTAATTAATGACTGCAAACCTATTAAGAGCAAGTATAATTGTACTACGCAGTCCTATAGTTCTGTATCTCCTCTCGACTTATTCTGTCTCCTTCCTTGAGGTCAGGCTCTCAGGTGTCAATCTTGGGGTTGCCTCTGGGGCTACTGCTGTGCTCTGCACCTCCACACCTGCCCTTCTCGTTTCTGTGCATCCCTTAAGTTCTTCTTTGTAAAAAGTTATTAAATTGTTTAAAGACCGCATTTAAGGAAGAACGAATGAAACCCCAGATGAAGACCAAGTGGAGTACGGAGCAAGGTCTTCCTTAAAGCCCTTTTGAGAATGTAAGAGGGCATTTTAAAAACTTATTTCTCAACTTGGGGTTCTATTCCAGAAAACCAGAGTTGCTCAGGGCCTGTCAGGAACACTCACTGTGTTCTGAATGGTTACTTAACTAGTTTCTATACAGGATCTTTTTTTCCCAGTGGGACTATAAAACTGGGAGGAAGTGATCCATATGTATTTGGAAAATGAACCCTTGCTAGTGCTTCGGCCAGGGCTGCAAGAGCCTCCAGAAAAAAATGAAACAAGACAAAACCAGAGAGGGAGACAAACCATAAGAGACCCTTAATCTTAGGAAACAAACCGAGGGTTGCTGGAGGGGAGGGGCCTTGGGGAATGGAGTGCCTGGGTGATAGACATTGGGGATGGTATGCATTGTGGTGAGTGCTGGGTGTTGTGTAAGACTGATGAATCACAGACCTGTACCCCTGAAACAAATAATACATTATATGTGAATTAAAAAAAAAAGAAGAAGACGAAGAAGAAGAGCCTCCACTCCAGGAATTGAGAGTTTAGCTCTTTTCAACACAAGGTGAAGGCTGCTATGGGGGATGCATGGAGGGACACCTGCTTGAGCAAACCATGGCCCACTCACTATATTCAGCCCCTGAGTTAAGACTCTTCTGTCCATTCTAAAGGGTTATAAAAAAAAAAAGAAAGAAAAACATGTGATAAAGACCAAATATGGCTCTGAAAGCGAGCCTAAAATATTTACTATTTGGACCTTTACAGAAAAAATTGCTGACCCCTGGCCTAGAGGATAAGGGAAGACTTCCTGGAGGAAGGGGTATATGAGCTGTTGTGTTACAAATTCATCAGGGTCTGCTTCGGTCTTATAGACATAGGTGTATTATGTTTGTCTGCATGAATGATGAAGCAAACAGGTATAATTGGTAGGTTCAATTAGTCTTGATCACAGGCTATGGTTCTGGCTCACTCCACTGAGCTGACACCTTGAGCAAACACAGTCTCTTTCTAAATCAGACACATTTACATCATCAGCTCATGGAGGAAACAACTGAAACAAAACAAAACAAAACAAAACATAAAACAAAGAAACAATTGAGTTTCCTTTCTCAGGTTCCACATTACATCCAATCAATCTGTACAGGATGGAGACATTCAAATATGGAATTACCGCAAGGGGTGTGCTGCTAAGCATCCAATAAATTACTCTTCTCCGAAGTTACCATTCCCTCCTTCCCCTCCCCACCTGC
Source organism: Ailurus styani (assembly GCA_002007465.1). Taxonomy (NCBI): domain Eukaryota; kingdom Metazoa; phylum Chordata; class Mammalia; order Carnivora; family Ailuridae; genus Ailurus; species Ailurus styani. The sequence continues at coordinate 7,335,987 of LNAC01000017.1, forward strand.
AATCAGCCTCCCCACTTACAACTGTTCACCTAGGCAGCTTGGTACGGACGACGGTAAAATCAGCAAACATATCTTTTTCTTCTCTGGTGTTTTATATCTTGCCTACTATTTGAGCTTCATTGAAACAGAAATGTCACACTGCTATCTTTAGAACACTCAGAGAGTTTGAACTAAAAAACACTGTAGCTTATGCCCTAGACAAAAAGTGAGGGGATGCAGATTTCATGTCTGAACAGCAAAAGTAGACACAGTTTTAAAACAGCTATTAATCCGTGAGAGGGGAAATAGCACAAAGGTGCGAGATCTTCCTTCTAACCAGTCAAAACGCAAGTTAAATAATCCAGCTATTTCTGAAGCAATTAGCAGTATGTATTATTTCCTGGCACTCGTGAACAGAATCATTTTGAAAACCAGTGCTCTTGACACGTTTCACTATAAAATCAATTACTTTTAAAAGCAAGAAGCTCCCTCTCCACCCCGGGAACATACGATACACCACCTGCCCGTTCCAAGAGATGCTTCATGGGTTTTTTGGTTTTTGGTTTTTGTTTTGTAAATGGGCTTATGGGGATGGGGTGCTCTCCCTTCTGGTATTATCTGCACATTTCTGCAGTAAGGATGTTCAAACTCCTCCCTATACTGCTATGACCAATTCACAAGCATTCTGAGTCGACACCATCAGGACTCTTTCATCTCCTTTTAGGAATTTAAGCTTTCCAAACCTGATATGATCTTAATTATCAGAAGTGCATTCTTGCCCAGGTTCATCTCTGACATCATAATAAAGTACAGTAGCTCCATTTCCGATGAGAAAAGGCTGATTCAGGGAGATATTGTATATATCTGTTTGCATAGAAGGAATCAGGCCTGAATTTATTTTCTTAGAGATGTTTCGTGGATAACATTTTTATTTTCATCAAAGGCAAGCAATTTAAAAGTTTCTCTTGCCGTTGACAGTGTCTCTAGCTGGGGATCTGGGCTGATTACAAATGGCAATGTTTTTCAGAGGGCAAAAGGTGCTATTTTATTTCCAGAGACTGTAGTGTAAGGCATGGTCAGAATGCTGTGGCGCTACTGTGGGATCTTTTGCTTTGTAGAAATCAAAGGAAAATAAGTACCCTCCCTGCCCCCGCCGAGCAAAGTCTGGCATGGATAAAACTGTGTTACATAGTTATATGGTATGGTGAGTGGTGAACGTATCTGTCAGTAAGTGTCTGAAATTGGTCATTTTCTACCAGTAGCTTTTTCTGGCCATTTAAAAGGTCATTTAATGAATTTCCAGTTTGGTTCAATTAATGGCATCTTGAAAAGAGATGTTTCTTTCCGGAAAATCTTTTTCTGCTTTAAGAATGATCTACTCACTGTCAGAAACTGCCTAAGCATATTTTAAAAGAAGATTTAAAAAATTCAGGTAATTTAAATGAAATCATAAGTCATTTGTCAACAGACATCAAAATTAGGATTTTTGGAGCAAGCCTGAAGTCTGTGCCATAACAATAAAAAAATCCCCCCCCCTTTTTTGACTCATTAAATTGTCCTACAATGTCTCAAACTTAGTCATTCCTACAACAAATGAAAATTTTGTGTCTAGACACCCATCAGAACCTTAATAAAAATTAATTGTTAAGATATCTGTATTTGTGGGGATGTGTCTCAGGTCACGTCGGATCTGTCACGTAGTAAGTTACCTCTGAAAAAGCCTCCTCTCTCTGAGATAGGCCAAACCCAATTGATCTTTTTATGTCTTTGGTCTTCTCTGGAAGAAAGTAAAAACTGCTATTTCCCCAGAGCACAGTAAAGAGATCTGAGCATGCCTCTTCTTTAAGCAATAACCATTAATATGGGTTCCGCTTGTACCAGACATCTGTAATGCTCTGGGCTGTATTTTCTGGCGCGATAACAGTGTTGTCTTGAGAACTGGTGCATGAAGAGGACAGAAGGCGGAGAGGCGGAGCTGAACTGCTCACTTGTGCTCCTATTGAAGGGACAACACTCTTATCTTGTGGGAAAACATAGCCCTGAGCCATAAAGGCAAGTTCCATAAATCTTTCCCCACCAGTTTTGTCAGTCTCTATTCTCGCCTGTGGCCCTGGCTGACCTTGATTAGAATCCAATCTCCCGCGTAAGGATTCAAAGGGATCTGAAATAAGATCACTGAAGAACATCTCTCCGATTCCTTCAGGTCCAGACCCCAACTTCCTCTGACAACACATTCTGTGGGCAATCTCTCCTGAGCAGTCACCAGCGATCGTGCTTGGTAAATTCCATGGACATTTACTGAGCATCTACTTTGCACCTGGGCCTGAGCCCAATGCTAGGAACACCGCAGTGTCTCTGATCTACTCCCCCTCCTTGAGGTGTTCAGGTGGTCCGGGAGGAGGGACAGACACCTTCAGTAGGACCTTTAACTGCTAAGAAAGGGGAAAGTGCAGAAAGGTGTTCTGGAAGTGTCTCCTTATGAAAACCCAAGAACTTCTGTATGGATTCAGAATTTTCTCTCTAGACTAGAGCAATTTCATGGGTAAGCTCTTACAGCCCATTAAAGGTATTTCTCAAATGCTCCTAGAAAAGTTTAGGAATGACCCTGCCCTTTCTCACAGGTTCTCCCAACACACCCTTGGGTGTCTCTTAGGTGCCCAGGGATGGTACAGGGAGGCCGCTCTGCCTGTAGTTATTCCTGAATCATTACACGTGCTCCTCTTCACACTGGATGTAATTTGGGGAACACGAAAGCTCTATCTGCCTAAAAATCTCTCTCCCACAGTTTTACTATGGTGCCTGGCATTACATTAGGAATATCCTTGATAGGCCTAAGGAAATGAGCGCCTTCGTGACATGTGAGAGCTTCATGTTATCCGATTAATCTAATTACGGCTCAGTGTTTTATCAAGACTCGGGGGCCTGAGGGGCTAGAAACTAGAATTGGTTAAGTTTTGATGTTGGAGTGAAAATGAGATGGGAACCACAGGCATTGTGGGGGAGCGGTTCTTCGAAAGGATAAAGAAATGTTAATAGAAGAAGCGAGAAAAGACAAAGACCATTTCCATACACACTTGTTTTAGATTCTTACTATGCCCCCTCTCGAGGAGGAGGAGGTGGAGATAGGAGAAGGAAAAGAAGACACGAAGGAGAAGAAGAGGAAGAGAGAGGCGGAGAAGGAAGAGCAAGGATAGAGAGGGAAGATAAGGAGATTTGGCTGTGATTGATACTCCTCTCTTTGAAATGGAATCAACCACACCAACCCACTCCGTGGATGTCAGCGGGCATAATGAGATAATGTTGGTGATATGCCTGCCCCAAAAAAAGGCAGTTAGCCTCTCTAAAGTACACCTTTGTGATCGCTGGCATTTGTAATTCAGAGTATCAGCCTTACTATAGCACACATTTGGCTGAGGCAGAATCCACAAGGCGAAGTGCCGCTCGGAGAGCTATGGGCGGCACCAGGAGACAGGCCAGCAATGGCGACTCTTGCCCAGCAAGCCCGGCCAAGCCCCTGTTTTTGTCCTGACTGACATCAACCTCTTTCCAGCTGATGAATCCCTTCGTTCTTAGTTCCATTCAAGCTAGAGCAGCTGTCCCAGGGGAGTTAAAGAAATTAAAAGCACCCCCAAAACTAGATTCTGCCATTGCATGCATCACTTGCTTTCTTCAAATACAAACCATTTGCTCAAGGAGGCACCCTTCCCTCCCTCCCTATGTGCAGCACACATGAGGAAGCCCTCTGTATGGATTAGAAAAAAAAAATAAGGATTGATTTATGCACTTAAGGCCCCCAGGGGAGTGACATAAACCCAGTTGGTGTCCCTGCATCCAGGAGACTACATTAGCACGACTGCGTTACCCGGGAGATGCGCAAAATCACATGCGGCTGACATCTCCCCCCACTCAGCAGTAAAGATGCCTCACAGGCACTATTTGCTCCACCATGGGACTGGAATAATGGAATGTTCAAGAAAGGGGTTCCTTGTATTGCACAGCAACCTTGGATTTATAAGACACTGGGAAAACGCGTCGAGTGATAGAGAGATTTTCGACCTTGGACTGATGAAGTCACCCCCACTGAAGGGGTGGAAGTTTAATCATGAGCACACAAAACTAAAAACAAAAATGGAGAAATCAAAGCAAAAACATAATGGAAAAATACTTAAAAATACTTTCCCATAAAATGTGTGCATGCACACACATGTACATTCAAACACCATGGGTCACTTACAAGAAAACTCAAATCCCAAGGTGACATACCAAATGTTTGTTGCTTTGTTTTGTTTTTTTAACTAAAACTTTCCAGTTTGAGAGAACGTAGATACACATTTCATTTTACGAATGCAGAGATATTCCAAGTACTCCTGACCTAGTTTCCCCCAGTGATGATAAACATCTTGTGAAACAACAGCATAATATCACAACTAAGACATTGACACTGACACAGTGAAAATACACAATATTTCTGACACCAGGAGGATCCCTCAGATTGCTCTTTTGCAGCCATACCCACTTCTCTCCTACCCTCCTTTTTAAAAATAGGAATTTACCCACCCAAATCTGAAGCATACAATTTGAGAAGTTTTGATAGAGATATACAGCCACCTAATTTGCAAGATATAGGCTATTTCCATCATCCCAGAAATTTCCCTTGTGCCCTTGTCCTGGTAATCTGCAACCCCTTACACCATGCTATAGATTCTACCATCATAAATTAGTTTTACATGTTTTAAAGTTAGATAAAGAAGACGGTAAGTATACATTTTGTAAATGACTTCTTTTGCTCAGCACGTTTTCGAGATTCATCCATGCTGTGTGTCTGACCCTTCTGTATTGCTGAATAATATTCCATTGTGTGATAATATCAGAGTTTGCTTATCCATCCATTTATGGATGGACACTTGAGTTTGTTTCAGGTTGTGATCACTGAGAACCAAAGTTGCTTCTAATACGCATGTATCAGTCTACTCTTAAACACTTATTTTTATTTCTTTATGTCAGTATTTGGGAGGGGGATCGCTGGGTGTATGTTTAATTGTATAGGAAAATGCAACCCCTTTTCTGAAGTGATTGTATCAGTTTCCACTCCCCCCCCCCCCCCCNGAGAACCAAAGTTGCTTCTAATACGCATGTATCAGTCTACTCTTAAACACTTATTTTTATTTCTTTATGTCAGTATTTGGGAGGGGGATCGCTGGGTGTATGTTTAATTGTATAGGAAAATGCAACCCCTTTTCTGAAGTGATTGTATCAGTTTCCACTCCCCCCCCCCCACTGTATGTGGGCTACTCTTGATCTTGGCCAGTACTGGTGCTGTCAGTGTTCTGAATTTCAGCCATTCTGGTACGTGTGAAATGACTCCTAACTGTTTTATTTCTTTCTACCCAAAGACACGGCAAAAAGTGGGCTCTGAGTTACATTTTGCAACCCGACGTGTGGAGCAGACTTGGAGTCAGATCTCAGTCAAAGCCCAGGTTCCAGCATCTAGCTGGCAACATCAGACAAAGCATGCCACCTCAGGCTCTCCAGTGCAGGTGGGCTTCCAACCTCACTATGACAAACAGTGTTGGGGAATAAGTTTCATGTATTTCTGATGTATCCATTCCAGTGGAGCCCCTTTTAGGTTCTGATGAATACTTCCTCCATGCTTAGGTTGCCTCGAGTCAAAAGAAGGGTTAACCTATGTCATGAACTCTAAATATTTTACCATTTTTATGTGATTGCCAGGAGAGATAAAAATTGGCTGACAGGTCAGTCCAGCCAGTTGGACACTTTCGCCTACTCTGCATGCTTCTGTCGAGAAAAACAACGTTTGGCCCATCAATGGACACCCTATTGACTCGCCTGCATGGTTCTTGGCAAGCACCCATAGACAGAAATGGATCAGAGCTGGTCCCCCCTACACCAGCAGAGGAGTCAGCAAGAGCACCTCGCCTGTCATCTGGGTTCTGCTAACTAAGCCCGAGTGCCAGGAACTACACACCTGAACCTATTCACCCGTAAAGAATAGGTATAAAGACAAATATGTTGCTCAAGTTTTGATGTGGAGAGATGTTATCGTCCGATTCCTGAGCTAGAATGAAGCACCCTTTCCTCTACAGGGTGCATTTAGGAGATAAGGAAACAGAAATATGGAGACCCAGGACTTGGATACCCTCCCATCACACACAGTTGGTCACACGTAGAAACACAAGGGCATGGTTACATCATAGGCATGATTGTAAAGCATTGTGATAGACTTTTTGGTTGTTTTATTCTGACATCTTTCTGCTTTATAGTCACACCTTGTGTCACTATATAAATACACATATACTCTGAGAAGATTCGATAACAAGACGACAGCGAGTAAAGAGAGAGAGGGGGGTGAGGCAGAGGGCATAGTGGGAAACACAGGGCGTGCCACCTGAAAGTTAACTCCCGACTTCTGCACTTATAAGCCATACAAGGGAGCTCTATGGGACAGATATCGAACATATTCAGGGTCCCACTTTCCTCATCTGTAAAATGGAAGTTGTAACATCTGTTTTATAGGGCTCCTACAAGAAATAAATGAGCTGATACCTGTGGAAGTCATCTAACTCACAGCCGGTCACATTACTAGGATTCAAAGTGGACTGAAGCTGACAACATACTCCACGGGGACATATTTCTGATTTGAAGTCACCCAAGCTGTCTTTCTACCTCACCGGCAGAGGTTCTGAGATTATACAGGTAATTTAAATTATTTATGCATCAACTAATCCTATTTCTATTCAGATGCAAACAAGGCTGTTGGAAAAGAGTTGGCTGATAGGCCAGGTGATATCCTCACATTGTGAACGAAAGTCTGCAAATATTCCACACTCTCTTCACACAGTTCTGGTGAGAGTATGAGACACGGGTACTGGGTGGGCGTGGGGTAGTGCATCGAAAATGTCTTAAACCCAGTGACACGTTTTGAAGTCCAGTTTTTGGGACCTGTAAGCCATTCTGTCATTTCCTCGTTCTTTCATTGTTCCAGGAACATGGTGGGAATACACATCCTGATCTGGAAGGGACAGTAAACAAGCAAAATGCTGAAGGATTTAAATGTGGTATGTAGGGCGCCTGGTGGCTCAGTGGGTTAAAGCCTCTGCTTTCGGCTCAGGTCGTGATCTCAGCGTCCTGGGATCGAGGCCCGCATCAGGCTCTCTGCTCAGCAGGGAGCCTGCTTCCTCCTCTTCCTGTCTCTCTGCCTGCCTCTCTGCCTACTTGTAATCTCTCTCTCTGTGTCAAATAAATAAATAAAATCTTTAAAAAAATGTGGTATGTATAAGCAAAGGGACAAGTACTTTTGTTTGGGGAAGGGGAAGTAAGAGACTTCACCGCTGAACTGGTTGTTGAACCATGGGATGGTTCAGTAAATAGTTGAGGGAAAAGGAGTGCCCTGGGTACTGCAAAGAGTGTGAATGATGAGAAGTTGAAGGTGGCTGGAATGTTGAATTTGAACATGGGGAGGTGGGAAAGAGGTCAGACAGGTAGACCAAGTAGAGCGTGAGGGCTTTCCATGGGCTGGTCACTTCCTTGAGGGCAGAACACAACTTTCATTTCCCCTTGTGGCATAGGTCCACACAGAGTAATAACACAGTTGGACTGGGTTTTTAGGAAGACAGTGCTGACTAACAGAATATGGTGGATGGGCTGGAAAAAGGAGAGGCTGGAGTCCAGAAGGCTAGCTTCTCTAGACCCAGCTACAGATGATGAGGTCTGGACTAAGATAGCAGAGTGGACTTGAAGAACAGGGGAAAAGTTAAGGGACATCAAGGAAAGGAAGCGACAGAAGAGGGAGGTGAACTGGTTATAGGCCATAAGGGAAAGGGAAGAAGTGAGGAAGACTGCAGGTTTTTAGCCAGGGACCTCAGAGCGAACATATTCTAACAGAAGCCGAAAGACCATTTGTTGGTCTCACTTTTCTCATTTACCGTGAAGTCAGTTCCCATTTCATGACTTATTTTGTTTTCAATATCATAGTCTTTCCCTCCATAGCTGCCCCTTGTCTACTGGGACTTTACAGTCAGACAGATGTGAGTGTCCATCATGGCCTGGTACTTAAAAGCTTTGAGGTCAGGCGAAAGTTCTTTGAGGCCCTCCATCTTTACTTCCTCATGTGTATAGTGGGGATAATATGACTACTCTTCTCACAGGATTGTATATAATAGCCTGTGTACCATATCTTGCTCATAATATCTTCAATATATGTTTACCACTATTTTTATTGTTTTGCTATTTGGGTTTGTTGTTGTTATTATTATAATCATGTGTCATGGTCATTTACCACCTTTTCTGAGATACATGAAGAGCTTTCTTCTTCCTTTCAGGCTTCTTGTCTAGGACAATGTGATTTGCCTCTCAACCTGCACTTGTGGAACTGTAAGGCATAGGAATCATCTAGGTCATCTTGTCTAATTCAGGATACAGAATCTAATTTGGGAAGTCTGGGGTGAGGCCTGAGAGGCTGTATCTCTCCCAGGCTCCAGGGACTACTAATGTGAAGGTCTGTGGGCCACACTTTAGGGAACAAGAATCTAGACTCTCTAGACAGTTGTAGACAGGAGAACAAAATGCAGATTGTAACCAGTTTTGGTTTCTTCCTGTATATCATTCCCACTGACCAGGAAACACATCCTTTTAGAACAAATAACTTCATTGTAACTTCACCCTTTGCTTCCCCATCAAAGTACTTAACTCCAGTGAATGGGACCAACTCAACTTTACCTTGTCTTTTGAGACCTGAACATACTTGGAACTGAAATGGGCAAGAAAAAAAGTCCCATTTATTTCGTACCCAGCGAATGAAATCCTTGCACATCCAAATGTAATAAATATATTTTTCAATGTCTGTTCTATAATTTATCACATAATTTTTTCCTCTGCTTACTGTGGCTTATCATCAGGACAACACCGACTGGATAAGATGAAGATGCTGCCAGTAATTTTTAATATTATGGTGAAATCATATATTTTCCTAGATGGTTGATTTGATACAAGGCCTAAGCCCTAGTCCATAAATCTTTGGGTGTTTGAGATTTGTAGTAATTTCATATTTAATCTATAGCCTATCAATACATCATCAGGACCTGAGAAATGATTAAGAAGAGCTTGGAAGATAAGCATGGGTGGTTGTGGATAATAACCTAATTCCAAATACGTTTATAGACAGAGGACCCTGGGATGGGCAAAATAAGCCAGGTCTTTTTTTCCCTTATATCGTTGACAATTTTTGTTTAACTCCTAACTTGCACTTTGGGCTCCTTTGGGATGTTTTCTTAGGCACTATGGATGCTGACATACTGTGAACGGCACCAAATGCAAACCCCAAACCAAAACAAAAACAAAAAACAAACCACCACTGTTCCTTTTCTGGAAGTTTTATCTAACTAAAGCCTTATATTCAAATTTCCAGACCTCCATCAATGATGTGTCTTCTTCGAGTGTAGAATTTGCCAGGAGCTGGATGTGAGGCTCTATCTGCCCTAAAGCCTGTGACTTTACTTGATGCACTGCTGTATCCCCGGCACCTAGAATACTTGACACGTAATAAATATTTTTTGAGTGATTGAATACTGGGGTATTTAATTCTCATTCATGTATCAAAAGCCACCAAAAGAGTCACTGTGAAAACAGTATTTTTGCTTTTAGTCTGGGTGTCAAAATGAACTGCTAAGCTCCTCCCCCTCCGATCCTTCCCATCAGATGGACCCATCCCAGAACAATCCCCAGACCCTTGGAAATGCAGACCCCTTGATGTTATTCCCCTGACTTCCTCCTCTACAGCTCAGCAGTAAGCTGAGATCAGCGTACTCAGTCAGTAGAGCGCTACTTCATATTTGCCTTGAATCGTCTGCAGAAAAGAGCGTCTTGATTTATTCCACTTTGAGTCACCACGATCTTGCAGGAGTTTAGGAAACACAAATAAACTTGAAATAGAAACGGTTGTGATCCCTTCTCCCTCCAAGAACCCTTGCTGGATCTATCACCCAGCACTCTGATATATACTCAAACATTTTTAGTTCACCGCTCACAAATTCTTCACCACCTTCTCTTCTCTACGCCTTCTGTAAGGGGATTTCAGGAAGTAGACAGAGAAAGGCAGCTTCTTTCCAAACAAAATGGGTCCCCCTGCAGCATCCGACAAATGCTGCTCCTCTCAGGCCAAGGGATCACCTCCCATCTCCCACTTTGGGAATCCAGGGAAAGCTGAGTTCTCCTCTCTCACTTAGGATAAAAACCACGGAATAATGTGTCCTTAAACTGTAATTTGCTTGCATCCGGCAGCTTCCTATCCAGCCCCACAATAGCCCTCTATGTAAATCAGATTTATTTATTCATAGGTGCTAGCATTCCATTACTTTCATCAAAACCAGTCAAGCTGCATTCAGCGGTTTCTGCATTCTTATAAACTAACTGGAAAAGCAATTAACATTCGCCAGCACTTTAGATAGTGGGGAGAGGGTGAGGGACCCCACCACACTCTGGATAACACAACCTGTGTAGGCGGATGGCGGTGCGAAATGACTGCTCCTCTGTGTCAAGGGAGATAAGAGAAGTGACACAGATTAAAACAAATTGTTGATCCATACCAGGGAGAAGCTAGGGAAACAATAGAAGTAAAAGCATAAATGTCAATTTGGGATGATAAAGGATACAATCTAAATGTAATATGAGAGGCCCCCAGACAAAAGCAAGAAATTGAGATTGCACATTAGTGAAGTATCCAAGTACTGGAGCGTTATAACACACGCGCGCGCACACGCCGAGTCATATGCTCCCAGCATATGAAAATACAAGTAACACATTGTTGATTGCTCAGCAAACCCAATTATGAATTAACCGGCTATTGCAGAAATTCTCCAAAATTATGCTCATTTCAAGCTGCTCGGAAGAACATTTTGTCCCCATGGTAAGTTTACTTCCCATATTGGCTCAGTTCTTCTGCTTCTTTTTCTTCTAAGTGCCTACAGGCTACACACACACACACACACACATGCACGCACACGGGACTGCTCTGGTTGTCAGCCTGAAGGGAGAGTCTGGCCAAAGGCTCACTGGTCTCTCTGATAGAAAGATTAAGAGGGAGGTCAATCTGCAAGGTCATGATCTCAACTTCCAAAACACTGCCACACTGCTCCCTCCTCCCTCCCTGGCAGTGTGCTGCGTAAGTCAAGATCTGAGAATTCATTCCTAATTACTCTAGCATCATTTCTCGTCCTGTCTTTGTGGTGACAAAAATCAAACCATGGGCTCAGCTGTGGCTCCATCTAATAGAAGCTGTGCAGCTTGCTAATACAGCAGGCAGAGCTGCCGGGGAGGTGTGCAGGTGGCAATGCGTCCCACCATCCTTGCAGACGGGGGCAGCAGCTCATTCCTGATGGGCTTCAAGTGTCAGGGTGGTTATTAATTACCAGAGTGGTCAGCATGGTGCAGGGGAGCCCAGGGAACTGGCCACATCCTGGAAAAGCTGTATGTTCGCTCAACACACGCCTCAGCCCCTCTTTTTAAGGACTCGTGGTAACTGCTATTATTCACTCAATTTAATTGTTTTGCTTTAATAAAAAAGAGAAATATAAACAAACCCACCAATGCAATGCCAAAAATGTATACAGAAATCAATGTTCTGAAAGGCAGGCTACGTGTTGTTTCATTACTACTTAACTTTCATTGAGTACTAACTTTGTGCTAAGTACTCTACTAAATATCATATACCAGTAAATAGTAGCTGTCCCTGCTGCCTTCTACAGCCAGTGATAATCACAACATTAACCGTGGCAGTGATAATAGAATAGGGGGCTGGTTGCAAAAATTCCTCACAAAATAATCTGTCACAAGGTCCCCTTATATAGACTTTTCTCAGTATATTGAAAATTTTATTTATCACTGAAGTCAACTTAATCTAGTCCGCGTATATGGAGTGTCCATGAAATGCAAGGCAACGTTCTAGGTGCAAGGGAACAGGAGTGGGAAGCTGTGCAGTTGCCTGCCAGTTACCCTTCTGGGCTACCGACTCTGTGGGGCGCAAACTGTGTCAGGCACTGTGTGAAGCACTCTACATGGACTGCTATAATTTATTCTCATGACAAACCCCCTGTTTTACAGGTGAGGAACCTAAGATTCAGACAGGTGAGGGGAGTATTTCAAGGTCACCAGCAAGCTGGTGGCAGGGATTTACGTCCTCCCCATCCCCACCTGTTACTACACATCCTTCTTCCCATTTCCTCTTCTGAAGTGGAAATAAAGTCCTTCAACTTAGTAGCTCTTATTTAAAAATTCCCCACGAGGGACACCCTGAGAGTCCCACTTCACTAATGTTGATAATACTCCATATCTACTGGGTTTACAGTCCTCGATCCTCAGAGGCCCCAGAGACTCCAAAACCGCATCAATGGCTGACGGATGTTCCTCAGGTTGCCCCGTTCCCTTTACTTGGCCTCTTAGGGAATGTTCTCTGGGGAGAGAACAGGGATTTGCAAGCCACCCTTGATTCTACAGGCAACTTGTGGGGCGAGCAAGTCTCTTACTGTATCTCGGTGTCCGCACTGTAGTTTAGGAAGGAGGGAAAAGGGGCAAGAGGAAAACAAAGCTCCTTTGAGAATTCCTCCTTTCAAAAAAGAATTGTTGGATGCTTCCGATGCCTGGTGGCATCAAAGAAGGCGGCTCCTCAGTTTGAAAGGCACTGGAGCAGTACCTCCCCTTCGGGAAAAGCTTTTCCTTCCCACCTGCCCCTAACCCCTTCCCTACACACCGCTGCACCCGGGCCCCGAGCGAGCAGCCAGCTAGCTCCTTCTCAGAGTAACAACCACAGCGAGGCCAACAACGTGGAAATCATAGCCGCTGCCGTTACTAGTCTGTGGACGGGAGAAGGCGACGCTGGCAGTTCGCTCACCCCGAGAAGGAACTGAGCTGCCCAGTCAAGGGCAGTGGACCACTGAGGATAAGTGAGGCCTCCCACGGATTTTCTTTTTCTCTTTTCTCTCTCGCTCTCTCTCTTTTTTTCCTGTTCGGGCTCCCCCCTCCCTCTCAAGAAGAGCCTAGCTCTGCACGCTGGCGTCTCAACCTTTCAAGGTGAACCCCTACTCCTGGAGCTATGCTTCCCGGCAAAGGCTGGGGGAGAAGGGAGGGAGGGGGTCCAGATCAAAGCCGGCTTTGAAGTGAGTATAATTTTTGGAATGTTGCTAAGAGTGTAACACACAGTTCAGCAGGAAATTGGCTCTGGAAACAGCTTTGTAGTTGCTCCCTGGGACTGATGATTTCCCTGACCTGGTGGCAAAGGTGGGGGGCCGAACAGTGGGGGAGATGAAGATCGCTGACTCTCACCGATCTGATTTACATTTCTCACCAACCAGGTCCTTTGGCTCTGACTTGCCGAATAAAAATGTAGTACAATAAAGTCTGAAACAAACCCCCAGAGAAACTGGGGCTCTTTCAACAGATTCTGAACAGGTTCCAGGCTTACTGGATGCAAAGGACAGTAAGAATATTCTACTTTCTGTGGCACACCGGATGAAGGCATGTAGTAACAAAAATAGCTCCCATTCACTGCTTATTACGCGTCAGACCCTCTGCTAAGCGGCGTACAGCATCGTGGGATAACCCGCGAGAAGTTCTCACGGGGAGCCTGGCACACAGCATGTGCTCAACATGAGCTACTACATTCCTCAATCCTCATCACAAACCTATCAGTTAGGTACCTTTTAATCCTCATTTTATTTATTTTTTTATTTTTTTATTTTTTATTCATTTGACACAGAGAGAGATTACAAGTAGGCAGAGAGGCAGGCAGAGAGAGAGGAGAGAGGAGGAAGCAGGCTCCCTGCTGAGCAGAGAGCCCGATGTGGGCCTCAATCCCAGGACCCTGGGATCATGACCTGAGCCGAAGGCAGCGGCTTTAACCCACTGAGCCACCCAGGCGCCCTTAATCCTCATTTTACAGATGAAAAAGTAGACTAAGTTACCTCCCCCAGGTCGGTCAGATTAAATGGAGGCACAAATAATCCAAAGTACACCTATCCAAATGGGAACCCACATTTCATACTTATAGATCATATGCCTTGCATCCAGGGCAAGAACAGTTAGCAGTCAAGTCCATTTAAGAACAGTTAATGCCCTCCAAATTAAGGAAATACCGGCATTTCATAAAAAAAAAAATCCTGAGTGTGTTTTCTTCTAGAAAAAGAAATAGAGGACAGATAGTCTTTCTTGTAAGTACACAGGTTTTTCTCTCTCAGGGACGCCACGAGGGCTGCTCTTTTGGTTTATGCTTTTAATTTCTGTTGTTGTTATTGCAGAAAGGGGAGGGACTGGAGAGCGGGGATTAGTGGATAATTGGTGAATCGATGCAGGGGAACAAAAGATTTTGCTGGAAAAGTGAGATCAAGCCACACACTTTGAATATCAGTGGAGTAAGAGAGGACACCACCAGCTGAAGGGAGCTGGTGGTTGGTGGGGGTGTAGAGGAGAAAAGAAACTCAATATGGAGCAAACTTCACCCAACAGGAGGGGAAAAGACACTTCCAAGAACGGATTCAGACACCTTCAATGAAAGCCCGGTGGGGATGAGATGTGACCATATGTTGTCAGGGATTTAATTTCTTCCTTTTCATCCTATCTCTCCAACTCCCTTCTCTGTCGCTGGGGACTAAAATCACTTTTGACAACAGTGTGTCTAGTTGTCCTTCATGTGTAATTTGGGGTCTACCTCTTCTTGCATTAATGGATCTTGAGAAGTTAGCATTTTGGAGCCGGGAGTAAACAAAAGTTTCTCTTTCCCATCACTTCACGCTGTTTTTTTTCTCATCAAAATCAGGAATGAGGATGACCTGAAGGGGGTTGGAAGGTGGGATAATGATCCCTTAATGATGCCCATGTCCTCATACCCAGAGACCATGGCCATGATCGGTTACATGTTGAATTGTGTCCCCTCCCCCACCCCCCCAAATATGAAGATCTAAACCCTAATACCTCAGATGTGACTCTATTTGACAACAGAGTCATTGAAGATATAACTAGTTAAGATGAGGTCATTCTGGAGGAGAGTGAGCTCCTAATCCAACAACGCTGGTGTCCTTTTAAGGAAAAGGCCACGTGAAGACACAGAGACACACAGGGAGAACACCAAGTGATGATGAAGTTAGGGTTTGGAGTTACGCAGCTGCAAGCCCAGAAGCACAGAAGATTTCTGGCAAAGCACCAAGAGCTAGGGAGTGGCAAGGAAAGTCTACTCTCCAGGTTTCAGAGAGACCATGGTCCTACTGACACCTTGGTATTTGGACTTCTAGGCCTAGAGTTGTGAGCCAATGAATTTCTCTTATTCTAACCCACCTAGTTTGTGGTGCTTTGTTATGGCAGATCTAGAAAAGTGATGCAGATGGCAAGGGGGAATGAAGGTTGCAGATTAAATTGTGATCCCTTAATCTTAAGTGATCTTAAGTGTGATCTCTGTGATCTCATCAGCTATATTTGAGATGGGAAGTCATCCTCACTTATCAGGGGGTGGGGTGCAACTAGTGTGATCAAAAGGGTCTTTATAAGTGGAAGAGGGAAGCAGAAGAGAAAGAACTGGACAGATGGCAGTATGAAAAAGACTCAGCCTGACACTGCTGGTCTTGAAGATGGAAGAAGAAGCCAAGAGCCAACGAACCCTCTAGAAACCAGAAAAGACAAGAAAACGAATTCTTCCCTTGAGCCCTCAGAAGGAATGCAACCCTACTGACACCTTGAGTTTAGCCTCATCAACTTATCTCAGACTTCTGACTTCCATAGTTGCAAGATAATAAATTTGTGTTGTGTTGAGCCACTGAATTGTGGTAATTTGTTACAGAAGTCATAGGGAACTAAAACAGGGGGTGATGTGGAACACGTGCAAGGAAAATTCAGAGTCAGGCATGCTCTAGGCCAAGTACAATATAAGAGAAAAGGGAAAACTCAATCTTGGTTGAACTCCCACTTCTCCCTCTTCTGCCTCCTGGCCCTTCAGTTGGAGGCTGGCCTCTCCTTACACATGTAATAAGAGTCGCAATAGGGAGAACAGCTGCCTACCATGTGCAGGCACCATTCTTAGCACTTCACCTCTGTGATCTCTTTTAATCCTTGCCACAATCTTAGTACTAGGTTCTGCCCTTATTTCCACTTACCAAATGAGGAAACAAAGGCAAAAGAGATGAAAAAAAAAAAAAACAAAAAAACAAGACAAACTTGACCATGGCCAGTGGTGAGGCCTTGACTGCAAGGGGCAGAAATGGTAACCGGGTGGGAATCAGAAGTCCTTGGAGTGCACGGGCCTCCTGAGGAGGGGATGGCCAGAGCGAGCTATAGAAGAGCATGGAACTCATCTCCCCTTTCTGCCTGTGAGTACACTGGGGAGGACTCATTATAAGACTTCTATTGTTTTCATTTCTCCACCACAAACTAGCAATAGATCGATGCTGAAGACATTCAAAATCTTGATGTTGGTCTCAATTCAAAGTTGGCAGTAAAGGGATTGAGAAATGGGAACATGTTGCATCCCCCCCCCCCCATTTCAACACCCGNCCCCCCCCCATTTCAACCACGGTGCCAATATCCTGTCGAGAAAAGGATAAAAAGAGCGTCTGTATAAATAAATATGCTTTGTAACATCACTTAAACTTACTCTTCCTGCTTGATATTAAAATATGATGGGTGATAGTATGCGACACTTGCTGCTTCCACCGCTTTATCGAAGTTTATAAAATCCACTGATCTTTGGCATGGAGTTAACACACTCAAATCCCAGGCAAAGAGGATGCATTCAGCCATCTGAACATAGTCAATGCTCCAGGCTGTGCAAGAAGAGGCAGGAGGAAGAAGAGTTAAAGTATTCCACCAGCTAGCCAGTCAGGGAGCTCAGGGGGGTGCTTCCGTGGTTCTCAGCATCATGGTCCTGCTGCTCCATCTCACTGAGGATGTTGCATAGTTTTGCTGGAATGCAAAGATGCCAAGGACTAAATGCCTCCAGGCCTTCTAAGAGATACCCCCTCATCCATCACTTCATGGTTGCCTGAACCTCCCTTGCTGTTTGGCCAGTCCTGTTCCACTTGGAAATGCCTTCTCCTTTCTCTGCCTTTGCCCAGGGTATACCAGTAGCTGGCACAAGGAATGATGATCAGAACATGTACTCTGAGAAAAGCACATCCCCTTCCCACTTGCTCTTGAGGGAAGGAAAAGGTACCTGGGATTTCTATTTTTAAAAACCACACTGGACTCAAATCACCTTATGCTCTTGTCTGTCCCCTTGTTTCTTATCTTAACACCTAACTTACATCCGATTCATTCTTTGGATACCTCTGAAATCATTCTGTGACATTTTTTGCATGGCTAGGAGGTTCTGAGATCTCAGAACCCAGGGATAGCAGACTCGTGCTCTGCCCTTTGGGAGCTCATTGTCTGCACAAGGAATGTGCAAAATCACATTAACACACTCACGGCCTCTTCCCAATGCCTTTGTATAATTCATTTCATCAGCATGTGTTTACTCAGTGCCTACTATGTGCTAGCATTTTGTTAGTTGCCAGGGACCCAAGAGTGAACTAGAGAGGGCATGGTTACTGCCCCCAAAGAACTTCATTCAAGGGAAACTTAAAATGAATCATTCATGGGTTGTAAGCCACCATTCCTGGTTGTACATATTTCTGTAGTCTGACAGTGCCCTTGGAAGTCAAGAGCGCTGTCTGGCACAAAGAAAACATCAATAAGTATTCGTGGCATGAGTGACTATTGGGGACTGACTGCTCACTGCTTCCTGCACCCTGTCATGGGCACTCCTTTGGTGCATCCAGAACTAACCAAGGGTCCCTCGGTTGCAGTTTTGGTTCCTAACACAGAGGAGGTGCTCAACAGATATTTGAGGATCTCATTTTTATTTCTTACCTCACTCCCCACTCTACAGCATGAATTGCCATTTTTGTGAAGTGCTCATTCTACAGTAATAATTAAAACCACAGGCAGTTATATTTATATCAAGTAAAACATGATATGATCGTCCCTTATCACAAAAGGAAATACAAAATCATTCTTAATTCTAGAGATTGTTGAAGTTGGAAAAAAATTCAAATCTTCTAATAAGAAGTTTATATTTTGAGCTCTTAATAACAGGTTTTTGATGCATAAACATGCTTTTTTCCTAGGGTTTGTTTAACCAAAAAAAAATGTATTCATAAATTGCATAGTCCTCAATTTAGCAGAGATCTAAAGAGAATCTGAGAGTAATGATAGGTTCTTGCTCTTATGAATTTAACTGTGCTGCCATGGATTTACTTATTTTAATGTAACTTAGGATAAATTATTCCTCTATAAATATAACTCTTTCAAGCTTCAGAATATTTCATTCTGTGGAAGAACACGATTTAGTATCAGTATTCAAGACAAAGGATGCTAAGTATTCAGAGCTATGGGCCCATAGAAGAGTGATGTAATAATAGTAAAATTATACTACAATGGTTGTTTTTTTCCTTTTTTGGAGGAAATAAATATGAACTGAACTCTAAGTTATTGGATTTCAGTGATGGCTCCTTTTGTGCAAGAAGAGTTCGGATCTTGGATCCACAAAGAAATGCAAGGATGTTAGAAGTTTTTCTCCCAGGGCGCCTAGGTGGCTCAGTGGGTTAAAGCCGCTGCCTTCGGCTCAGGTCATGATCCCAGGGTCCTGGGATCGAGGCCCACATCGGGCTCTCTGCTCAGCGGGGAGCCTGCTTACTCCTCTCTCTCTGCCTGCCTCTCTGCCTACTTGTGATCTGATCTCTCTGTGAAATAAATAAATAAAATCTTTAAAAAAAAAAAAAAAAAAAAAAAAAGAAGTTTTTCTCCCAGGCAGAACCTACTTTGCATGTCTTTATTCTTTTTATTTATAATGGAGGAAAAGAAAGTATTAAATACACATTTTGAAGAGGCAATTATAATAGGTTGTTGGCATCCTGGCTACCCCAGGGAATCACATCTGTGAGATTGCCATTTTACGTGATTATTGCCCTGAAAGGCAAATGCATTTCATCTTGCATGCCAATTTGATTGATTAGTAGTGGCTGCTTAGAGGACTGTTGAGAAGTATTGGCAGGCTGCATCTGCTCCCAGCAGGAAAGAGGGCTCTGATCGATTAGTGATGTCTGCCCTGGGTGCAAGAATGAGAAGTGGTAACACATGTGCTTAGTATCTGCCAAAATGAGTATAATTCCAAAAACATTTCATTGTGCTGGTATTGCAGACAAATAAATTAAGCTACACATCCGAATGGACCAGGTATTTATAGAAGTCAAAATGGAGTCTTATAGGAATCCAGGATGATACATCCTTGGTCACTAATTGTAGGAGCCCGGTTTGCCCTCAAATTAAAACAAAAAAAAATGTATTGACACAAGGTCTAATATTCTGTACAAATGTACTTCGTGTTGGGAAAAAGCTTTACAATTGCAAATCCAGTTGTGAACTTCAGAAGGCTTAATTTTCCCTAACCACCTGACTTCAATAGTCTCTTGTTCCTTCCACAATAGAAGCGCTCTTCTCAAGTTACTTATTTTCCACACCAAATAAACCTATTTGTTGAAAATCCTATTTCTAGTTTGCATGATAAACCCCAATCATTTGGATGATAGAACAACACCCTAATCTTTGTGTTCAAATCCCAGCTAGGTGTACTTTTTACTTAAAAATTAAATTTCTAACCTTTGCAAATGCAGAGATGATGACTGATGGCTAAACGAAGGCTGGTCCTTAAGGCTCAAAGAGAATTTTTAAGCTAAAGGGTACTGCCAAGTAAGAATTAATGGCCACACAATTATAAATGAAGGCCAAGAGCTGAGTAATGACAAAGTACATCTCTTTAACAGTAATTTTACAGTAACTGTAACAATACTTTTGATAATTCTTCATGCTCTAAGGAAGGGAGATTAAACACAATGATTACCTTATGCAGCAGGAAAAAGGGAATATGGTTACAATTTTGAAAGTAAGACAACGATCAAACCTTTAGTCCACTAACCCTTTCCAGTTCAACGTCCAACTTTAAACTCTGACACGGGATCCAGTAAACAAACAAACAAACAAAACCCCCAAAACAAAACAAAACAAAACAACAAACAATAACGACACTTCTCTGTGGCATCCAAGATTTAAAGATCGAAGCTGTGAGTTTCTAGCTTTTTTCTCTCCTCTCCTTAGAAAAGGAAGCTCTCCCTTGGAAAAGAATGAAACTAGTTCAATTTTTGCTTTTAAAAAAAAGAGAAAAGAAAATGAAAATATAAAATTCAGCAGAAATGTCACATTGAGGAATCATAATAAGCATTAAGCATTATTTAAGTCATGCATAACCACTAAAATATATGACCCCTTTCCATAAATCGAAAGGCACTGTATTCAGCAGATTATGGGACTCCAATGCTGAACTAAGGGAAGCTCCTAAGACACCCATGCCTTGTAGACCTAAAGATTACCTCTGATCCGTGGTAGCTTTCTCTCCAAGCAAGCGATACGCTCAACCTGCACAACTGCCAGGGTTGGGCTTTTCTCCTCCATCGGGGGATATTTGCTGAGGACCTATATGCTGTGGGCTGTGCTGGGGAACCGGAGGGAGGGAGGGAGGGAGGGAGGCAGGGGAGGAAGAGATTAGAGGTGTGGATGCAGACTTTCTCCTCCAAGGTTTTACAGCCTGCTGAGATCCTGCCAGTCATCGCCAGACAACACTTTAAGGCTCATCTGTTGCTAACAGAACGTGTGGTTCTAAGGACAGAAAGCCTAGAACAGGGTGATTCTGAGAACAAAGAATTGGCCAGAAATATGAAACCTGGGATCAAAGAAAATGTTCCATTCAAAACTAATGTTAATTTTGAGACAGAAAATTTGAGATCTTGAAAGGACCCTAGCAAATCATTAAGTTCAACATGCTCATTTTACAAATAAGGTGCAGAGGTATATGGATAGGTGACTCACTCTCTTGTCATCGTTTTGCTAGAGCACAAGGTGTCTTCATCCAACAGAAAACTTCATGTTTTCCTGAGAGTGTCAGTGGTTCAGCCCTGTCAGATTTGGTTATGTTAGGGGAGCATCATATTTAAAAATTGGTTATACTGCTATTAATACTAAGTCAGTGATGCTTGAATTTTCCATCGTGGGGCAACAGGACAAAAGATGAAAGAACACCTCTTCCTGCATTTTTAGCTCTATGAATATGCCATAATCATTTACAAAAATGTATATTTTCATTTTCGGGATGACTTAAGCAAATTAAAGACTGCAGGACCATCTTGACTAGAAAAAATTTTTTTTTGCCTACTTTTATTTATACCTCTTTTTATTACTGAGCCGGGGTCACCAGTGACAACACCTAAAGTGACAATGTTCAACTTCTGATGCAGGATTTTGCAAACGAGGGTCTGTGAGTTCTAAAATGGCAATGTGAGGATATGGAGTTTAATATTTCAGATTTATGCTCTCTGAAGTTGATAGTCTTCTTTCATTTGTGATGTCATCGGCTGTGCATCTAGCATAGAGCGTCTGTTGAATGGGATTCATGGTCCTCTCTCAAAAATACCTACTTCCCAAGCTCTCCCCCCTCCTTTTCCTTTTCTCTTCTCTCTTTCTTAATCAAGGGAATGTAATGTAGCCAGTCAGCAGAGAGCCTCAAAAGAGAAATCAGAAGCAACACGGGGCATCATTCACATTGGACACCCCCAATGCACAACTTTACATAGAGAACAATGTGAATGGCTCCCCCTGGAGTTGCACGCCCTGCTGTGCTGAGCACGCTTCTAGCTGAATCAGATGGTCCGTGTGGAGTCAAGATCTTGACTCTTAAGCCTCATTACAGACAGACTGAGGCCAGAGTGGGTAGGAGGTGCAGATGATTGCTTCAAAATGCTGACCTTGAGTAGTTTTGTCAAAGGAGAAATTGAGGGGTTTGATCGTGGCCACTGAGTTCGGGGTTGGTGGGTAGTGGTGCCTTTCTCAGAAAATCAGGGGTTGTACTCGGGCAAACAGGTGCACAGGCTAATTGTCCGCTCCCTGGCAGGGTTTGCTAGCCACTGGAGAGCGGGCCGGCGCCTTAGGAGGGCTTTGAAATGTTCACTGATTTGATTGTTTAGCACCACCCACAAGAGGTTCTTAATTGCATTCCTAGAGCATTGGCTTTCTACAGAAATTACTTAAAACACAGCTTAAGTGTTAAATCTGAACTGTGTGATGTGCAATTGAGGGTTTTTATTTTATTTTATTTATTTATTATTATTTTTTAAATAACCTCACTCCTGGCTGCCTCCTTGTAGGAAGCACTGACAGGTTCAGTGGGAAATCTTGGGGCTGGTGCACATTATAAGTTATCTCCTGCAGGGCTGGCAGGTGTGAGCTATGTCAAATAAATTTATTACAGTCTGTGCTAATAATGAAAATTATAGAAAAGCAAGATGAAAGTGCTCTACAGCCAGCTAATTTGAAGCTACCTTACTAGACAATAACAAGCTCCTAACAGTTTTTCCTTTTTTTAAAAAACACTAATTATGCTTAATGTTCCCTGTCGCATTAGCTTTCATGGTAATTATATTTCAAAACTTTTGCAATTAGGGTGCAGTTAATATTGTGGAATATTGCAATTATTTTTCATTGTGACACCTCTATTGAAAACTGGTGGCATAATGATCACATTGTTCAACTAAATCAGAACTGTAGAAATATGGCAAATGAACCAATTACACATTATTATTTCTAATTACAGATAATGTCATTTTCTCCGCTTTTGTCCAAAAGAATTTCTCAAACACAGATATCCCGAATTCTCCTATTCGTAAAGACTCTTTCGGTCTCTCATCCACACACTGGTATATTCTCATATTAGTGCCTTGAGTGCTAAATTTAAAAAGGTCTCCTAGGGATTACTTGCATTTTCTTCCACTACCCCTGCCCCTCCTTTGGAAATTTTAAGCCAGATGCTCTCATTGAAAAATCTCAGCCTCAGCCCAGCTACAGACAGCATGCCCCTGCCACGAGCCGGTGTGAATCTAGCTTCTCAGAATCGTCATTCATGACGGCTCATTTTTATTCATTCAACAGGTTGAACCTCTCACTTCATTAGCAGTAACTCGCTATACCCCAAATACCTCCTAAATAACACTGATTCCCCTCTTTCCATCACAAAATGATGAGGCTGTAAACCTGATTTTTTTTTTTTACTTATATTTCTACCTACGCATTTCTGACTGTCTGAAAACTGAATGAAGACCAATGAGGATTTCCAGCAAACAGTTATGTTTGGGTTTGGGGGATTTATTTTTTTTTCCTTGTACCTCGAGTATTTTCATGTGTAGTCACCCTAATAATAATGATTGGGACCATGAAGTGGTTAGGACTCAACATTCCCAATGATATATGGTCTGAAATGCTGTGCAATTTCATCCTCCAATCGTGTCCTGAGAAATGCAGGCTAGACACCAATATCCAGTTTTACAGATACACAAGCTTGAAGAGTGGCCCGCGGCCTTATATCTAATCCATGGCCATCAGGCTGAAAGTGCTCTTGACTTCCAACACGCCCGTGGTCAGGGTGACCAACCGGCCCCAGTTTGTCCAGGACTGAGGGGTTCCTGGGACACCGCCCTTTCGGGGTTAACACCAGGCCAATCCCTGGCTGACTGGGATGGTTTTTCACCCTACCCACGGTTGAAGTTAACTTATCTCTCAACAGGGAAACCCACAGCTGGGAAGTTTTCTACGTTGGGCTCCTTTTCAGTTCTGAGATGGCAGAGTAGGAGACAGAGACACGAGTGGGCAATGGGGAAAAACAAAAATGGCTTTCAGAGCTGGATTTAATCACCTTCTTTACCTGTTATCCCAGTGAGTTTGCAATCTCTGTGTGCAGGAGGTGGTGGGAATATTTTTCCATGTAGGCTCCAGCACCACTATCCAGCCTATGGTAGGTGCTCAATTACATGTTTGTGAAATAATATTACTGATATTAATAGCTCTTGTTTACAGAGCCCTTATTAAATGACTTTGCAAAGTAACTTAAATGCATTTACTCAATTAACACACATACCACCTTACTAAGGGAAGGGTTAAGCTACTGTTATCCCTTCTACCCCAATGGGGAAACCGGGACCTGGACCGTCTGGGTAACAGGGTCAGAGTTGCCCAGGTAAGGGAATGGGGAGGCAGATGGGTATGCAGATCTGATGTTTCAACGGCCCATGGCCTCAACTATATGGTGACACTTTGGAAAGGACAGTCATGGCTTACCTACCCCCATGGAGGTATTGACTCTCTGGAATCTGAAGACAAAAGCATCTTATTTAGGAAAACAAATTTTCTACTTTGCTGCCTGGGGGACATAAATGGGCATATTCTTCTCTGTTTGCTCATACTCTTGGGACAGCAGAATGGTTTCCCAGGTACACAGCAACGCTTGGAATTTTTCCACAATCTAGTCTTGATTAAATTCACCTCTCACATGAGATACTTACAATGGCCTAACTGGTCCTCCAGCTTCCATTCTGGTTCTCTCCAATCCTTCCCCATCAGCCACAGTGGTCTTTAAAGACGTAGTTAGAGTATATCACATGATGCTTCAAGTCTACCAATAACTTCCTATTGCTGTGAAAACAAAACCTGAGCCTCATCCCATTGCCTGAGCCAGCGCTTTGGAGACATCCACTTGTAGGCCCATGAATCACTTGAGGATTCCGCCTAGTGCTACATCTGTGCTGATTCAAAAGGTCTGGGGTGGGTCTGGATTCGGTACTGTTAATCAGCTCCCAGATGGTGCAGATGCCATGGATCCAACTTCCATCTACTCTACTGTCTCATCTCAGGCTCTCCCCCTGGGCTGGCTACACTCTGGCCTTACACACTTTCTTCTGGTTCCTCAACAGAATCAAGAGCTTTCCCTGCCTTTCCATTGTAGGAAAAACAAAAGCCCTTCCATCACCCACTCTAGCCCCTCAAACCTTGTTCCATGGTGACCTCAATTATATTTTTCATATTTTGGCTAAAGTCCCCTCTTCAAAAGTCTTCCTCTCCCTTCTAAGCAGGGTGTGTGTGTGTGTGTGTGTGTGTGTGTGTGTGTGTGTGTGTGTGTGATCTTAGCATCTGCTATGTTTTTGTTACAGTGTTCACACTGGTCATCATATTTTTCTTAGTCTGAGATTTTTAAATTCCACTTTAGAGTAGAAGCTTCACAAAGCTGGGGGCCACGTCCTTCTTAGGTACTGTCAGGCCATGGTGCTTAGGAAAGTGCCGGCTGGTGGTGGGTGTGCAGTGATTATGAGCTGAATGAACTTACTGTCCCGTCAAATGGTGGATTTACTTTACACCCAAACATTCATGGGAACTGCTACAGTTTGAACGGCATTTCCCTTAGGCTGCCAAAGCTATTTTTCCCAGGAGTACAGAATAATATGTAAAAATGCCAGATTTGTTTTCCTGTTCGGAACAAATACAGCCAACCTAAGTGCCTCGCTCCTTTCATATAAACCGGGGGAGTACAAAAGCAAACTGTCACACACGATCACTTTCCAGGCGGAGTTGAAGCATCGCAATATGAAAACAGGTTCCCCTTCATAAGATACAGAGAGCTCCAAAACATTTAAGTGACATCAGGTCTCATTCTCCATGAGTCGGCTGCCATAACACTTTATTTATACAACTCATTCCATTCCTCCGAGGACTTTTACAACCATCTTATCAGTTTCCCTCTTGAGGAGGTAACTCCATAGGAGGGATTAATCCTCTTAGACTGGGGCAGCCCCAGGAAGTGAGTTATATTATTTGTGTCACAGAGGCAGAAGCCAGAGGCCCAGGAGGCTGGAATGGCCTTGCATCGTCTATCGTGAAACGGGCAAGATCATGAAAGCGACAAGGCAACCAGGTGCACCAGTAACGGCGGCACAGTTCTTCCCTTCATCCTTGAGATTCCAGGCCTGGTCTACACCTCAAGTACGGCACTTTCTATACTTTGCTTTGAGCACTTAGATTTATTGAAGGTGACGGCCTGGTTCTTCTCTGATCCTCCTGCAGCTTCTCAGGAGAGAAGGTCCACACATATGTGCCCCTATTCCATGCCCCCCCCCCCATGCACCAACACCCAGAACCTGCTCCTAAACACCTGTTGCTTGTTGGCAGAGCAACTCCTTGGCCCAACTTGAGATGGCCTGAAGACATGGAAGGGAATTTGTTCTTCAAAAAGAATCAGCATAAATGGTGAAAAGGAAGCAGCTTGGCTCACACACTGTTGGTGGATTCTGCCCTGCTATGACATTTTGTTGGCAATACATAAAGTTTTAAAAAGATTCATTGTCTATTATCTTCTATTTATCCTTCTATGATTTTATCATAAGGAAAGAATCATAGGTATACAAAGCAATTTTTGGATAAGGATGATCTTTCCAGTGGTATTTTTTAACAACAACAACAACAAAATGGAAAGAGCAAAAAATGCCTGACATAATACATCAGCAAGATGGACTAACATTAATATGATGCTCAGGATAATATTTAATAACATACAATAATCTTAATAACCAGTATTTACAAGCAACTTTGAACACACTCATCACAGTCCTCAGCACATTATATATACTAATTTATTTTCTCCCACATGGTTGCTATGCTGTAGGTATTATTATGGTTCCCACTTTACAGATTAAGAAACTGAGATCTAAAGAAATTAGGAAACTAGTTGAGGTCACCCTGCTAATAAATGTTGGAATGTAAATTCCAATGCAACCCGCTTGGCTCCAGAGTCCAAATCCTGAACCACAGTGTTCCTGTGTGCTGGTTCGTGCTGTATGTTGCCATATAAAAGAGAGTATCTCATGCTGGGATTTAAAAACAGTATGACTGTAAGGTTACATACAATTATGTGTATAATATATAATTATATATAATGAATCTAATGCATTTTTCTTTCCATCCTTACATCAACAAATATTTCATGAGCACCTACTATGTGCCCCGGGACCGTTCTAGGTGCTAACGATTTAGTTATAAACAGAAACAGTCCCTGCTCTTATGGATCTTACATTTTACTGTTTCTTACGCATATTGAGGGGTGGGGTGGGGAGAGAGAGAGAAGCTATATATCAAAAGGTTACTAATATCTCCGGGTGTGTGATTTTGGATCATTTTAAACTGTCTTCCTAAATCTTGTCTATATATGCCAATTGTTCTCCTATGTTCATAGAATATAAAAAAACAAAGAGCTTAGTTAATTCATGTCATTAACGGAAAAAATTTCAAGGCATTAAAAGGCACATACACTTCAAAAAAGACACATCAGGCTGTTTTTACTCTCCTGTCCCCCTGGGGGCTCCCCATGTGTCCCCAACTGCCAATCTCCACCAGAAAAAGCCCCCCCGGGGCTCTCACCGCCATCGGCCATCCTCCCCTCCCCTGCAACACTGGCCAAGGTGCCAGGGGTCCCAGCTGTCCGCTCCTCCCCCCACTCCAGCCTTTGTGCTTCCTGAGTCCTCCATCAAGACAGGACACTCCAGGCTGACTGAAGGCATGACCTATTTCAGACGTTCTCTCTCTCTGCCACCATCATAACCAGGTAGTTATTAACCAACCCCATGATTAACAAGAAAATTAACAGTCTGAAAACAGGGCCAATCCTCCAATCCATTCCCTTCAAAAACTAATCTGTGTCAGCCTCCTCTATGTAGCTCATTTGCAATTATTTCTCACAGCCAAATTTCACTTCCAAACATGGGAAATGATATTTAAAAACCTTGCATTTATAAATCATTACCCCAATTCCCAAATTTTACTTTGGATCATCAGAGCAGCCCTAATTAGAAAACAAATACAAATATAGAAGTTCTCCTGCAGGCCTGGGAAAGTTTTTTTTCTTGCCTGCTGGGAATATCATTTAACCTCTCAGGACCACAATTTCCATCTTCATGATACACAGGTAATCATTCCTCCCCCACATAAATGTTGGTGGTTTCCTGTATGTAAAGCGCTTTGATGATTTTTTTTAATTGCAAGGGCTGTGCCAGTGCTGTTTCAAATCTCTCTGGTCCCTCACATCTAAGGCTTTCCTCATGCACCCCAGTGAAAGGTTTGCCTCCGTGTGATGTTTCCAGAGGAAGATATCATTCCCTTTTTTCCCCTGCTTTTTTTAGTGTGGTGAAGGCACAAATGGAAAGACACTATAAGAAACGGCATGAGGTCTAAGCATTTCAGGTGTGAAATGAACTTTCCTTGGCATCATCCAGAATGTGCTCTGAGCTGCCGCTTTCACTAAACTCGGGCAGGTGAGCCAAGGGTAGACTAAAAGCCTTAATTGAGAATGCCTTTGCATGAGTGGATTTAAACAAGACCTTTCAAATTAATTTAACGTACTCCTTTATTTAATTCTCTTTGCTCAAATGTCAACTTTTTGTCAGAATCAAGAGTGCTGCTTTCCCTCCATCCTGATGGGTTCCTGTTTGCCCAGTGACCTTCTCTGGGTCAAGAGAACCCGCCTTCTGGGTGCAACTCTGGATGCAGCAAGCTGGGAGGTATTTCATTTACCTGGACAGAGCATGCCCACCGAGGCTGGTTTTTGCACCCACAGAGTGGTTGCTCTCTAAATGGGTCACACTGGTTCCCACAGAGAGGCCAGGTGTCCAGAGTTGGTCCACCTCGAGTTCTTGTCCAGGCTCCACCTCTTGTTCTCTGCGTGATCTCATGTAAGGTCCTTGCCTCTCCATGCCTCAGTTCCCTTATCTGTGAAATGGGGATCCCTAGTACTTCATGGGTCGTTGGTGACTTCATGTGAAGTTCCTGGCCAAGAGCCTAGCTCACGTTAAATGGGTTGGAACCACAAGCTGTGATCGTTACTACTAACGTTATGGCTTTGCCAGCTTTTGTCTTACCTGAAATAGCTCACGCTCCCTGCCAGTCTTTAGCATTTGATACCGTTGGCTATGCTACTTCCTGCATCCATCCCCCCACCTACTCGTAATTTAGTTTCCATGACGCTGCATCCATGTGCTTCTCCCAACTCTTGCCCCACTTGTTATCTTCCCTTCTGTTTAATTTTTTCTGAATGTGCTGGAGGCTGTATCTCAGACCTCTTGCTTCCTACTGGCATCCCCCCTCTCAGCAATGGCATTCTGCCCACAGGCTTCAAACTTCGCCTCTGGGATGATACTGCGAAGTCCCAGTATCACCTAGTGGTTCTCATGGTCTCTGTTTCCCCTCATGCCACTTCTCTCCTTGTCCATTCATCCCTTCCCTCCTGTCTCTCTTCCTAGAACTCCAGACCTGAACTTCAGTTCCCTGTGTGGCATTGCCATCAGAGCAATCCACAGCTTATCCAGGTTACGTGGATTGCCTGCCTCTCAACAAAGATCGCCTTCCTTCCCCAAACCCAATCTTTTTTTCCCTAAGAAGGGCCTCATGGTTCTCCTAGCCCTGCTCAAGAACTCAGAGCTCCCTTTGATTTTTCCTTTTCTTTCATTTCTCCACATTGCCACAACATGCAGCGTCTCTGGCTTCTCCCCTGCTGTGGTCTTGGCATCTCCCAGCCCCAGTGAAACGTGGCCCGGTGTGTGTTGAGCTCATGGCTGAGGGCCTGGGCTATGTCTTGCGTTAACCAGGGAATGCTCTGCACGTCTCCAGCCCCTCTCCCCAGTTAGTCTTACACCTGATTCCATGTGAACCCTTTCTCCAGAGGATCTGGGGAGCTTTTAAACACCCTGGTGCCCAGGCCTTTTCCTAGTCCGATTACATTAGAATCTCTGGGCTGGTACTGAGGCATCCACACTGCTTCCAACTCCCGAGGTGATTCCAGTGTGTAACCCAGAATGCCAACTACAAATGAAAGAGAGAGCTAAGCAAGCCTCAGCTTCAAGGTCAGGTCTTCTCCAACTTCAACAGATGGCAGGATCACCTGGAGAGCTTGGTAAAGCATAGATTTCTGGGCTCTACCCCTAGCGTTTCTGATTCTGCAGGTCTGGAGAAAGAGGAGAAGGGGGTGCTGAAATGTGCATTTCTAGCAAATTCCTAGGACCTGCTGATGCTGCTGGCCTAGGGGGACCAAACTTTGAGGACCATGCTCTAAACTATTCTATCTATTGGAGGCATCTGAAAGTGAGTTCATTGAGAGTGAAGTCACACTTCATTAGGTCTGAATAGACTAAGGAGTCCTAAGTAATGTTACAGCAAATGGCTCGTAGATGACCTCAATTAGCAGGAGGGGAGAGGTAGTCACGTCTTTGGTTCACAAGTCCCCTATCTCTCAATCCCTTTGCCCACAGAAAAAAGACTATTAATGCTCTGACTCCACGTGGAATACTTCGGGTGGTACCAGGCACCCAACAGATGCAAAACAAACAAGCAAACATCCATGGTATGGATTCTGTGGATTGTTTGTGTGTGATTTTCCAACTCAAATTCCTAAGGGATTTCCCAGGCTCATGAGTTTAGCTCTCTTTGTTTCTCTACTTATCATCCTACCTGTATCTATCTGCCTACCAACCATTACCTATCTGCCTGCCTATGTATCTATCTATCTATCTATCTATCTATCTATCTACCTACCTACCTACCTACCTACCTACCTACCTACCTTTCTTCTAAAAATATGGGCCTTTGGACTAGCCCAAGGCAGCTCTCACAAATGCACAAAGGATACGGATGCCAACAAGACAATTACAGAAATATCCCATTACTGGGAAGAATGTGGTTTCTCCTTTTTCATTTCATTTAGGTTTTAAAGGTAATTCTGTCCTGGCAGGCAGATAAATCTGTATTCAACATCTCCTGACAGAGATCATTGTAAATAGCATTCCTACCCGAATTCTTGAGACTTTATAGCAAGAAAGAAAGATGATGAATATAATCTGGAATGGAGTTTATAAATCCTTTCAAGACCTGATTTTTCCCCTACTTTTCTGAGCATCTGTATTACAACCAGCTCTTTAGCTAATATTGTTCTTGTGCCGAAAAGCAAAGTTTACCAGAGCTGTCTTGACTGTGAGCACTTTATAAGAGAAGGATGAGTCTCTGAATTCTGAGCAGAGGGAAAAAAAAAAAGGTACCACGAGCTGTACCAGTTGAGCTAATGGCACAAATGAGACTTAAGAACCAAATGAAAGAGTAGAAATAGCGCGGGTCCTCATTGCTTGCTAAATTGGGGGAAAAATCCTACAAAGCTAAACTAAACCAGCTCATCAGTCAGTCCTTAGTCATATTCTAAAAGTGTGGATTAATCAGGAAGCAAGGGAAGAATGGAGCAGGGCCCCTGCCTCCCATTCTTTGAAGCATGATAGAATGATGAGTCCAACATTATAAGCCTTTCTGCCATCACAGACCAACCGAGTTAAGCTCATTTTGGGTGGTTATAAAGATTCATGCAGCAATTATTTAGAGGCTTGCACATCCACCCTTTAATCAGGCTGGGGAAACGCACATGCCAGCTATTTTCTGAATGTTTAGCAAGGAGGAAAAAGCAGGCATGATTCTAGAAGCAATTTCTCTCTAACTGCCTTGGAGTTTATACTTCCCAGCTTCAATCGCTAGACTCTTCGTGGTGAAGCAGAGAGCCATCTATAAAAGTACCCAGAAAGGTCGCGAGAGGTTGGTAATGGGGACCCGCTTGGCCTCCCAGCTCTGACTCCCTTATGAGACACCACAGACGGTAGCTTCCGTGATCCTCCCTGCGAGCAAGCCGAACTTGCTCTGTTCAAGCAGAACTCTCCCACGTCACCACAGAACTTGCATCCTATGTCCCACTGCCTGTTTCTAAGGGCACGTTTCTCACCTCAGTGTTGGGCTTCAGACTGTAAATGTTTCTTTCTATTTCTAGAGGACAGATTCAGAGCTCAAGGCTCCTTCATCCTGCTCCCACTATCCAGCACCAGCTCAAAAATATTTACTGCATGAAGCCATGAAGACAAATGCAGATATCACAGAGTTAGGTTAGGAGCCACATACGTCCACCGTGAGTTTTCTTAATTCTCTGCCTCCCATGCATGAGCCACGGCTTGCAGATAAAGCCCCTGCCCACCCGATTCCACCCTCATGCCCAGTCATGTCCCCTCGTCGCCTCAATCCAGACACACCTGCATCCTGGTCTTTGCATCAGCATTTCAAGCTTTCCCCAAATGCATCATGTTCTTTTGTATCTCCATGCCTTCACACTTGCTGTTGGCTTTTCCTGAAAACCCACCTGCCCACCCCAGCTGATGGCTAGTCATGATTTAGGATGCCAGGCAGGCGCCGCTCTGTGGGCGAGTTGCCCCAATCCTGGATCCAGCCCAGGTTGGGAGAGCCTCGCTGTGCCATTCTCTCCTCTCCTCGTGCTGCCACAAACTAGATTAGGGTCTCCCTGAGGCCATGTACCTGGTCTTGGTAATGGCTCCCATTCTGTATATTGTCTAATGTGTCTGTAATGGTAGATTCTCAATAAATATTTGTGGAATCAAAATAAATTAGTTGTATCATTTGAAGGCAGTAAAAACTACCTGACAGAGGCTTCTTACACCCCTAAAAACATCATTACAGAGAACATTAAAAGATCAATTGTCACCATTTAATTTGGCGTTTCTCAAAATGGCCCAGACCAGCTGTATCAGACACCACCCAGGACACATTAGAAATACAAAATACAAAATTTCAGGTCACCCACCCCAGAACTATTGAATCAAAAATTCTGATACAGGGCCTAGACATCTGTATCTTACCAGCTCTCAAGGGGATTCTAGTGCTTGCTAGCAAGAACATCTGCTTAATTAATTGGAAGGAATATTTGGGGAAGAAGTATGTAGCAGTGGGAACAGCAAGACCACTGGAATCAAACAGAAGTGGTTCAAATCCTAGCTGCTATGCTTGCTTTGATGGTTTAGGCGGATTTGCTCAAATTAGCCAAACTCTGTGAGGCTCGATTTCTTCATCAATAAAAGGCAAAGGGACCAAAGCTAGTGGCCAACTTAAAATGCCTAGTACAGTGCCTGGGACTAAGTGTTTAGCAGATGTTGGTTCTTCACTTATTGCTTCTCAAAAAGTCTGCCATCAAAGATTTATCACCACTAGTGAGTCGTTGAACACTACATCAAAAACTAATGATGTACTATGCGTTGGCTAACTGAACACAATAAAAATAAATAAATAAACCCAGCAAATCTCAAAAAAAAAAAAAAAGATTCATCCTAAAAATATTCAGGAGGAGGAGGCAGAACAACAACGCTGTCTGGGTCAAGTGTCTGCGAAGGAACGCATCTGCTCATCTCTTCAGATTCTCAGTCCACATAAGGGTGTTAAAGGGTCTCAGAAGTCTTTCCAATTTTTTCAGAACTTTGATCCAATCTTTTTCAAGGTTTTGTTTTGTTTGTTTGTTTGTTTTTGTTTTTGTTCTTTCTCTCTCCTCTTCCTCCCTTCCTTTGTACTGATGGAGTGGGGGTAGGGGAGTTGGGTGGCAAACGTTTTGTTTCTGGTTACTTAGGAGGACAAAACAAACAGAACATTTCTACCCCGGATTTGCATGTTATATTGTTTGCTTTCTTATTGGAATTTTGGAAAAAGAATGACCTCAAGAATGCTTTCGTGATATACTGAATGTTTGGAAACTACAAATTATTATTTGGCAATCAGCCAACAAATATTTATTGAATACATATGAAATGTCAGGCATCCTCTTGGGTATTGAACACCCAGAAAGAGGGGAAGGAACCAATTTGGATCAGAAAGGCCTGTCTGAGGAGACGGAGTTTGAGCCAAGTGAATGAACAAGTCAGCGCCGGGAGAGCAAGGGAAAGATCTAGGCGTCTGGAACAGGGTAGCCAGGCTGTCAAAGGGAAGCACTCAGTGCTTCGGAAGAATGCAAAGAAGTCCGGTGTTGCTGCAGAGTGGGGACAATAAAGAATAGAAAGATAAGAAGTTATGAGTGTTATGTTGGCCGGATCACATCAGAGTAGCCCCAGTACCTGGTTTGATTTTATTCTAAGTGCAGTGAAAACTTCTTTTACTAAATATGCTGCTTTGGCCTAATTTTTAGGCTTGAGAATCTTGCCCTATATTCTCTTGTCTTCACTGGTGAAACACAGAAACTTCAAACACCAAGAAAGCCAACCAAGTGTTTTCTCTCCTTCCACCATCCCTTCCCCTATCCCTCACCCCTCCGCCCTCCCACTCCCTCCAAGAGTCACCTCTGGCTTCTCGCCTGCCAGGCACTGTGCTTAACAAAAAACAGACATGGAAAGGTAAAGAAGACAAAGCTTCCGCTCTCCAGGAATTGATCATCTAATAAAATACTTACAATGTGAAAGAAGCCTGGTAGAAGTATAAATGATTATGCTCATGGCATCGAATGACCTTGCCGTATTTCTCATGGGGAGTCAAAATGCATATTGGGGCTAACTCTTTGGGTGGAACGAAACACCACACAACTCTGATTACTTACTGCATACAATGTGTTCTTTTCCCATATTCGAAGGCATGTGAAACCTAACTGTTTGGATCCTGAATTTGTGTGGAGCATAGAAACTAGGGTAATAAGAATTCAAAGCTGACACATCAAACTTAGTTCTTCTGTCACCCATAAGACCTAATCTTGCTTAGGGGTTGATCCTGTACTTGAATGATTGTCTTACGACATGGTTTTAAAAGCCCTTGGAAATTATTTCCTTCTTTATTTCATTAACCAACCTCTTTCCCCCTCTAACACTTTCTTGAAATGCCTCTTATAAAGACCTTTTTCTGTTTCCCGTGGCAAAGGAAAGGAAGAAAAATAGTAGCAACGAAGCATATGCTAAAGTAATTTAAGAGTTGTGATAAGCCAAAAGGAAAGACAAACAGCCCCCAGAAACCCACAAAGTTAAAGAGGTTGTTCCTTTATAAAGAAGTCTAATTGGACACGGCAGGGGTCTTGAGCAGTGTGCTTACTTGTTTTATGGGCGGAATTTTCTACGACAATGTAGGAAGTTAAAGCGTGCACTCAACTTCTCTGCAATTGCTTTTCTCACATCTCTCATTCAACGTTGAACTGGAATGACCAATTTTGGAGGGAGGAGATCAGGGAAATGTATGTATCAATGGTAAATCAGAGGTATGTGCATAGATTTAGAATCTGCCAACTCTTTGGCCTGAGCAGCTATTCAGTCATTGTCCCATTTTAAATTTCTCTTGTGACCCTTCTAGTGAGTGAGTTCTGAGTAGTCCAATCCCAGTTGTTTACAGGAGGTGCTGATGAACAGTAAAAAGGCAGCAAGAGAAAAAGAAACCCAGGAAGAGGTAACGTTCTTCCTCTGTAGAGCCTCCAGAGGAAGCTTAGAGTCAATATCAGACTTAACAAGGGAGTCTGGAGAAAGGTTCTAAGTTCTCTGGGGGAGAGTGCTGGATTCTCCTGTCCAGGTAGGGTGTCATTACTATTAATAAGCCATAATGATAACTTGGCATGCCTCTTTCTCACTGTGCAAAGGAGACTATTTTATCCACACACTATCTTGAAGTATAATGATCCCTGTGTTATAAATGGTGAAACTAAAACACAGAGAAGTTAATTAAAGAACTTGCCCAAGGTAACAATAGTCCAAATGGAAAAGGGAATAAGACATAGACTCTGGAGCTCTTAAGACAGGGTTTTTCAAGAGCTGTGATGGAGGCAAAATAAGGCCATGGACTCCCACTTTTCCCTGCCGAGGAAATGTTTTTTAAACTCTTTTTCTGGCCTTGCCCTCTGAAACATAATAGGTTTTGAAAATAGAAGCACTGCCACCCCCACATAGCTGTGCAATGGATTCTGGATGGCACCTGCCTTCCTGTGTAAGCTCTTTCCATGTGATCTCAGCTTTGGTTCTGTATCCTGACAACAGGGCATGCTGTGCTATTGGTTCTCCACCTCAGGAAGAAAAACCACTCCTGTAATAGAGGCCCTCACAAATCCTGGCTGCACCACAATATGGGAACATTTCTTAGATCAACATAATTCGATCCAGGTTGTTCAAAACACGCAACTCGGTGTGGATATGAGGTGGGCATACATCTTCCATACATGTACAAGGAACTGCATTTGGCCTATATTAATAGACGTACCATACTTCCTCTATCCCAAGAAAGTTTTTTATATCTAATGTTCCTGAAATTAGGACTTTATAATTATTGTTCACTTTTAAAGCAGCATTTTTCCTCCCATGAAATGCTGTAATTCAGTCCATAGTGTGCTTACTACTGACACCACCTTACAATCAAGAATATATCATATTAATTTTTTTTCTATCACAAGCCCCTTTCACCAAAGGACTTGAGGCATCTTAGAACAAAATACAATGAAATATAAATAGAATTTACTCAGCAGAGGAAGTCTCACTTTGTACAAGTCTGAATCTTTTCCAAAGCAGGCTACAGTAAAATCAAACTGTAGAAGCCTCTGGGTTATTTTGAAAAAGGAGACTCACACTGATCTTGTGGTGCTCCGAGAACATGGGCAAGTTAGGGCCAGCCAAGTCTCGGAGTTGCAGAACTCATCAGTGTCAGACAGATTGCCAGAAGGAAGGCAGGGGAGCGGGCTCTGGTGTGACGGTGGCCCTTCCAACCCAGGCAATGCCCAGTACCTGTGACACGATGGACATACTGTGGATATTTAATCAAGATATGCTGACGGTCCACGGCTAACAACAGAATTAGAGGTTAGGCAACCTTCTGCACTGCATACTCCCAGGTCAAAAATAACAACAACAAAAATACTTGATTTTGAATTCTTCTCCTTCTAGCTCGTCAGCAGTGACCTTACCAGACAAGCATAAAACTCAGCTGTGTTATAAAGATATTTGGTGCAGGCTCCCCAAAACTCACCTAACCTTTTCATGACCCAGGTAAACTTTCCTTCCTATGTACTCATTGTTAAGTCCACCCAGGGAAGCATAGAAAACCAGAGTAACTGTGCAAAGGAACCAAAGAATTTGTCCATCAGAAGTGATGATCTTACTTGGTAAATAAATTAAACTCATTACTGAGAGCAGCGGTAAGATAGTAGTTCAAGGCAGGTGATAAAGCTACTGGTAGCTTCGGAGAAACCAAGAGAAATCAGTTATGAAGGTAAAAGCATATTTAGGGGGGTACTGTAAGTTCAGGGGGTAAGAATTTCATTAGTTCAGTGTGAAAAATCAATAGTTTGAAACACACATATAAATGTGTAACACAAAATGAGAAAACATACTATGACTTAATATAGATTAAGTCTATATTAAGAATAGATAGAAAAAATCCTATAAAACCTTGAGTATGTGAGGAAAAATAATAAAAGGAGATCTTGGTGGTAGGAAGATTGAGACCATTGGAGATGAAACACTGTCCACTGACAAGTCACTTGAGTTTTCTGACCCTCAAATATCTTATCTGTTAAGCAGGGATATTAGTACCCTTTATATGCACCTCACCACAGGGTAGTAAAGGAGCTTTTAAGTAGATAATCCACATGACACTGTTTTCTAATGGCAAAATGGTATGCCAACAGGGATTATTATTAATGAAAATGGTGATGGTCTTATCACCACCATCGAGGTCAATAACCTAGATAACTGGGACTACAAGTTCAAATACCTACAGAAGCCAGGGAAATCACAGAGGGAGCAAATAGAAAATGCCTGCCCCATCTAAAATGGGCATCCTCTGCTTGGCTCCAGTTATTTGTGGCCATGATATAATGCAAGAGGATAATACTAGATTTGTTATTTCAGAAAAGAATTACAAATGTTTGTATAAAATATCCTGATTTTTCAATGTTGTCACCTAAATAAAAACATTTTTAAAATACCAGCAAAAACAAATCCAAATAGGTTAGTAAGCTCATTTGTTCATTACCTCTGAGATAATATACACGAGCATGTTCCTCGAAATAGAAAATGTTATATTAACATAAATGATTATTATTTAACATCATCATATCACCATCATCATCAATCCAGAGGGGCAACATTTTGTTTATTTTTAGAGAGAGAGCAGGGATAGCAGAGGGAGAGGGAGAGAGAACCTTAAGCAGGCTCCATACCCAGTACAGAGCCTGATGAGAGGTTTGACCTCATCTCACAACCTTGAAATCATGACCTGAGCTGAAATCAAGACTTGGACACTCAACTGACCGAGCCACCCAGGTGCCCCCAGAGGGGCAAGAGTTTTAGTTTCCTGTCTTTAGGAAAAGTTGTTTTTGTGTTTTTAAAGAGCACTGATACACTCGGCAACTCGAGACATCTATGAAAATAGAGTAAATATTTTATGTTTAGTTCTTGTTCTCTTCCTAGAATTGTGACATTTGAAAGTTGGAAGAGACCTCTCAAAATATCTGCCTCCAGTTCTCCCTACACTACAAAGATATACCATATTCATGAACTGGAAGACTGTTGTGAAAATGTCCACACTACTCAAAGCAATATGCAGATTCAGTGCAATCCTCATCAAAATACCAATGTGATTTTTCTCAGAACTAGAACAAAAAGCCCTAAAATATGTACAGAACCATAAAAGACCCTGAATAGGCAAAGCAATCTTGAGAAAGAATAACAAAGCCGGAGGTATCATGTTTCCTGATTTCAAACTATACTATAAAGCTCTAGTAATCAAAACAGTGTGGTGCTGGCACAAAATGGACACAAGGATCAACAGAACAGAACAGACAGCCCAGAAATAAACCCATGCATATATGGTCAATTAATCTATGATAAAGAGGGAGGAATATACAATGGGGAAAAGATAGCCTCTTCCATTGTTTGGGGAAACTAGCCAGCTACATGCAAAAGAATGAAGGTGAACCACTATCTTACACTATATACACAAATAAATTCAAAGTGTGTTAAAGACTTGAATATAAGGCCCAAAACCATAACAATAGAAAAGAAAACATAGGCAATAAGCTCTAATTGCCTAAGAGACCTAAGTCTCAGCAATATTTTTTGGATCCATCTTCTCAGGTAAGGGCAAAAGGTGCTAAAATCAATGGGATTAAAGCAAATTAAAAAACTTCTGCATAGTGAAAACAACAACAACAAAATATGAAAAAGCAACATAGTGAGTGAGAGAAGATTTTGCAAATCATCTGGTAAGAACTTGAGTTAATACAAAACAAAACACAAAACAACTCGATTAAAAAATAGGCAGAATACTTGAATAGATATTTTTCCAAAGAAGACATATAGAAGGCCAAAAGGCACAGGAAAAGATGCTCAACACCACCAATCATCAGCGAACACAAATCAAAACTACAAGGAGATAATCACCTCACATCTGTTGGATTAACTATTAGGAAGAAGACAAGAAATAACAAGTGTTGGTAAGGATTTGGAGAAAAAGGAACCCTTGTACTCTACTGGTGGGAATGTGAATTGGGACAGTCACTGTGCAAAACACTATGGAGTTTCCTTAAGAAGTTAAAAATAGAACTACCACATGAGCCAGCAACTCCACTTTTGGGTATTTATTCAAAGAAAATGAAAACAACCATTTGAAGAGATATATGTTTATTGCAGCATTATTTACAGTAACCAAGATATGGAAGCAACCCAATTGTCCACTGGGAGATGAAAGCATAAAGAAGGTGTGGACAATGGAATGTTATTCAGCCATAAGGAGTATGAGATCTTGCCATTTGCAACACCATGGATGGACCTAGCGGGTATCAAGTTAAGTGAAATAAGTCAGAGAAAGACAAATACTGTATGATGTCACTCATATGTGGAATCTAAAAAACAAAACAAACGCACAAACAAAAGAAAACAGAAAGAGACTCCCATATAAGAAACAAACTGTTGGGGAGGGAAACAAAACAGGTGAAGGGGATGAGGAGGCACAAGCTTCCAGTTATAAAACAAGTCATGGGATGGAATGTGCAGCACAGGGAACATAGCTATTAACATGGTAATAACTTTGTATGATGACAGATGGTAACTACACTGATCACGGGGATCATTTTGTAATGGATAAAAATATCCAATCACTATGATGCACATGTAAAACTAACAGGATATTATATATGAATTACACTTCAATAAAAAGAAATCCTCCCAACACTACAGAAGAACAAAAAGAAGGGTCCAAGAGGACAGGTGACTGCTATAGTAACACGGTGAGTTTTCGGGAGAATTAGGACTCAGGTCTGATTTCTCTGGCCCCCACTGTCTCCAGCAGTCTTCTCTTTTTTACCATGACTTTCCTTCTTTGTTTTACAGATTCTTTTTATCTTCTGAACACTTGCAGCGATTTCAGATCAATAAAGAGAGGCAGAAAAGGCCAAGTCAGTGTAATATGACTTTTTTCCCTCCCCGTGAATTATTTTCACAACCAATCTTCAGGCTCTTGTATTCTAACCAGTTTCCAGTTTTCAAGAGAAGGTGCACAGGTTAGCAAAGGAAATCATAATACCAGCATCCTAATATTTAAATAAGTAGTGTCCCATCCTATCTCTTCCCATTTTTTTAAAGCAAATTGCTTGACCTGAGTGACAAGACCATAAGAAGAACCCACACAGGAATAGGTTCAGGGTCATAAGCTGGTAAAGACCAGTGCTCCTCTCCTGCGGCAACACAATCTCTGATAGAAATGTATCAAAGGCAGCAGTTACTGCAGACAGAGTAATGTGTAAAGCAGCATCTTATGCAGGCAGGGTGGAAGGGGTGGGTGGGTAATGGTTAGGTGCCCCAGGGAGATGGAAAAGGTCATTCAGATGAAAATAAGCTTGGGAACTTGGAAAGAGTGCTCCATTACCACAGATGGGAAGAAAACACAGTATCCAATCATATGGAACAGATTGAAATGCGATTCCAGTCAAGTGTGAATGCCACCGAATGCACTGTAGAACTATTTGGGGAGCTGGCACGAAGGCATACGAGTCCTGTCCCTACTCCTCTGTCCACAGTTGGACATCAATGCAATTCGAAAGCAGGAATTTGTAAGGTCATCACTTACGTGAATGAGTCTTTGTAAATCCTAAGTGAGGATGAGGGATGGGGAAATGTGATGAGGATACATTAGGGGGTCTCTCTGCACAGAGGCACTGACTATTCTGCTGAGGTGTTAAAAAGATGAGACCCCATCGGCTTCGTTTATTTATTTTTTAAAATTTAAGCAAAGGGATGCAGGGTCTGCCTTTGGTGTGGAAGACAGGGCGGGGGCCGGGGGGGGGAGCGGAAGGGAACAATTGATCACTGCCTTTATTGTTAGCTTCCCATGCTTGAGTGTTCACTGATAGAATTGGTTCAACTCCAAGATGCTGTCTTAGAAACAATTACTGTTTTCCACTAAAATACAACTCTAGCAGAAAACATTAATTTAAGTGATAACTGCCTACATGCTTCAATATCAAGAATGCGTGCGTCCTCTCATCTTCGGATTTACAAGCCAAGAAATCAGGACAATAAGCAACAGAAATCATAAAACAAAAGATCTGATAGAAAATGACAAAAGAGAGGGCTAGCGTTGGCCTGAGGGGGATCTGGGAAAGGCTGGTCCTGGCATTCTAAAGTGCCACACGACACAGTTGTCCTGTGTCTGACTAGTTTCTTCGGATTCTAGAGTTTAGCTATTAACTGTATTTGCTTTCTTTACTGGCTTTTTGCCTTCCTTTGACAAGCAGAAATGCCTTCTTCATACATTACCTCTTCTCCTCCAGAATGAGGCAAACAGCTTGTGAGCCAGGGTCTGCCCCCCCTACTTTGCTGGACCATACTTTAGAAAATGAAAATATCCTCCGAGTGCCTTCCCTCCATCCTTTGACTTTATTCACTATTTGTTGTTCATTCACTTGACATTTCTTGAGACTCTGCTATGTACTAGGCTCTATGCCGGCCGAATGCATAGAGTAAAACAGAACACAGGGAGATTTGATTCTTGTCTTCAAAGAGCTTAAATCTGCCGCTGAAGGCAGTCAAATGGCACAGGCAGTTCAATCACGGAGACATGGGAAGGGAGATTAACCCAGACTGGGAAGATCAGAAAGGTCTCTGGGAGAGAAGAGCACCAGGCGTAGAGATTCCAAGGTACGGCTGTGGCATGCTCAGAAACTGTGTGTGGAGTGGGGGGAATGGGGAGCAATGGGGGTGGAGAGGGGCATAGGAGCCTTTTATGATAGGGTTAGCAGTATAGACTGCATCCAGGGAACAAGGGGGTCCCCACCAAAGAGTTTTGTGGGGGGTTTTTTAATTTTTAATTTTTAAAAAAGATTTTATGTTGGGCGCCTGGGTGGCTCAGTGGGTTAAAGCCTCTGCTTTCGGCTCAGGTCATGATCTCAGCGTCCTGGGATCGAGGCCCGCATCGGGCTCTCTGCTCAGCAGGGAGCCTGCTTCCTCCT
The DNA here is from genome assembly GCA_002007465.1 of Ailurus styani. NCBI lineage: Eukaryota > Metazoa > Chordata > Mammalia > Carnivora > Ailuridae > Ailurus > Ailurus styani. The sequence continues at coordinate 7,378,231 of LNAC01000017.1, forward strand.
CTCTCTCTGCCTGCCTCTCCGCCTCCTTGTGATCTCTCTCCCTCTGTGAAATAAATAAATAAAATCTTTAAAAAAAAAAAAGATTTTATGTTGTGTGTGAAAGAGAGAGAAAAGGAACACAAGCAGGGGGAGTGGCAGGCAGAGGGAGAAGCAGGCTCCCTGCTGAGCAAGGAGCCCGATGCAGGGCTTGATCCCAGGACTCTGGGATCATGACATGAGCCAAAGGCGGATGCCTAACCAACTGAGCCACCCAGGCATCCCCCACCAAAGAGTTTTAAGTAGCAGAGACACTCTTTCAGGAGACTCTGCAGATTGAATTGTGGACTGGCTTAGCAGACAGACAGACTAAAAGAAAGACGAATCAGTCAGAACCACTTAGCTCCCTGGGCCTCAGATAATACTAACTTGAGCTAGGGCAGTGACAGCATAGAGATAGAAAAATATCTGAGTCAAAGTTGATAAGGTTTGGTAATTCTAGGTAGAATCAACGGGTGGGAAAGATGCCTTCTAGGTTTTGGGCGTGAGTTTGTGATTGGATGATGGGCCACACACTGAGATGGAGGAGATTGGTGAAGAATCAAATGGAGGGATATGTTTGGGTTTTAATCTGTTAAGTTTCATTTCAAAACTGTTGTATTTGAACTGTCTATTGGACATCCTAGTGGAAATGTCCAGGGGCATTTAGATATATTAGGTAAAAGACTTGACTTAGAGACATGGATAGCAGGGCCATAAAGTCATAAACAGTAATTTTAGTTTTGAGTGTGAATGGTCTCCCCATGGGAGCACGTGTAAAAAGTAAAGGGAAAAAGGCCTGGATTTTAACTTTCAGGTACCTTGGCGTTTAAGGGATAAACAGAGAAAAGGTATTCATAGGAAGACAGAATTGGTCAGGAACAAAGGAATGAGGACGAGAAGAATGGAGAACCACAGTCACCAAAGGAAAGGGCATTTGAAGAGGAAGGGAGAGTCATGAAGGGACGTGTGAGATGTGATGGCAAATGTTCACTAAACTGAACAAATAGGAGGCTACTGGGAATGTAGTTGAAGGAGTTAATAACTAAGTAAATATAATAGGTCACAGAGTATGTGGGAAGTGAGAGAGCAGAGAGGATAGAAAACACTTCCTAGAAATTTTTCAAGGAGAGGAATAGAATAATTCCCTACATATTTAAGTCCTGTTGGCAAAGATCCTCCAGAGAGGAGATGCTTAATACAGGAAGAAGGGAAGATCAGATGGGATTTAGAACACAAGTGCAGGGAAAGAAGAGGGACGATCCTTTTCCCATTGTGGCAGAAATAAAATAGGAGGCTTGGAGCTCTATTCCCACATACAACATCCAGCAGCTTTGTCCTACTTCCTATTCATCTGGATGCTGCTATGTGTTGAATTGTGTCCTTGAAAAAAATATGTTGAAGTCCTAACCCTTGGTATCAGTGAATGTGATCTTATTTGGAAATAGGGTCTTAGAAGATATAATTAAGATGAGGTTATACTGGATTAGAGTGAGCCCTCAATCCAATCACTGGTATCCTTATAAGGAGAGAGAGATTTGGAGACCCAGAGACAGACACGGGGAGAAGGCCATGGAATGGTGGAGGCAGGGATAGGAGTCATACTGCTACAACCAAGGAAGGCCAAGGATTGCTGGCAACCGTCAGCAGCCAGGAGAGGGAAGGAAGGATTTTCCCTGAGAGCCTTTGGAGGGAGTGTGGACCAACCAACACCACAATTTTGGACTTTTGGCCTCTAGAACTGTAAGAGAATAAATTCCTTTTGTTCAAGCTATCCTATTTGGGGTGCCTTGTAACAAGAGCCATAGGAAACTAATACAGATTGCCAAGACCATGCATTTACTAGGCCAGTACCTAGAGATGATGGCGGTATCACCAAAAACTAAGCATTAGAGGCAACTAACTCAAAGGCACTATCAACTCAGGACAGCTGCTACTAAAAAGAACAAAAAAAGAAATACTCTTTAGATCCAAAGAAGACAATAGATTGGACAAACATACATCTTTTCTCATCACACCATATGGTACCTTCTTCTGTTCTCTCTAACAGAGAGCAAGCTCACACCCACCATCACAGATGATCTTAGTCTAAAAACATTACAATGACCTGCAGTCAACAGACCCAAGTAGGAAGGCTCTACCAAGGATGCATCTGCATTTTAATGTTCCTGTCTACAACTACCCTTTTAAAGCTGGATCAATAAAGATGTCTTGAATGCATCTCGACCTGCACCAAATGTTAAATGATACAGAGAGACCAGAGAAATGACCCTTGTCTTTAAGTGGTGACAATTTAATGTTGACACTAGTGACTTATATGCATGAAATACCAAGAGAATATTACAAATCAGAATGTAATGAGGTGCTAAATTGAATAAGGCAGACTATAAGACTGTTATGCACTTCTGACTCTGGCTCTAGTTGGGCAGAGTTGGTTGGGAAAGCTTTGGGTAAAAGATGGGGCCTGTGCTGGGATGGATGCTGGGTTAGTCGTGAGGAGGCACGGGAGTAATATTATCCTCTCTGGCTTGTGCCATCCTCAGCCTGGGATTTTTAGTTAGGCTGGGGGCTGGGTTGGGATGAAGAGCTAAAGCCCTAACAACTCCACAGGGCTCACTAATCAACAGAAGCAGAAATACACAGATCTATAGATATGGTGAAGATGCTCCAGTACCTAACCATTCAAGTTCACAACATCTGGTACTGTCTCAAACATATAGCCCCTAATCAGGACCTATCTGTTGCATGACAATATGTTGGAGAATATCAAACGGCTACCATTTGGAGTTTCTGATATTGTCCTAAGGGTCCTGCATGCCCCGTCTTTTGTACTTTCTTTGGAATTTTTTCTTTACATCAAAATTTTTTAAATGAATTGGGTTTAAATAATCAAATAGTTATACAATGTGGTTCAAAAATAGCAATCATTTTCCATCACCAAGATTTCCTTCCCAGAGGCAACCACATTTACCTTTTTTTAAAGCTAATTATTTTGGTATTTAGGTCTATCAATATCATGCTTTGCTGCTATTTCTTGCATTTTCAATTCTAGGTGATCTCCAGTAACTTCTTACTACAGAAGATGCCAATCTAGGCTTTTGGCTCTACCTGCCCAATCCACATATGGATCTTTTCCATCTCCCCATCTTTCTTCAATAATGCTTGGATTGTTATTCAACATTAACATTATTACCCATGTAAATGTTATTCAGAGCTGAACATGTAGTCATTGAGGAGTATTTTTAAATTTCTTGAGTATTTTTTTCTGGAGTTGTCCTTTTTCAATTTACTTTAATTTCTAGGCACTCATCACTGTGGAGACTGATTCCTTTGGGTCACGTTCCTGTTGTACTATTTAATTGCTATGCATCCTTGGGCAAGTTTCTTAACCTCTCTGTGTCATAGTTTTCCCTTCTGTAAAACATGGATAATAGTAATACACAGTGTAATGGTGTCAACATCCTCCAGACAAAACACACTGTGGTCAAACAAAGTTGGGTTTATTAACTCTCTGCAAGGAGGATAAAGACATACAATGAGGAGCCACGGGGTGCTTCAGTAGGAGGGATTACAAAGTGCTGTTGTCAGGTGACTTTAGAGAAGGCTCAAGGAAACAGGTTCACTCTGCATTTGGTGCTGTCAGAGAGAGAGGATGATTCTGTGATCAGCTTTCTCAGTGTATTGTATCTATAGGAAGGGCTGACAAGAAGAGACTACTGCTGTAATAGGGAAAGAAAGAAGAGTCATTCATTTTAGCCTGGAGAGGGGAATGTTTTGAATTTTTGTGTTTCGGATAGTAACTCTGTTTCTGTCAATGTTTAGGCAATAGTATAAAGTGGTATTATTTTTATTTCATCCTAGTCACAGAGTAGCCTTCTTGAGTGTTGGTGTTCTCCAAGCTTGTTTTTGTTCAAGGAGAAAGCACCATGACCCAGGCAGGAATGCCAGGCTAGCTCCTAACAGCACCTATGCCTAGATGTCAGTTAGCATCAGCTGGTTCCCAGCACCTAGAGCAACTTTTCTATGTCTCAGTTGTAAGGATTCAATAAGCTACCATTTATATAAACAAAAAAATTAGCATAATGGTTGCCTTAAAATGTTTGTTATAAGACACTAAAAGCACAGGCAATGAAAGAAGAAATAGGATTATCTACTGATAAACTTCGATCATCAAAGGACACTCAACAGAGTGAAAAGGCAACCTGCAGAATGGGAGCAAATCAAATCGTATTTCTACTAAGTGATTGATATCCAGAGTATACAACAAACTCCAATTCAATGACAACAATGTGGAAACCACCTTATTAAAAAGTAGGCAAAGGACTGGAGTAGATATTTCTCCAAAGGTGACACGCAAATGGCCAATAAGTACATGAAAAGATGCTCAAAATCACTAATCGTTAGAAAAATGCAATCAATGGTATATCCCCTCATGCTCATTAAAATAGCTATTCTAATAAAAAAAGAAAATAGAAAATGAGCATTAGTAAGGACGTAGAGAAACTGGAACCCATGTGCATTGCTGGAGAAAATGTAAAGTGGTACCACGGGAAACAGTATGGCAAGTCCTCAAAAAATTAAACGTGGAATTACTATATGATTCAGTGATTCTGCTTCTGGGTATATACCCAAAAGAAATCAAAGCAGGTCCTGGAACAGCTATCTGTATGCCCACGTTCACAGCAGCATTATTCACAATAGCCAAAAGGCGGAAACAACCAAAGTGTCCCTTGACCAATGAACGAATAAACAAAATGTGGTATAGAGATACAAAAGAATATCGTTCAGTCCTAAAAAGGTAGGAAATTCTGACACATGCTACAGCATGGATGAATCTTGAAGACACTGTACTAAGTGAAATAAGTCACAAGAGGACACATATTGTATGATCCCTCTTCTAAGAGGTACCTAGAGTAGTTGAATTCTTAGAGACAAAATAATACTGTGGTGGTAAGGGGTGGGGCAGGCGTGGGGAGGGACAGAGTTTCTGGTGGAAAGATTAGGATGTTTGGGGATGGATGGTGGTGATGGTTACCCAACAATGTGAATGCACTTAAAGCCACAGAACTGTATGCTTAACAATGGTAAAAATGGGAAATTTCCTGTTACATATAAGTCACTACAATAAGCTAATGCTAAGTGAAAAAGCAAATAATATCAAACCTCACCTTTGTCCTAACTAAGCTTCCTTTCAAAATACTTAATGCAAAAGAATGACATTTAACATTCCTAACAACTTTAATGTTTTTATGCTTTTATTAACTCTTTTAGAGGTTAAAAAAATGGAAAGCCTATTATGCTGTTCAAGATCATAATGTCAGAAAGTGGCTGAGGTTGAGCTATAATTTGAATCCAAGTTGTAGGAACATTAGACTCCAACTCTTAAGAATATGGTTATTCTTTATTATTTTGGGGAGAGATCAAGAGATTTACCAGAGGCTAGGACTAGCGTCTGTTGAAACTGCGCATTGGTAAAAGAAATCTTTTCATTCAACAGAGAATTGAGAGATCTCTAATAAGGGATTGGGGCCACATTTTAAAATGGCTATTCGACAGTCTGAAGGAAGCTGCTTAGGATTAAATGCACTCTTTAAGGGAATTCAGGAGAAGCTGAAGTTCTGGATAAAAATTGTTAGGGCAGGAAACTGTTAAGATGTGGCATATAGTTCCTGTTCTCTGGGCTTGCCCAGGACATCATTTTGTATGTACCAATGAGCAGGGACAGAGACGGAGAGGTAGAATGTACACAATGCTTATCGACCTTGGGAATTTTGTCAATAGCGAGATTATTTGCTGAAGAGGAGCAGTTCTGTGCCATATGTCACTTCTTTGCTGCGTATCTCCAAAGGAATTACCTGTCCATCTTGCCTGTGTGCTCATTTGCACCGTGGTACAGATGAGCAGTCCCAACCCTAGCGGTTGGAAATTGCTGGACCTTCAATCAAAAAGTGTGTCTGTGTTGCAAGAAGGCACACGGGGAAAAAAAAAGGTATGATCTCTGTTTGCCATACTCCTGGGTCAGTTACCACTGTCAGGAGAGTCCTGAGAACCAGCAATTACCAATTCTTAGGGTGGGAGTCATTGTTTTGGAGGCCAGCGTGAGCCTCCAGGAGACCGGGTCCGTGCTGGAGGCACTATGTTTTTTCCACTTGCTGCTGGGAGTGCTTTCAACATTTTCAGCCAAGTGTACAGGACACCAGGTCACATTTCTCAACTTCTGCAGGAAAACTGCAAGGAGTTTCTTGCATAACCCTGTAGGTCTGTTCTGTCAATGGTCTAGAGGGTGGAGTGAAATCCATACTATCTGAGAAGAGGGGTTGGGGGACCTATAGCTGTGATAGCCTGGACAAGCTGGACACGAGGAACTTACAAACAGAATGGTAGAGCGAGAATGGACCTTTGGAACCAAAGGCCAACCTTGAAAGGTAGAGAAGCAGAAGCACAGGATAATTGAATGACTTGCCAAAGATCAAGCTGTGAATCAGGGATAGAGCAGAGAAGACCCGAGTTCCCCAACTTCCCCTTTGGAGCTTCCCCAACACGTTCATGATCCCCAACTTATGAGACCAGAAGAATCACTTGAAGGGAGCCATAAAGTCATAGTTCCTGAACTCTCTGAAATTTAATAAACCAAAGTCTAGGAGAATAGTGTGGGGATGGGTGTGCTTTTCAAACAGAGAAGAGGAAGAGTATTTTGTGATGCTGTACATTTTTTCAACCTTTTAAAAACTCATGCCCCTTAAGATAATGTTTTCAGTGCATTCTGTGTATCTCAATAAGCTACACAAATATTTTAGAGGCCAACACTTAAGAGAAGGGAGAGGGAAAAAGTCTCTGAAATTAGGAAGGTTGGATTTGAAACACAGGTCCTTCATTTCCCAGCTTTGTGATTTGGGCAAATTACTTAACTTCTCTGTGCTACAGTTGTTTCATCAATAAAATGGGTACAATAGTAAGACCTTACTGAATTGGGATGTAGTGGGGGACAAGTAAAAGTAAATGAAGGAAGGTATAAAGTGCTTATCATAACAGCTAACATGAAGGGAAGAATAGGGTCTCGGGCAGAGAGTCAGACCCTGCGTAGCTACACATTTGGAGCAGGGGCAGGTGCTTGTCTCTGTGACCTCCACAGCCTTGAGACAGCATCCTGGACTTGTCCACACTGCCCAGGGGGCTTGGAACTCCTCTGGAGGAGAAGCAGCCAGGGCTAATCCCTGCCTGGGCACCAGGAAGGGTTTCTAGAGAGCCCTGAACTTCTGGCTCAGGTATCCAGGTTGACCCAGGGAAGATTTGGGAACCAGGTGGCTCATGCACAAAACAAATTTAATGTGATAAAGGGAAAGATGATGAGACTTGATTTCCTGACCCCAAAATCATGCGTGAAGAAGGAAATCTCTCTCAGACAGGGGCAGCCTCTCCGGTCAGGGCTCCCCCTCCGGGGCTCCCTCCAGGTTCTTCATACTGGCCTTGCCACTACTTCCGGTGATGTATCGAAGCAGGGTCTTTCGAAAACTTCTAATGTACAGAGGAATGGCAAGTTCTAAAGTACCTAAAAACAGACACAACATGACACAAAATAGCTATATGGAATATATTTTGTAAAATAAGTGTATTTCTCCGTGCTGGGACATTCCAATCTGCCGCGCGTCCTTAAATTATCCATTTCCCCCCCCCCCATCATACATGATGAAAAGCAGTAAATTGATAAAACAAAGGAGTTACTAAAGATATTGGTTAACTAATTTATTTAATAAATATCAAGCATCTGCTTTGAACGTGAGATCAGAAGCCCTGCAGTGAAGGTCTCCGTGCAATGAAGTGAGGCTGAGAAGAGAGAGCAAAGCCTACCGAGAACAGAGGATAACGTTTAAATGCAGTTACATTAGGAGAGGTGGCACAACCACCTCGCAATGTACAGACTTTTAAAAAATGAGTCAGTATTATCAGCACAATACGATCATCAATGTGCATAGTAATTGCTCTGAGCTCTTCAGAAAACCCAAAACTAAATTAAATTACAGTGAGCATAGCTGCTTAAAAGGAAAGAGAATTTATAATATGTTAAAGGAAAAAAACTCCCCAAACCCAAAATATATAAGGTGAAGAAGTTTCACTAACTTATAAAAATTCTGGGACCCTCTACTTGCTCCTCCCAAATCTAGCTCCGGGGATGGTGTGGGGGTGTGGGGTGGGGGGGCAGATGAGTGAAGGCTGTCCTGGAATGGTGGGCTTTAGTGTTTGTCAGAGGATCAAAGCTCTTCTATATCTATAGCTGTCAAGACAAATTTGTAACCTAGAACATCTGTTTTCTGAGTTCTGACTACAACCTCAAAGTCAATTAATTCCCATAAAAATTCAGTTCTGAGCAATGATATTTAAGGCCCGTTTCCAATGGGAATGGGGTGTACATGGCCCTTTAGTAAAACTAAGGTTGACCTGTGGATCAAGTCTAGTTTTATCCCTGGGCTGGACAATGTTTGGATATTTGTAGAATTGCCTTTTAACTCCGTGTTTTCTATGGCTTATGTGGAGGGCGTTTACAAGAAATTTTCACAGGAAATTCTATAGCGTGTGTATTACGGCAGGTTATTGAGAATTCAGGCATTGGGGATGACACATTATCTCCTTTAAGACAAATTCCTTTCTGGTCTCCCTATGAGGATTCAAAGAATTTCCCTGAAAGCAGTTGATTTGTTTTTATCTCATGGATGTTATGCATCTTATCTATGTTTCCCTTTTCGCTTTGGTTTCTAGGAAGCTCAGAATCAAGTTTTCTGTCTACCTTAAATAATGGAACAGGATTTTACACATGGGCCTTTATGTCTATTTCCCTGCTACATTTTTTTCCTTCACCCTTACTGTGTCATCTAATTATAGTTTTCCAGTTAGAGAGATTTGCTCTAAGCTGTCACTCATTATGGGGGAGATGTAAGAAAAGGAATGAACAGCTGGCTAGTTGAATAAATGAATGAATAAAGGAAGCTTTTGCTTTACGATGCTAAATAAATAAGACGATCATTAAGTTAGGTAAGCAACTGAATTCTTGGACTACTCAAGGAAATCTGAAGCTTGCTGATTTTGATATACTATTTTAGTTTCTAATTAAGACATTGCCTTAAAAAAGGAGGGGGGCGAGGCTTGGGGCACCTTTAATGCACTCAGTGACAAACAGAGACTTTCCAACTGGGACAGCTCCTTTGGCACATAGGACCCACTGGAAGGATCCTGGCAGAGGCGTCCCGATTACATTTCTTCTCTGTAGTCTCATGTTACTAATGAGAGTTCTAAACCCTTTAGTTAGACTTTAAAAACAAAAAAACAAAAACAGAAACTCAACCATTTATGAGGGGGAGGTGAGCCAATGTTTTTGGATTATAATGTGGCTGCACGTGTATTTTCTGCCTCGTGCGCTGACAGCAAACTGCAAGCTCTATTCTGATTTGGAAGGTTTTCTTATTCCTCCATCTGCAGGAGCCTCCATTATGCTGCTGCTGGGATCCAGATTTTTTTTTTCCAGATGAGTTATTTCATAGGATTTGAAATTATGCTTCTGTATACAAGCAACATCTCTGGAGCTCACCCACCCTGGCAGAAGGTCAGAACACGGAGAGCTCAGCTATCTGGAAGAAAATGCTTGAAAGGAAAGGAAAGTGCCACTCTTCAAAGCAGCTCACTGGCTGTTCTTGGTTACCAGCTATATGGGCATAGATTGGATGTTAGGGCAATTTGGCTCTGGAGGTGCCCAGTTTTAGTATCATCTACTAAAGAATGCGCTACAGTCACAGAAAATAATGACAGTCAAGTCATAAAGGTGAAGTTTTGTTGTTGCTTTGAGGATGTTTTCATGTTGTCAGAAACATTTTAGTTGTGTAGTTTATGTCCGGCTTGTCTCTTTAGAATAGAGGCTCTTTGGGCAGGAAATGTGCGCAATGGCTCTCCTTAGCGACGGGCCTCACTGATGTCAAGTATTAACAGCAACAACAAGAGGACAGCTGCAAATAAATTTCTACTGTCATGCATGGGCTGGACATGCTGGAAGAGGTTTTATTTCACCTAAGAAAGAGACAAAGATCAAACTGCTACCAGATCTTCAGAACACAAGGTCACTGACAAGGAACCAACTTAAAAAAATTCTGTGCAATTAACCAGCTAAACAGAACACAACCACTCACATGGTTGTTTCGTTTGTACCAAGACACCTACGGGAAAATCCAGCCCCTTGCAACAAATTCAATTCAGAACACCCAGCACAACTCTGTACTTTGCATCTTCTGCGTCAAACTCTATTTTCAATCCTTTATGTCAAATTTAAATTCATGGCAACTGCATTCTGACCTTGACAGAATCCCCAATTCCCCCTGGACCTCAAATGCATTCCACAAGACAAAGACACACACACACACACACACACACACACACACACACACACACACACCCTAAAAGCACACATATTTGCACTTGATTTGCACTTACTTAGCTAAGCCCCAGTCAAGAATTTTGAAAGACTTCCCAGTGGCCAGAGCTTTAACAAGTTTTCAGGTAAGTACCTGCTGAAAACAAGGCTATTGCACAACTGGGTCTTCACCTCTCAGGTGAAGAAATCATATCCACACAGCTCTTGTTTGGGATGAAAATGGACCCTCAAATGTTCTGCAGTATTTCCCCCTGTTACTGAGGCTTAAATTGCTATCAGTCTTAAGTGAGCTGAACAAATTGATGTGGGTGATGAAAAATGGCTAAGTTTGACTCTGAACACACAGATTTGTTGTGTCCGCCAAAATGAGGTCTTGATTAGGCAGAAAGCCAGCAAACTTATCAACTTATAATCTGATACGATTTCAAAAAGAAAAAGAAATCTCTCAGTGTTATCACTGAGAAAACATTCTGGACAACCCTCAGATACGAACTGACCTCTCTTCTGGAAATCATCTTTGCCTGGCTATCCATATATGCATAAAAGGATATAGTTTTTAAAAGCTCATTTTCTCCCTAATAATTGTCTGTTCTTAAAAAGCTATCAGCAGGTGCACCTCATTTCAAAAGCCTCTTGTCCTTCATAATACAATATTCATCACGATTACATAGTATGAAATAAAAAGCAGCAAAACATAAGCGAGGATAGTTCAATTAAATGCAACATAATCTCTGCAGCAAAAAAAAAAAAGGCTCTGTAGCTAAAATCAGGTTCCGATGAAAGAAAAAAGGGAATGTATTTCCGCATATTTTTAATTATATAGAATTTCCTCAAACATGATTTTTCATAATATATTCCATTAAGTTAACATCACATTTGAAGAAAGAGCATTTTCCGATTTCATTTTAAGCCTGATTTTGAGCAATTACAGTGTCATTGTTCCGCGGTAGAAAGGTTGAATTCATTTACTGTGTGGTTATGCTAGTTATGATTGATGTCTCTTCTCCAAATGATAAACCAATCACCCCAATGATGTAATGTCATTTTAAGAGTGCCATAATCACATTTCTCTCAAACTAGAAGCTCTGATGAGTTCTAATAAAGATTTATGGTAGATTAAAGGCCTTCATAATATCAACAATGGATTGCTCATTTGATGAGAGATTTGATTAGGTAATTTTTTTGAAAAAGAATACGAGTTTACTAAATATATCAGGCCTGGCTTTGAAGAAGGGCATGGGCCATGATAAGTAGCAGTCCATCATTCCATCTTCAGAATGAATCATCTTCATTGTGTTCGGGAGGTCCTCTCTAATTGTAGAGGTTGAGGCCAGTGGTGGCATATTCTCATGGGTGAAGCCAAAACCCAGTCTCATCAAGGTGCACTCTTGGCACGGGAAGCTCCGTTCCGCCTTTGATGGGATATATTAGTGAACACCACGAGTGGCCAGTTCAGAAGATAACTCCAAAGCCATTGGGTCAGGAGCAATTAATTTCTGCAAATGTCTCTCCTTGGGCCATGGGTACTTAACCCTTGGTGTGGCCCACTCCTGTGTTCCTATACTTTGTGAACCTTTCACCAACAAGGCAAATCAAAATAAGGCACGATTATTGCCGAGCTTGGGCAATTCTACCTAAGATCTAGAGATTGGGAGCTGAGGCAGGAGCCGCAGAATCCTCAAAGGTGGACAGAAACTTGCGATCAGTCCCTTTTCTCCGGGCAAGGGAAAACCATGATGAGAACTCGGGCTTCAGAGGCAGGATTTGGTACCATGCGATCAGCTTGTTAAATTCAAGTGAAGTGGCACATGCAGAGGGTTAGAGGAGAGGTTACCCCCCCCGAACACTTCAGACTTGGCAAGACATTTGGTATTCATGTCAAGGGAACGCATTTTAATCACAAAATCATCTAAACAAGCAAGGAAGAAAGAGTCAGAAGCCAACCATCAAAAACCAAGAGATCTGAAATGCACACAAATTGGGCACGTGAGGGTGTCCAGGGTCAGTCGGCTCTGACCAGAATTGTAGTAATACAAAATTCAATATTCCATTGTCTCTCTGCACTTCACCTTTGAGACCTGCAAGCTCTCATGTGCAGCGGTGGGCAAATTCCTCCCACGGAAGGAGGCCCAAGCCCTGTTAAGATAAGCAAAACCTCGTCAGTAACTGTGACCTTCAATAAATGTATCCTGGAGCTGCAGAGCCACAAAGCGACAAGCGCATTTCACCTGATGCTCCCCACACCACCTTCTCCCCGGTCCTTGATTCGAAGCTGTCATTTTGCCAGAGACTCAAGAATGTCACACAGACAACAGCGCGCATTCAGACACCACAGTTTCCTTACCACTGCTGGAGGCTTGCTGGGGCCCTGAGCATGCTCTGAGCAGGTATGAATTGGGGGAGAACTCCTCATCAGGGTTGGTGTCCATGATTTGATGGGAAGTGTTGCTGTCTAGCAATGGCATCTGGCAGCTAACTGGTGGAGGATTATGGGAGCTAGGCAGCTGAGCAGATGGGAGGAGGCTAGACGAGGATGTAGGTGGAATGGGACGACCTGGGAAAGAGGACAGAGGGGTCAAAGGTCAGCAATGAGTGTCATGAGAGCATCCAGAGAAAGTTACATTGAAACCACCTCACAATATAAATATCTAAAAAATTAAAAAAGAGAAAGAAATGCTCCCGATGAATTTTTTCAAGTGGTTTGATGTTTCTCCAAATGCCCAGACTCATACTGCAGGTAGCTGCATATCTCACAAAATGGGCACGAGTGGAAATATCCATCCCGACGGCTGAAATGCAACCAGTCAGGAAAACATCCATCTCTCTCTTCCCTGCCCCAGTCCTACTATAATTCCCCATCGTCTCTCACCGGACTGTTTTCTTGCTGGTCTCCCTGCTTCCCCTCTTGCCATACATCCACCTACTCCCCATGGTCCCCGTCCCTTCTTCACAGCAGCCAGAATAGTATTTTCAAGACGGAAAGCAGATCTCATCACTCTCCGGCTTGGCACCCTCCCAAACTGAAACTTCTTACGGTGACTCCTTACGACGATGGTCTATCTCCCCTGACACACAGTGCCTCCCCTGTCTTGTCCCCAACAGTGGCCTTACCACTCTCCACTCAGCCCCTTATTCCCCAGCCCACACAGCCATCTTTCCCTCTGTTGCTTCAACGTGCCACACCCTTCTGTCCTCGGAGTCGTCAGCTTCCTGTTTCCTCTCTGTGGAATACCCTCCCCTCCCGCTACCTTGCTGATAGTCACAAGCCTGCCCCTTCTCTTGAAACTTTTCCTGTTTGCCTTTCTCCAAGTTTCTCACCCACGCGCTCCACCCTCTCAGCCTCTTTAAATTTCTTTACAGTCCTTATTACTATCTGAAGGTGCACACCTGTCTACATTATTCCTCCCTGTATCCTCAATATTTTCCGGACAAATAGCACCTGTCGAATGAATGAGCAAATGAACAAGATAGACTCTAGCTAAATTAATTTGTTTAGGGTAGAAGTAGAAAGGGCCACATATGTGCATCCTAAAGAACTGGCCAATCCCTCCATTCTCCCGACCACCATTTTGTTTTTGTTTTGTTCTATTTTGGGGATCATGGGGGAATTGCTACAAAGCACAGCTGCTCCAGGCCATGAGGAGGAGCAGTCAGCCTGGCAGTAACTTGGAACTGCCCTTGGGTCAAAAAGGTCTCCTTCCACACAGAAGGCTGCTGCAACCTCTCTTTCACATGGCAGGGAGCTCCTGGCAGCCAAACTGCTGAGTGAAGATAATTGCTGTGTGTACTTTCACCTGATTCACCCTTACGTGTTGGGGTCCTTGAGATTGCTTGCCTGCTGCTGTGTTCATTTGGGAAGCTCAGAAAAATGAGCCAAGAGTAGCAGCCCACAGGATGTGCCCGAAAGCTGGAGGTGTGGAAAGAAGGGTAAGGTGCTGAGAAAGCAAACCTCAAGAATCTGGTTAGAGTTTCAACTCAGTCAGGAAGTGTCAGAGTCAGAAGAAATGTGTTTTCCTGCTTTTAAATGTCCTATATATGCAAATACATTTTCAGGCACCTCAGATGGATGCCATTTTTGGTTGCCACTTTTATACCTGTCTTTCCCGATCTAATCCGTGGTGCATTAAATGTTATTGATAGCTCAATTTACTTCAGTAAAATGGGATTACCTCTTAGGTATACTCTGCTGGACACTGAGAATACAAAAATAAGCAAGACATCATTGTTACCCGCAGAGAGCTCACAGTCGGGGGGTGGGGGGGAGGCAGGCAGGTAAGTACATCATTTCGGCACCGGGTAATAAAGAGGACAATGGCATGTGGACACGTGGTGCTGTGGAGGCAGGAAGAGGGACACGTGGTCCAGGCTGGCCAGGCAGAGGTAAGGGTGGACAGTGCAACAAGGATTCCTGCGGAAGTTGATGCCTGAGCAGCTTGTGAGAGAAAAAGAGATGGACTTCTGGTAAGAGGAAAGTCGTCGGACAGTAGCACAGAGCCCCCAAGCACTAGTCTGTTACTTTTTGGAGGGTGGGAGTTTTGGAAAGAGACAGGGAACAAGAGACTCCTACAGCTCAAGTGTTCAGGGCTCCTGTCCAGTAACACAGCTGAAGAATCATCATCCCTGAAATAGACCAATGGATAAATGGAATTTGGCTTGAAACACTCAACTTATATCCAACAGTTTGGGAGCCATGTAAGGCACAATGTTCTTGTCGGATGTTCCAGCGAAAGTAGCCTGAACACGTCAGAGCTTCATCAGAATTGGGGCTAACATTTCATCCATATTACTCCCATAGCTCTCCCTCTACTAACTATCATCATGATTACTATTTTAACTGCTCATGAATTTGGGCAATGACTATCTGCCACTTTATATGTAATATCTCTATGAGGTTAGAATTACAATCCCTATTTTGTAAATGAGGAAACTGAGGCACAGAGCAGTAAAATTGCCTGGTTAGCAAGTGACAGGGGCCAGGAGTCACACTCAGGTTTGTGGGTTCCAAAATCCACGCTCTCACTACTCTGCATGGTGCTTGCCCTAACAGCGTGATGTGGGGCGGGGGGGAGGACATCCAAGGAGGGGGGAGGGTTGATTTACAAATCATGTTTCCAGTTTCCCATCTCCCAGTCCCAAGGCACTCTCAAGATTTCAAGTAAGAAACATTTCTTTGAATAAATGGTTATCTATAGTAGGTACCACATGGCAGAGTTCAAAGCTTTTCTTGTAATTTGGCTATGAAGTTCAAAGTGGCTCCTTCACAGCAGTGTTACCCTGTGCCTTCTTCGAGGCCCCCGAACGTAGAGGTGTCCTGACCAGGGCACTGTGAAGTCAGGGTTGACGTCCACTTAGCAGCGAGGCTCTGGTAGGAACAGATTTTAACTCACAATCAATAGGCTTTAATGTTTGTATTATTGAGGCATATCTGGAAATGCATGTTGAAGAACGGGAATGGCTGGAAGCCAATTTCTAAATGCCTTTGAGTGACTGAGGTGGAACTGAAGTTCAAGTGCAATTTTCCAGGAGCCTGATATGATAGTTGCTGTGAAATCACTCTTTACATGAACTTTTTGAAATTTTGTTCAGCATGAATTCATTTCATATAGTACAGACAGAACTGCTTTTTAATTTATACAAATACAGACAATGCAAGAGCAGTCCTACCACAGTGAAAGCGCTGGGGTTACTTCAATGTACTGAAATATACATCGCAAATCTGTCTGATTCCTGTTATTCCCCCTGGCCTCTTGAAATCCATGCTTTGCGAGCTCCATCAGCTCCCTCATGGTACCTACCATTACTTGGGAAATTTCTCAGTCCCTAGACCTGCCCCCAATCAAATTGTATGCTGCTCTCTGTTGGCTATGTCATTTGCTAATTTTGTTCACTTATGCTACATTTTTCCCCCGACTATTCCTACTGACAGAGACCATCTGTACAGACACAAACAGGTTCCAAAGTACAGGTGGCAAAGTTGGAACTTATACAGGCTCACTTTATAGGCCATGATTTCTTACTAAAATACCTGGTGTGGGGTGGGAATGTAACCAGGGGCTCTGCACTTACCTGGTTCCTACTCTATGCAAAGGCTCCCTGACCCCCAAACTATTTCTGAAGTTCCACTTTGAATGTGTATAGAGTCCCCGGCAAATATAGGGAAAACCGGTTTTAATTAATCTGTTAAAAAAGCAAGAGGAAACATGGAAAGGCAGCAATATGTCATTCATTAAACTCATATGGTCTTGTGTATGTGTGGGTGTGTATGTGTGGGTCTTTTCCAAGATCCCCATGTAAATCAAAGTCTAACTAATTATCTGTGTGACTGGGTTCCCCCACAACCTTGAAAATGGAGACTAATTTAGGTTTTACTAATTTATCTTTTTCCGAATGAGTAAGATTTTGAGATAGTTTCAGCTCATGAAATATTTCTGATTAAAAGACCTACAGCTAGACAAAGCAGTTCCCTAGCTAACTCGGATAGATGGGGAGTTGCTATTTGGAATGCTGCATTGAGAAGGATTCCGGGGTGCCCTGGGCTCAGCGGGAAATGCCGTGATCAATTAGAAAAATCACAGACGAGGAGTGGAGGCAAGACAGCGACGCCAAGTTCTTATTTGCCAGCCCTGCTCCCGGCCTTCGTTCATCAACAATTTCAGCCATACCCAAAAACTTCATTCTACACCATCCATGGTTGAAGTCACATTGTTTAAATTCCCATTGTCTCAATTACAGCCCCATTTTTCCCCTTAATCTGATCTGGATCCAACTCTAGTTCTCTGAGAATGGGCCACAATTTCCTTCTCATCCCCAAAGTAGAAATGTTATCTATGAAATTGCTGCTCTGCCCAAATCTTGTTAATACATTCACTAATTTATGACAGGCAGCAGGTTGCAGATCAATGCCCAAACTTCACTTAAAACAACTGGTTCCTATTTCATTCAAAAGATTAATGGCAAGCAGATATTAAAATGTTCTGTGTCAACAATGCATAATTGATCTAGGTGGTGACAAGGTGTCAGGATTTTTGGTGGAGGAGAGAGGTATGTTCAGGAGATGGTAAAAAGCAAGACCAAAAACCAAACCAAACCAAACCAAACCAAACCCCACCAAAAAACCAAACCAAAACAAAATGGCCAAACTACTTATAAACGAGATCTAGCTTTGTGCTCAAAACTGAGCAAAGATTTTATGTGTACTTCGCTCTTTTAGCACCCACAACTTTTTTTCTGAACAAAGTACTATTATTATCCTCATTTACAGATGAAAAAACTGAAGATTGGATGGGCTAACTCTGCAAGCAGCAGAACTGGTTGGATTTGAATCCCGGCATTCTGATTCCAAAACTTAAGCCTCGAATGGTTCATTCTACAATTTTCACATCAGACAAGAATGATTGCTAAAAATTGATTGAGATGTGAAGCCCAATCCCATCAGTCTCCTTCTGGAATGTACCACTGAGGTCATCTTAGGGGAGGTAATTAACCAGGGGAAGAATCAAGGCTCCTCCTGGAAATAGCCATAGTGACCACACATGTCAAACAAATGATTTGTGAGGGAAGAAAGCAATTCTCAGACCAGAAACTGGAATTCCTTTGTGGCTTTGTAAGTTCAAGAATTTAATAAAAACAGCTTTTGTGGAGATGCCTGGGTAGTTCTGTTGGTTAAATGGCCAACTCTTGATTTCAGCTCAGGTAGTGATCTCAGGGATGTGAGTTCGAGCCCTGTGTCATGCTTCATGCTGGGTGTGGAACTTGCTTAAGATTCTCTCTCTTCCTCTGCCCTTCCCCACCCTACACTCTCGTTCTCTCTCTCAAAAAAAAAAAAATTAAAAAACATAGCTTTTTGTGTTAAAATCGAGTATCACAAAATAACAGTATAAACATAGGCAAAACTATTGGTTAGTGAATTCAAACAATTGTCCTAATGATATCCCCCAATACTTTCTTCAGATACCTGACTAACCCTTTTCTTCCCCTGATGCTTGGGGTTTGTGAAGCCCCTATGTTTGATGGGGTTAAAAAACAATGTACCCTGGAGGGGAGAGGGCTGGGAGGGATGGACACTGGGGAGGGTTTGTGCTATGGTGAGTGCAGTGAATTGTGTAAAACTGATGAATCACAGACCTGTACCCCTGAAACAAATAATACATTGTATATTAGTTAAAAAAAAAAACAACAAGGTACCTATCTGTGTAAATAGAAATAATGTCAATATCTGAGATATCACCTTCCTTTTTCTGGTAATCAATGAATTTTTTAGAAATATGGGCCAACTTGCTTTTGAGTTCCATGAGAACATTTTTCAGGATATGCATCAGATTTTTGAAGTGTTCTGCACATGTGGTTTGCGGAGGGCTGTGTGGCGGAACATACTTCAAGGTGTGATGGGCTTCAGTGAAGCACTGAGGCATGGCAGCCAAGGTTACTGCCACAAAAGGAAAAAGGTACCCTAAAAATTTAGCTGGAGTCCTGCCTCCAGTTGAAGGGACATGGATGAAGTCACTGCACATCTGTTCAGCTTATATTATATGCTAAGTATCCAACTCAGGGATTCTATTTCTGCCCCTTCCATAACTACTGCAACACAGTCCAGAGACTCAGGGATGTGAATCACACACCCAAGGGTCAGAACCAAGATGGACACACTCAGGTCTGTGAACTGCCAATACTACAGTGGGCTGTTCCTAAGCCTGGAGTTGCTTTGCACAGAAATCTACCTATTAATCTGCCTCTTCATCCAGTTCATCCCATTCTTAATTTACTCTGTCCCAAATGAAACCCTGGACTCCAATGGATGTGATCACCTGTCTTTTACAAATGTTTGTTTCTGCCCTCATGCATGTGGTATTTCCCTGCTCTATGCAATCCATCCCTAACCTCTTGGCCTAATTGTTTCTGTCCTCCAAATCGCAAGTGAGGAATAGACAGGAACAGACTTTGAAGCCAGGCTGATGGAGCTCTGCTGCTTTCTGTATGAGTCTGAACGCCCTACTTCACTCCTCTGGGCCCATCTGATAATGACAATGGTGACTTCCCATCTTGCTGTGAATACTGGAGAGAATATATATAAGGTCCCTAGAATTGTGTTTGGCACGTGATAGGTGTTAAGGACCTGGATGGAGCTAATGAGACTCGCAGCTTATTGCTTCCAACTCATTCACAAGCACCTGTTGTGTGTGCATGGCTGTGCCACAGTTAGGGGGCCTCTGGGACATGCTGAGGCTGGAACTATGCAGCTATCTGACCACCCAAGGAGAGAGGCTGCCTGAGAATGGAGTCAATGGGGAGGCAAGCGGAGATGTGGTAAGAAGGGGGAGACATCCCCGATGGCATCAGTAGGGTACCTGGAACCAGCCAGGCCCGAAACAACATAGCCAGTAAGCTTTCCAATACATGAACTAATTTATTCTCCATCCTACCTTCATTTTGTTGTCGTTGTTGTTTTGTTCTTTAAGCCAGCTTGAGTTGACTTTTGTCACTTAGAACCAAATGTGTCCTGCCTAAAACTCATCACCAAGCCCAAGTGAGAAAATGACTTGGCCAGTGCCACACGGTTATTTAGTAGAACTGAAAACAGATTCCAGATTTTCTGTCTCCAGTATTATAAGAATTTCATGTTCTGGGGCGCCTGGGTGGCTCAGTGGGTTAAAGCCTCTGCCTT